>RPOG01000819.1:0-229175 GCA_008086565.1 Thalassoma bifasciatum
TGTGTGCGTGCTTCAGATCTGTATCATCATAGCTCAGCAGCTCCAGGAATGCTGGACTGTTTATTTCCCTCCATCTCTCCGTCTCTTTTTCCACATCTCTCCTCCTCTCACTTCATCCATCTCTCTTTGTTCCTCCTCTTCTGTCTCACCCTCTCTGCTCCTCTTCTCCTCTTTCATTGAACCTCTTTGTAATGTAGATCCTGGAGCCTTTACCCAACACATCAGCTCACCGTATCACATTTCCCTCAAGGTCGCACTCACATTCGTAGCCCGTCTGTTTATCTTTTTCCACATTATTCTGACAGTGGCGGGTTATCTAGACAGTCTGTCTGCAAACTGAGGCTTATTCTCAAGGTAATGTGTATAATATTACCATCAACAGCTCTGCAAAATGTCAATGAAGCGTCATAAGCCATTAATATCTGTGGTTTATTTAATTCTACAGCCACGGAGCAAATGTTTCCCTTATGTAAAAAGTATGTTTCTCCTCGCTGTTTTGTTTCTGAGGGTTAAAGAGATCAAAGACAGCTTTTGAGAGGTGACAACCATAAAATTTTGCAATTTAACAGTGGATTTAAAAAAGGGATTTGTGGACAACAAGGGTCTTAAGCCCGGATCACACACATCAGACCCAATAACAATGAGTTTTAAGATTTTTAAACAAAAAGAAAATNATAAAAAAAAAAAAAAAAAAAGAATCTTTTCGTTTCTTCTCTCTCCAGCGGCCTTCACCATGATTGGTACATCAAACCACTTATCCGATCGCTGCTCCCAGTTCGCCATCCCCTCCCTCTGCCACTTCGCCTTCCCGACCTGCGACCGCAGCACGGGGACCGACAAACCTCGAGACCTGTGTAAGGACGAGTGTGAGATCCTGGAGAATGACCTGTGTAAGACGGAGTACATCATGGCCCGCTCGAACCCCATCATCCTGAGGAGGCTGAAGCTGCCCAACTGTGAGGACTTGGCCGCGTCTGAGAGCCCCGAGGCAGCAAACTGTCTGAGGATCGGCATCCCTATGGCTGAGCCCATTAACAAGAGTAAGACCTGCTGCAAACTCGATGATTCGATTGTTTCTTCTTATAACACTGCAGTAAGAACTTAGTCTAACGTTCATTATAGACACAATTGGGGAAAAAAACCTGGGCTCACACTTATGGTGTTTTCTATAATTTTGAAAAAATCTGGGGAAAAAAAACTCAAAGGTTAACCCCTTAGTTTTTTTTTTGTTTTTTTTTTTCAAAATTTTGAAAAAATTAAATTCTGAAAGAACAATGGGGGAACTCCTTTTGACAATACCTTCTTGATAACTTATCACCCAGGGTTCATCCTCTGATGTTTATCTTTTTTAATTTTTCTCACTCTGTGAGTCCACACATGATCGCATCACTTTATTACCACTGTATGATTGAAATTGGCAGGTTTTATTATGGTCTGACTTTCAAAACAGTTTTTTAATCTGTTGATTTTTATTAATTCCCCCCAAAATTCACAGTTATATCCCTAAAGGACATTTTCACAGTATATAAGTATCATATTATTTAAGTTTTTACTACTGTGGAATGTTTTTAATAAGAGAAGTATGATTAATCAAAGGCTAAAACTAACAGGTGTAAAATTTTTAGGTCTGTAAGTTACTGCTTTGAACATTTAATGAGGACATGAAACATATCTGCTCATTTCATAAGAAGAAAATAGCATGTTTGTAGGAACTGAAAAGTAAATAATATAACAAATTAATCGTCAGAACAGCTGTTAACTAATTCCTTTATAGATCAGTATTAATGCTCTTTGATTAGACTTACAAGAACTTTAACTCAAGTCAATCAGTGATATTTACAGACAGAAATTTGAACTCTGTGGTGCTGAAAGCCACAACTGTCCCTCTTACAAAATCCATGTAGAGTTTCGATTTCCCTGTGACATTTCACACAACTAAAAGTAAGTGTTGGTAAGCACAAAAGAGAAACGACAAATTCTCAAATAAATTTATCACGATATTGTTCAAAAAGTTAAGTCAGATGCTCAGAACTTTTATTGAATTGAAACATATATTTTCATCCCTGGCTGAATAATAATCTGTACTTAAAAAAAAAAAATGTTGATGAGACAAAACAAATTCTTCCTCCCTCAGACCACAAGTGTTACAACAGCAGTGGAGCAGACTACAGGGGCACAGTCAGCGTGACAAAGTCTGGACGTCAGTGTCAGCCGTGGAACTCTCAATACCCTCACAGCCACACGTACCTCGCCGTTCGATACCCCGAGCTCAACGGAGGACACTCGTACTGCCGCAACCCTGGGAACAAACACGAGGCCCCCTGGTGCTTCACGCTGGACGAGGGCGTCCGCATGGAGCTCTGTGACATCCCCATCTGTGGTGAGAGCGCTAATTCACTCAGTTATCACTCAGTAAGTAAAACACAAAGCATCCGATATCAATACTGTCTTTGTTCTTCCTTTAAGACCATAAAGATAAGTCTGGAGGCAGCAACATGGAGATCTTGAGCATCCTGGTTCCCAGCGTGGCAATCCCGTTGGCTATCGCTCTGCTCTTCTTCTTTCTCTGCGTCTGCCGCAACAATCAGAAGTCAGCTCGACCTCCTGCTCCCCGTCAGCCCAAACCAGTTAGGGGACAAAACGTAGAGATGTCCATGCTCGCTACTGCGTACAAGCCAAAGGTAGAGAAACGGGGTCGATCTTCCTTTCATTCAAGTGCTTTCACACTCTTGTCTTCTTTGATCAGTAAATCAGCTCAGGGTTGTTAAAAGTACCTATACTCTGAAAAGTATCCATTCTTAAACACTGTAGCCGGATACAATACTAATTTGCTGTGGTTTCAATACTATGATACAAAAAAGTGTAGCTGAGGTGGATTCAGCTTTTCAGTTGTGTGATGTTTTTTAAATGAACTTAACAGTTCAATTCCTCAAAATATTGCTCTAACTGTTGTTTCTTTCGTGTTTTTACCTCAAATAACTAAAAATGTTGCAATTGTGGTAATTTTTTAAAATTTAGATGTTTTGATTCTTTGTAAGTTAAAGGAATAATATATATTTGGGTAAATTATTTTGCATTTACTTGCACCAAGTGAAAACGTGATTGCCTTGTGTCTTTCATTTTCTGGTTATTTAATTATTTCATTTCATTGATTGTTTATCTAGGTTTCTGTTTTCCATGTAAATGAAACTTTTTTTATACCTTTTTTAGAATTCAGCCGTTTTTTTTAGAATTCCCCCCAGTATCAGGAATGGTATCGAGTATCGAACATCTTCCTGGGTATCGATATCGAGTTTGAAATTTTAGTATCATGATAACCCTGGTTACTCTCACTGCTCTTGGTCTTGAAAAGTTGTACAGACAGACGAGCGAGTCAGAGCTCTGGGATACGTCGCAGCATGCTGTAGTTACTGACTTGAATGAATGTGTGTTTTGTGTGCGTGCTTCAGATCTGTATCATCATAGCTCAGCAGCTCCAGGAATGCTGGACTGTTTATTTCCCTCCATCTCTCCGTCTCTTTTTCCACATCTCTCCTCCTCTCACTTCATCCATCTCTCTTTGTTCCTCCTCTTCTGTCTCACCCTCTCTGCTCCTCTTCTCCTCTTTCATTGAACCTCTTTGTAATGTAGATCCTGGAGCCTTTACCCAACACATCAGCTCACCGTATCACATTTCCCTCAAGGTCGCACTCACATTCGTAGCCCGTCTGTTTATCTTTTTCCACAGCCACGGAGCAAATGTTTCCCTTATGTAAAAAGTATGTTTCTCCTCGCTGTTTTGTTTCTGAGGGTTAAAGAGATCAAAGACAGCTTTTGAGAGGTGACAACCATAAAATTTTGCAATTTAACAGTGGATTTAAAAAAGGGATTTGTGGACAACAAGGGTCTTAAGCCCGGATCACACACATCAGACCCAATAACAATGAGTTTTAAGATTTTTAAACAAAAAGAAAATGAGTTTTACAAAACTGGAAACTTCTGTGTACAGTAAAAAAAAATCAAACCTTTTAACTGATGAAAAAAAAAGTGCTCATAGGGACTAAAGGGAGAATCTGTATAAAGTAGATTGCAGCAACTTCTAATACAGGAGGACTCACGCAGACTGTTGTGACCATTGATTGTAAAAATCATGGATGCCATGATAACAATCGGCTCAAGCTGAGTTTGCCGTGTCAGTTCGAGCACAGTTGGTTGCATTGTATCTAAGTCCTTTTCTTTTCCCTTTCTCTCTGAGGATATGGTTTTTCACAAGTTATTCGAATTCCAAAACTGAGTACTAAGTCACATCTACGATGATGACACCTACTAGTTGTGTAATTTTTCAGGGATAAGAAAACACTCTGGAAAAGAGAGCAAAGAGATTAAAGCTTTGATAGAAAAAAAAAAAATTTTTTTTTTTGCTTTTTTGTTGCCCGGTTCCACTCAGATTCTTTGTGGTCTCTACAGTAGTTTTACACCTAAATAAATCACAGAAAGTATTTTCAATATTGAAAAACACACATTTCTCTTCTCACTGCTAAACCTTGCCAGCCAGTGTGGTTTTGTCATAGAGACTTCGACTTATCATAAATCTATCTGGCCCAGGCCGACTCAACCAGGAAGCTGTGAAATATCATTTACAAATAAACTTTTTTTTGGTCCCAGTATTCTCATTTGTAGTTATGGATCATGATCAGGCATATATCTAGATATAAGACTTTTTAAGATCACTCAGAAAGTCCTCACAGTCCCTTTAAATAGATAATAAATGGACGCCTGAATAGCATATTCTCTGAACGTTTGATTTACTGTCAGGGAGCAGCTCTGAAATGTCTCCTCTTCGACCCTCTTATCCACTTCTTCTTGGCTTAGGGTTAGGCTGCTACCCAGCAGACCTTGCTGCAGTCACCCAGGGGTCATTGCCTGTGACAATCCTCTTAAACACACAGAAACACACACACACACACACATAAACCTGCTGTGGTGTGAGGAGGATCTGAGGCTTTTGGGTGTGGGGAAAGGAAGGCGGGAGTGAGACAAATCCATAACTAAAAACATCTGTGTCTCTCATAACATCAGCAGACCCCCGCTCTCACACTTCCCACACGCACACAAACACACACTCAGCACCCCCTCAGAGATCACACAGGCCTGTGTGTCTCATTTCTGCTCAATAAGGAATTTCATTATTCATCTCAGAGTTCCTGGAATCTGAAGACCCCTGAAAACCTCTGCTCACCTTTTATCTTTAAGCATCACACATCAGCTACTGTAACTCTTTCACACACACGTTGCATCGCCTTTTACAGCTGCATCGAAATGTGCTGCTTTAAAAGCTTCTCTCCTGTCAGCTGAACGATATAATAAAGCAGTGAACATGATGCCAGATCTCGTAATTTTCCCACAGCTTTCCAAAGACTTAAAGGCCGTTGTTGGGTGCTGATGTAATGGATTGAGCCTGATCATGAAATCTGTCAACTCTCAAGGCTACGCTTGTTTAGTTTTTAACACCTCTATCAAATGTCCCATGTTATTGTGGGCTGTTTGCCTGCATTGAATTTCAGCCTCAGTGTAAACTTCATGTCAATATTTCACTTCCCAAACGAGGAAAAGAGTGCTGGCCAAATTGTGCAAAATAATGTTGTATTCTTTCTGTCACGACCCACTAATCTCACTTCTCCCTCTCCGTTCTCCCTGCAGAGTAAGGCTAAAGAGCTGCCTTTGTCAGCCGTGCGTTTCATGGAGGAGCTTGGAGAGTGCAACATAGGGAAAATCTACAAAGGTCACCTGTACCTGCCGGGCATGGACCAGGCTCAGCTGGTGGCCATAAAGACTCTGAAGGACGTCTCCAATGTGCAGCAGTGGGGAGACTTCCAGCAGGTAGAACATGGACATCAGGCTTCAAAACTTAGACCACATGATTCCCTGGATTAAATGTTTAACACTGAAGTGTCAGGGGTACCTGTAGTTTTTCAACTCTTCAAAGTTAGTAAATAACAACACTTTGAATCAAGTCAAAGCTGTGTATTGTTATAATGTCACCTGAAATAAGGCTCATGGAGTTCAGAGCTTTTTCTTAAATTTTAGGGTTCTTGGCAGGTTTCCATTGGCAAAACTAATAATTTAAAAAAGTTACAAACAAACAAAAACAAAACACAGACCTGTGAAATAAGTGTCTAAGTGTGTATTTGTTGAACTTTTTTGTGCAAGAATCCCAACCCAATCATTTCTTGGGACTACATTGATTGTTGATGAAGAGTTCAACCTACACAGTGGGAGTCAAACAGTTTCACAGGCAGAAAAAAATATCAAAAAGTATCAAAAAGTTGGTACCCAGTCCAGGCTCAAGGAGTCTGTTATTTTTGAGAAGTCCAAGTTTCTACCGTATCGATGATAAGTCCAGTGTTATTTCTATGTGGGTTTAAATTTCTAGAAATAAGCATTTATTTTTGAAGTTTTGCATCATCCAATCGAAGATCTGTCCAGGCACAAGGCTCTGCACTATGACTTGGAGAGCAAAAGAAAGACATAAACTGTCTCCAATTTGAAAACATCACTTAAAGATTAAAATCATAATTTTTAAAGAATGTTTCGTTTTAAGGGAGAAAGCTATTCAGGTTTTATGCGAGTAATACATTTATATGTAAACATAGCATGTACAGCTTGAACAGCCATATATCTGAGTTAAACTGGGAGTAGTTTGTGTGTAAATAGAATAGTTTGATGGAAAAGCGTTATTTGAAGGATTTTAAAAGAACTGCAGAAATACAGTTGTAGAAGTTTTGGAAACACTGTGGTTTAAATTTAAGATGGGTAATTACTTTACAATTCAGGTTCATAAACTATAAACAGTTTTTCCCTGATCAAGTTTTTACATTATAATTAGCATTTTTTCCGCTCATTTTTTTTGTTTTCTTCTGCAGGAGGCAGCAGTGCTGACAGAACTGCAGCATCCAAACATCGTGTGCATGCTGGGTGTGGTGACTCAGGAGCAGCCCGTCTGTATGCTGTTTGAGTTTCTGCCTCAGGGCGACCTCCACGAGTTTCTCATCATGCGCTCACCTCACTCTGATGTCGGCTGCAGCAGCGATGAAGATGGGACGGTGAAATCCAGCCTGGATCATGGGGACTTCCTGCACATGTCCTTACAGGTGGATAAGAAACACTTACAATCTGCTGTCTTATTCTAACATGAGAGCTGGTTCTCGCCTTTCCAGTAGAAAAAATTCCCCAACTCTTTGGAGCGCATGTATCCTTATCCTTGTAGCTTCACTGTTTTTTAAAATCCAGCATTATATCATTTAGGGTCTGAAGCAGTTTAGATCACAAATCAACCTGAAGAATCACACAAAACATATTTGATTTAGATATTTTAATAGTTATGATTGTTGGTCTTACAAATATTTTGATTTCAGCTATGTGAAGTAAAAATCTCATCCTCCAATGACTCTTATCACTCATTGTCAGGTGAGTGCTGGGATGGAGTACCTGGCAAGTCACTCTTACATCCACAAAGACCTCGCAGCTCGAAACATCCTCGTCGGTGAACAGCTCCACGTGAAGATCTCTGACCTGGGTCTCTCCAGAGAAATCTATTCCTCCGACTATTTCTGCATTCAGCCCAAAACTCTGCTGCCTATTCGTTGGATGCCCCCCGAGGCGATCACTTACGGAAAGTTCACCACAGACTCCGACATTTGGTCATTTGGAGTCGTGCTGTGGGAGATTTTCAGCTACGGTCTGCAACCTTATTACGGCTTCTCCAACCAGGAAGTGATGGAGATGGTGAGGAAGAGGCAGCTGCTGCCGTGTCCTGAGGATTGTCCACCAAGGTATGAATGTATTAAAGTAGCTCATTAACAGAAGACATGAAGCTGATTGTGTTGCTTGGTTTTAAAATGTGTCACTGTTGTTTCTCAGGTTCTATGGTTTGATGACTGAATGCTGGCAGGAAGGACCAGCACGCCGCCCACGCTTCAAGGATATCCACGCCCGCCTGCGAGCCTGGGAGGGAATGTCATCTCACGCCAGCTCCAGCACACCCTCTGGTGGCGGAGGCAACGCCACCACCCAGACCACCTCACTCAGCGCCAGCCCGGTGAGCAACCTCAGCAACCCTCGCTATGCCGCTGCTGCTGCAGCTGCTGGGTACCTCTATCCTGCCCAGGCTATCCCCTCCCCAGGCCAAATGGGTCCCATTCCAGCGTGGGCCCCCATGGCTGTGCCCCAAACCCACCAACGTTTCATCCCTGTGAATGGATACCCCATCCCGCAAGGATACGCAGCTTTCCCTGCTCACTTCCCACCACCAGTTCCACCCACAAGGGTCATCCAGCACCACCTCCCTCCTCCTAAAAGCCGCTCCCCCAGCAGCGCCAGCGGCTCCACCAGCACGGGGCACGTCAGCGGTGTTCCTTCAACCACAGGTTCCAACCATGATGCTAACACACCGCTGCTCTCACACTGCATCATGCCGGGGAGCGGTCAGATGTATGGACAAGTTTCCCAGAAAACAATGGGACAGATGGACCACCCATCCCAAACATCAGCGCTGCTTAATGCTAATTCTGACGTTATGATGTACAACGACTCGGTCATCTCTGCAGACCTGTAGATACACGCAGGAACGCTCATACTTTCTGCTTCAGACTCAAAAAGAGAAATCCAGCTTCTCATCCAGGGACTCAGTCTGACTTTTCGGCTTTGCTCTGATGGAGATGTGACAGAAACTGGCCACACACACACACACCTGAGTGTGCAACAAACACTGCCGCAGCTACACACTTAAACACACAGCTGTGTGATTTTTTATTGCCTTATTGTTTAAAGCAAGTGTTCTTACTACCATGGTTTGAAAATGTTGTGCTTCTATCTTAACCTCTTTGTAAATACGGTACATAAGTCATGAATGAATGAATGAATGAATGAATTGCAAAGATATATATTCAAAAGACCTTTTTTATTAAGGACCATTTGTAAAGGTGAAAAGTAGCAGGTCCTTAAAAAAAAGACAAAATGATCCTGTGTCAACAGCAGTTGATGGACCGTTTCATGCAGGATGTGAAGGAAACACTCATCCTGTGATCTTTCAGTGCCTCTCATCAGTGGTTTGGTTTGCTTGTTCCCTGGACACTAAAACACAAAATGTGCCTCTGCTTGTATGACTGACAAAAACTGCATTTAGCAATCAAAAATAGGGCTAAACAAACATGATGTTCAGCTGTGTTGATGTCTAGTGCCTTATGTTTTGGGGTTTCGTGCACCAGCTATTGAAACAGCTGGAACTTAAATAGAAGGGCTGCGTGTGATACTTTAGCTGAACGCTATCCAGGCAGAGATCTCTGCACACATTTCTTGCAGAATTGACATCTGAATGTTCTTTTGTGCAACCTCCACATGACTTTTTCATAGCATAGACACAGGCCTTTGGTTTGGAAAACAATCTGGGGTACTTCATTTCTGTTGAAGGCTCACTTCTTTGGAGCAGAAAAGCTGAACTGGTCCAGCATAAGGATAACATTTCACTCACATAGGCTTTCAGTCAGTTGTTAGAATTTTATAAAGAACTTTGGCTTTTTTATTTGCAGCCTTCATGTCATTTCTGGCCCTCACTTCCAATGAATGTTGTGCGGAATAAACGAACACTCGTGTGAGGAATGAATATGCTCAAAGCAAGAAGGATAAAACTCAAAGCACCATCTGTACATTCATTTAGTCTCACTTCTTGCTCGAAAACAAGAAGGAACTGGTGCTCAATTTAAGAGGTGGGGGTCAGCATCCATTACAGCCTGCAGAGATTTAAATATGTTTGGTTTTGTTTGGTTCTTAAGCTGAAAATTGATTCTGAAGTTTCCATGTATACCTTACACCCCCCCTTTCTTTACATGTTGGTCTTACAAACAAGGCTTAAAGCCCTTTTCAGAATAAGATAACATAAATAAATCAAGCCAAATGATATGGTAGAGTCTTACATTACAGCTGTATTTAAAGGTCAGTATGCTCCACTTGTTATTGATTTGAAACATGGATAAACAGATCCAGCTGCAGTGACTAAAGCCACAATCATTGGTTTTAAATGTTTGTAAAAGTATCTCTGGCTGCTGTTGTTTACTCATCATTATAGCAATCAACACAAGGTCACGTTTTACTGTGGAGGGGAAGGGAGTAAAACGCAGTTTCGGGGCTTGCAACTAATGTTTCTTTGTTTACACCTCACACCAGCATCTACACCCGCACGCTCTGTGGCTACAAGCAACGTGGAGAAGGGATGATCTTTGTTTCCACATCAAATCATCATACGTTTTATTTAAATGACTTCCGTCTTGTCTTTTTTACCTTTTCTCCTTTTGAAGCTACCTTGGCATCTTGACCCTCCAGCATGTTTAAGACTTATGTGTACTAAAACCACTCCTACACAAGACTGTGAATCTATATCAAGTCCAGCATTTTGTATTTTGAAAG
The DNA here is from genome assembly GCA_008086565.1 of Thalassoma bifasciatum. Lineage (NCBI taxonomy): Eukaryota > Metazoa > Chordata > Actinopteri > Labriformes > Labridae > Thalassoma > Thalassoma bifasciatum. The sequence continues at coordinate 10,441 of RPOG01000819.1, forward strand.
AGAAACAATATACTTTTTTGTTTCACTCAAATTCAAGTTTTGCTAAAATGAAACCAAGCGAATGGATATTTCAGTGACAGTGTAACCACGACAGAAGGTTTACATGCTTATCTTTTAGACCAAGAGAGGCCTTGTCTTTGTATTTTCTGAACATTTTTGCACAGGTGTTTTGTATTGCAGAATCATTTAATAAATGATGTTGTTTGGTTAACCTTGCAGGTAAAATGTTCATTCATTTAGAGGCCTGTAGTGTTTATGTGTGCTTGTGTGTGTGTGTGTGTGTTTGCCGTCAGGCCAGCAGGTGCCTCTGGCTGCAGGTCAGCAGGTAAGGCAGGAAGTAGGAGGCTGTGCCGTCATCGGGTATCAACTCCAAAAACTCTGCAGGGCTCGTCTCCATTGCCACAACAACAAGCGTCTCTGTTGGCACAGAAACAAGCAAATGTGAGATACTACACTGTTTCAGATCTTCTGTGTAAAACAAAAAAATCAGGAATAGGAAGTCATTTTAATCTCCTCTTGGCTTAACAGTTTAATGAATTTACAGATTAAAAGAAGGAATCATAATTTGAAAATTTACTCACCTGAATGTCACTCTTGCAAATAAGTTAAAAGTGACATCTGGTGCATTAAACATCTGCATCTAACAAGCTATAACCTATTACTGTCTGAAATCAAATCAGGAATTAAGTTTGTTGGTTTTAAAGAGCAGTGTTGTGTCAGTATTTTACCTTTAAGAGCAGCCAGGAGGATACTGTTGTCTGCTGAAGCTCTTGTTCTCATGCAAAGCTCTGGGAGCAGTTTCTGCCACCACAACACCTGTACAATTATCAAATGAAAGACAGAAGTGTTGGCAGGTATGATTAAAGAAAAAAATGACACCACTGTGAGTAAAAAAGTGACACATACAAACGACCAGAAAATGCTCACACAGACAACAGCTTAGGTTTTTCTACATACCATATTTTTTTCTTGTAGTTGGTGATTGGCGTACGCGATGATAGCTTGAGGACATCTGTCTAACAGTTTTTCAATGCTGCTCCCATACCGCCCTCTCCTGGTGGCACAAAGGAGATGCAGGCTGAAGCCCCACAGAGTTTCCTCTGACAGACGCTCCAACAGAGGAACAACAGAGTCCACAGAGAGGGAGGGACCGCACAGGAGAGACTGCAGACATGAGGGAGACAGAAGTAAAGATGTGACCAAACATAAACAAAGCAGCTTCTCCAAAGGAATTTAAACTGGTTTGTTTCCTTTTTTTTAAACAAGATTACCTGCAGTTTCTGTAGTGCTTCCTGGTGTTGGAAGCTTGTAGTGTGAACTGGATTGAGAACAGTCAACCAGGGGTAAAGAGCGCCATAATGGGAGCATGAATTTATCTGAAACACACAAAAATGCTTTTTATTTAGTAAGAGTTGCCTGAAGAGTGGAGAGAAACATTCAAACTCACGTACCAGATCATCTGCAGTCTTTAACGGCCTGCGTCTCGGCAGTGTGTGTGTTGGTTCAGAGTACGTGTCTGTTTGTGTGTTGCTCAGTCGGTCAATATACACTGATGCCACCCTGAACAGAAGCTCTTGGATGATAGCTTCCTGTGAAGAAGCCATGAGCAATGCCTCCCAGAAATCCACCTGTAAGCAGTTCTCACAGCCCAGCTCCTGAATACACACAGATAAACAGACTTATTACTCTCATCTTAAAGATCTGCTGTGTAGGATTGAATGAACAATAACATACAGACCGTGAATATGTGATCTGCCTGTTCCAGCTGAACTTTGTTGTTTTCATGTAAAGCCACCATTCCAGCCACCAGCAGACCTGGATGGGATTTTGCCAACTGTCGTGTCAACGCTGTGGGTCGGATGTGGGTGTTTTGGCCTGCGCCACCACCGTGCACCAATATCCTCGGTTCCTCGATGAACCCGTACACCAACAGCATCTAAACACACACAGAAACACTTGTCTGGTTTCTGGACTTTCCCCAAATACAGTAAAGAGATAACGAGAAAAATGAGTCATTTTCTTGAGAAAACAACTGATATTAACTCTTAATCTCCAGAAAACAGAGCAAATTCATAGTAGAAAATCATGGCCTTTCAGGACCTCGTAGTATCACACTGAATCAATGTAACATAACATTTATCCCGTTTTGATCTATTAAAAGCACCAGAAATTAGTCGTATTGTGTTTCCTTATGAAAAGTTTCGATTTTACCATACCTAAAAGTATGTAGGCTAAATTATCTGTTGAGTCCTGTAAAGGGTCGATAACTGACCTCAGCGTGTCTCTCCATCAGCTGCGTGTACTGCAGCAGGTCATCCATCAGCAGCATCATGGTTGCCATGGTGATCGTCAGAGGAACCGACACCCCGGCTGTGTCCTCCAGGTTTTGTAAAATTCGTAGCGTCCTGGCGGGGCTGATGTTTGTCATAGGTGGGCTGGCACACACGCTAACAAGCTGTGAGGGCTCTGATTGGCTAAATATGTCTATGACCTCATCAGCAGCTTCCTGTAGAAAAATATTTTTTCTTTTGTTTACTTGTGCAGTATTAATCTTATTTTGGAGATCTTTTCCAGTTTGAACTCACCTGACTGAGGCTCTGCTCTGTTTCCTCTAACAGGTAATGTTTCAGGTAGAACAGGAAGCCGGGGCCATATGAGTGAGGGCTGCAGGGAAGTGGGCGGTTCCTGGCGATGACCTCTGTGACTGGCAGACCTGACATCCTGTAATATGGCAAAGCCAAGTGGCAATCCTTCTGACTGTCCCTTCCAGAAAAGAAAATCAAATAAGTTCTCAGGAAACTTTTAATTCAACTCTGAATATTCCATCAACAGCTGCCGGTGTCACCTGCTGAAACAGTCTCCCAGCTGAGCACAGTTCTCCCTCAGAGCCTCCTCTAGCTCTCGAGTGTCCATCTGTGCAGCTGTGCGTCTCTCCGCAGGTCCCTCTCTCTGCAGAGACACCACCAGGTAGTCCTCGCTGTCCTGCACATGCTCTGGTGTTTGGAGTGAGGAGGCGCGAAGGAGGAGGTGAGCTTCACTGAGGAGGTGACGGAGGCTCTGTGCCTGTGGGTTTGTCTCTGCGTACCGCTGACTATATTCAACCTGATGCACACAGACACACAGGTTAAAACAGAGTGAAAACTTCATGAATGACAAACAAAGTTAAGCATTTCTACAATGACATGATTATCAGCAATCATCACCCAGATTTCCTACTGATCTTCCAGGTGACTAAAAGGCTTGACTTATTAGTCAAAACCCCTTAATGACAGTCATTAATGTTCTTTAATGTGAGCAATGCCAGAGGCAAATTGATCAAACGTCATGTCAAATCAATCTGCAGAAGAGAATTTAGAGAGTTTATCATCTGCATTTTGATTGAATAAACTCAAGGACACAGTAGATGTTAAAATACTCCTGTTGGTTTAGGAGGGGATAAATGGTTTAGGGCCATAATATATCAGTAATCTTCTACTCCTTTATAAACCATCAAGACTGCTCAGGTCATCAAGATCAGGTCAGCTTTGAGTCAGCAAAGAGCTAGAGACAAACGTGGAGAAGTGGCGTTCAGCTTTTATGCCCCGAATATCTGTGACAAACTCCCAGAAAATTTCAGGTTCGCTGAGACTCTCAGCTCCTTTAAATCCAGGTTGAAGACCCAACTTTTTCCAGCTGTTTTTTAATCGAGTACTTTAACAAATCCTTTTGATGTCTTAGTTTATTGTACAACTCTGCACTGCAACTTTCACATGCATATCTTATAATCTAAATTAATGTATTTTAACCTTCTTTTATGCCATTATTTCTATTTTATTTTATTATTTCCTTGAACCAAAATGTTTTCTTTTTTTCTTTAAATGTGTTTTGCTTCTGTGTATATGAAGCACTTTGAATTGCTGTGTTGTTGAAATGTGCTATATAAATAAACTTGCCTTTCCTAAGGTGAGATGAGGTGCCAATGTGTTAGTATCTTATGATCTGATATATTAATACCCAGGTAATAAGCAGGACAATGTATGGTTAGCAGGTAGTTGTAGGATATAGAACCCCAACAGGGTGTTACAGGACCCCATAACCACCTGCTAACCTAACAGCATCTATTACTAAAGGATCATTTATGCGATGGATATAAAACACAAAAACTAAGACTAAGTGGATGAATGTTTGTTACCATCTCTTGGTAAAGGTTTAGGGGTGAGACAGTGTCAACCACGTAGATGTTCCATCCTTGTCCTGTTGCAGTGATTCCTTTGGATGAAGACAACGCCCACTTTCTGGCCCTGGAGTCAGAGGTCAAACAGAAGGGGGACAAAAAGACAACTCAAATAAAAAGTTCTGAACTTTAGGACTGATCTACAAACAGTACTGATCTAACACTGAATATCTAATGAGTCAGTGATTTTCAAAAAGCTTTAAGTGAGTATGTTAGCATGCAAAAGGTCTGGAGTTTGAAAAAACCTGAGCTCAGTCAAATTGATTCTGATGAAGCATAAAATAACAAAAGAACTGTTAATTTATGGAGATTTTAGGAGAAACCTGCATCATTTTCTGCATTTCATGTATTTCTGCAGGTTCTTTATTGCTAATAATTCCATTGCAGATCAGATATAGATGTAGACAACAGCTATCCTTTTGGAAGTTGAGTGCTAAATAGTATCAAGTCTCACTACATCTACATGATCAAACAGTTAGTGAACACATTGTATAGTGAGGCTCAGGAGGCAAACAAACAACATTGTGTTTCCGGGTTTGTGTTTATTACAACACTAAATAGCTGAAATGTTGTAATGTCTCCAACATCTGTCATCATATACAAAGAATGTGACACTTAAAAACCTTTTTCTCATTTTCAGGGTGATGAATCCTCAGGTTAACATATTTTTTCTTTCAGCGCATAGCCAGGCATGTGTGAATGTATGAGTGAAAAAACATCAGGAACCCGTTAGATCAAGTCTGAGGGCAGAGTTGGTGAGTAAAATGCAAAAACATGATTAGTTGGTAAGTAAAAAAAAGTCACACACACACACTGAAGGGAGTTATGGAAGTCATGGTTAGATAACGTCAGTGACTAAAACGGATCAGCAGGAGCACGAGTGTTAGATTTTGGTGAAGGGTGGCTCACAGGGCAATCTTGTCTTGATGAACAATCAGATAAAAGAGAAGAGCCTATCTTTCTTTGCACAGCTTTGTCTCCCCATCTGTGCATGTGGAACTTTTCCTGTGAGACATTTGTCAGGGACCGAAAAACTTCACAATGGCTCTTTTATCTGGCAGTTAGTAACAGTTGTTTCTCATGCTAAAAACACAAACAAGCTGGTCTGTGACATGATTTCCCTTCAAAAATCGGGACTACTCTACAGATTTGGTTAAAATCATGTCCTGATGTAAGAACTCTGAGGGTTTCTTGTGAGTATTTGGAGGAATGCTTTGCCTGGAAGTGAAAGAACACACACAGGGATGGGGGTTGGGGGTTGGGGTTGGTCTTACAGGAAGGGGCGTGATAGAAGGCTCTCCAGAGCCGGCGTGGTTGCGGGATCGATTCCCACCGCCAGGAAAATACCAGTCAGCATGTTGTGCTCTTTCAACTCGCTACAATAACAACACACACATACATACACACACGGTAAAAAGATTTACAAATGTCTGTATGTCTGCACTCACACATCACCTGAGTAATCTGGAGCCCGCAGGGAGGTGTACGATGATAAAAGAATGTTCTGAACCGTTGTATTGTGTAGGTGTTTGGGCAGTGTGTGTTTGTGCGAGACTCACAGGCCCCTGCGTTGTGCATTGCGTTCAGTCTCCTCTGGCGTCTCCGCGTCAGCAGTGGAGAGCAGGATGACATGGCTGCGGTAAACACACACTGAGCGTAGACCAATGAACAGCTGCATCCTGAGCGCACACACATCCAGGTTTGAGGGTGGACAGGCCTTCAAACACACACATAAACCAATGATCCTTCACCTCAAAAACAAAAGTATGAAGGATATCTATCATACTAACAATGTCGGGGCAAAGTTAAGTATAGTTGCTGATACCTTCATTGTGGTATCAATATAGGGATCTTCAATTCTGGCTGCAACAGCAGCCAAGCGCACTGTGAAACACTGCAGTGCATTCCTACCAGGGGCACAAGGAAATGAAGGTAAAGATATTGCTTGGTTTGACCTGCTTAGAGGGGAAAAACACTCTTTCTTTGGTCACAAAAACTGATTAGTCAAAGGTGAAATGATTTTAAATTTAGAACTCAATTTCTTTCGCTAATTTTTGTAAAATCCGACCACAGGCATACCTTGTTATAACATGTAAGAGGTGGTCTGTCAGCACTGCCTCCAGGACCTTCTCTGGATACTGATAGGCTGACAGGAGCTCAACACCCCCCTTCAGAGTGTACAGGTAGCCTGCTGTAGGGAGGGAGAAGAAGCAGAACACGCAGGCTGGTTCATCCAGAGCCGCTGACTGGTTACCTGAAGAGAAAATGATAGATGAAAAGTACCAGCCACGTAATACAGAAATCCCAAAACAGCAACTTATTTTGGCAAATAACTGACATCATTTTTAATCAGGTGTATGCAGTCTCATGACCTGAGGATGTTTTATAAACTAAAAAAGATTGTAATGTATTTACTCTTACTCATTTTCATACTACGCTGTGATAAATTAAGTCTATTAAAGATGAAGCATGTGGAGTCAAGTGTGTTTTTATTGATACCAGTGCAGCCACAGCATAAATCTTTAACTTTACCCAAGGGACTTCTTAAAAATGATTAATTAAAGGACACTGACAAATATAAGATTAGTAATTTGTGAAAGTTTTTCAATTACTGCTTAATGATACAGCTGACATACAAGTTTATTAGTTATCGATAAAAGAGCCTTCCTTCTTTCTTTCCTCCTTATGAGACTTGTCTATCTCGTGTCCATCTATCTGTTATACTTTTCTGGACTTACTTGTGAATAGTGGGTAGAGTTGTAAGGAGTGGAGGTGAGTCTCATCTTCACTGCAGCCCTGGAAGTAATCTGGACTGAAACGCCTGACAAACAGGACGATACAGCTCTTTATTAAACTACTCTCACCGAGACAAGATCAAAGTTCAGTAAGACACACACACACACACACACACACCTGAAAAGAACATATGTCAGCGCATATTGCCTTCTGTCCTCCAGCCCGGTTTTTTCAATACTGACAGGGATGTCACAATCTTTTGCACGATCACCGAGCAACTCCTGGTGCATCGACAACACCAGAAAGTCAGTCTGGTCTTCAGCGGGGTCGGCTATGTATGCACAAAAAAATACAGACACACATATCACGAAGAGGTCTTCAAAGACTAATGTTGGGTATTAAAATTAACTGAACAGTGAGAAAAATTCTACAATGCTTGCAAGACAGTTTTTGGTAAACATGGAGGAGTTGTGTTGGTGTTTGTGTGCAACTTTTACTTGTGTCTGTTGATTCATCCAGAGTTTGAGCTTCAGTGGATGCCTCCAACTTTAAGACTAAAACTTCCAGCTCTGTGCGTACAGCTACATATCCTGCACACAGCGCCACCTGGAGGGTTGAAGAGGTTTTAAAATCATCATAGCCAGAAAAGTAATGTAGGCTAGTTTCTGTATGTATGTATGAATTGAAATTGAAGAACAAACTACACTGAGTTGAAAGTAGAAAAGTGGAGAAACATTAGTCGATACCTGGTTGGGCTTGATGTTTGGAAGGTGAAGGATAACTGAGCGCTCAAAATCTAGGATGGAAACTGCCTGGTTTGAACTTGAGGTTTGACCTATAAATAGGAGGATAGGACAGATAAGCAGAAAATGGACACAACCCCACTCAAGGACACAGATAACAAGGCTGCCCTGTGAATATTTACATAATTTAGTTACCTTGACTCTGACTAGAACTCTGCGGAGCATTTGGCCAGGTGCTTTGAACAATCTGCTGACTCTGATTCTGCTGTTGTTTTTATCAGGAGAAAGAAAAATTATTCAACAGCACATTACACATAATAAGAAGCATAAAGCTCATGATGAAATGAAGCGTTTAGTAAACTAATTATGTAAAGCACTGTAGGACTAAACCTTGAATCATAGAGAAATTGATATTCATTCAAACCATACCTCGTCCTCCACTATTAGCAGTGGCTTGGGAGGGAAAATATACAGCATAATTTGAGATATTTAATGTGGCATTAATTATGTTACAGATCCACAACTGTTAGCTCTAGTAAAACAAGTCTGTAGAGGGGTTGAATTGTCAGATCAACAGTTTGGTTCTTACCAAGCTCTGCTGGTTCTGTCTCCTCAAAGTGAACAGAACCAGAGTGTTCTCACAGCCGACCAGAAGGTCCCCGGTTACTGAGCAGCACGCCACAGCTACTGGACGCTCCGACAGAGGGATTTCAATGATCTCCATCTGCACTCCGCCTCGCACAGACGCCCCACGCAGCAGGTGACCCAGCAAACGCACCCCAACACGGGCCTTCTCTTCTGCCTTGAGAAGAAGAATAAGATATACTAATAACTACATAATCTAGGACAAATAAAAGGCTAAAGGAAAACTGAACTGTTTTCAAGCTTTTGAGGTTTATCCCATCTTAGAAAGTCATAAAAGGATCACACATCTCAACCTAGTCTGTGTTTACCTGGTAACGCCAGTTGGTGTAGGCCCTCAGGTATGTGGCATTGTTTTTTTCTTCAATGGTCACCAGATAATCTCCTGAATGTGAAAAGGGACAGAGAAAGAGAGCCAAGGAGTTAAGCTCTTGGATTATTTTTACATTGTTATATTTTCTACTTAACACTTTTTCTATGCCTCAGATAATAAACCATGATAGTTAAAGCCTTGCTCAAATTAAGTTTTGTTAGGGTTGCAAAGATAGACTGGGAAAAGTGGTCAAGTTTTACCAATCTTGCTGTGCTGGATGTTCCTCACAGCACCCATGGTGGCAAAGCGGCAGATGAGCGGACAACCCTCCTGCACCACGCTGTAAGCCTCCACCTATATCCAGCCAAAATCATCCCAAAACAACAAAATCAAGTTAGTTCATAATTGGCTTAGAGGGAAACTTCACAGACTGTGTAGAAGAAGCAGATGTGGCCTTTGGATGTAAAAGCTGAAGCCAAAAATGACTTTATCTTTGTTTAACATAATGCCCAAGTTAAGACTTTCATGCTGAGTTTGAAACCAAGTTTGTGGCCATGTCTACTTCATTAACAGTGTGTGGTTCTGAAACTGTTGTTTAAAAAAAATGCAAACTGGATTTAACCTTGCATCCTCCTGTAGCCACCACAAACAAGGCTCCACCTCCACAGCAGACCAGGCCAGGCTCCTTTTCAACCTGAGACACACAGAGACAAGATAGATGAGGTTAAACTTGATACAGATGCTTAATAAACACAACCTTGACTTCTGATAAAAAAAATCATAAATCATAAATTTATCATAAATAAAACAAAGCTGATCGATCCTCTTACCTGTACTATCTGCTGTGAGGAGTAAGGATGGCAGTTGTACACATGCACCATGATTGGGCCTTGTCTTGTCAATCAGAAAAAAATCTGATCAATTCTTAACTTCAAGCTTTCTCTTCTCTTTGAAAATTTGAGTCAAGTATCAACTTCACCATTTGGTAGTTGAAGGTTCATCCACAAGGATACCTGTGATACACAGAAATAAAGTTTAACAACATTTTCAATCTGAATGTATGTCCACATAATCAACCTTTCTGGTTGTAATATCAGCGATTTTCGACCTGAAACAAGACTTTTCCTTTACATTCCTTTACCTGGGGAATTTTCTGTATAAAGGACAAATACCTCCTGAAGATCTTTCTGGCCACAAGCAAGAAAGTAATCAAAAGGTGTTGGCTTCAGAGGACACCCCCCACTATTGTCCTTCTTACTAATTTAATCAACTCTATCCGCCCATTGAGACAGTTGACATTCTCACATTGACTCCAGAAAAAGGAGATAAATACTGCTAAAAAACAGGACTTCATTAACCATACAGACTCTCAACAATTACAGCTATAGTTCTCTATGTGAAACTATGATAGAAAAAAAATACGCTTTGTTCCTGAAATATACTTGGCTTATGGTAATTAAATTTGTTCCTGGACCTCTCCTGTTTGTTAAATATGTATCTGTGAATGTATGTGTTTGTATAGATGTGTATGTATCTGTTTGTAAATATGTGTTTTTATGTATGTACATGTGTGTGAGGGTAGGCATGTATCCACATCTATGTAAATGTATATAAATACACAAACACACATATATTAATTTTTTTTAACTTATCTTTCATTTCAAGTCATTTATTTTGTTGTTGTTTACTGCAGAAAATCAATAAAGAAAAAGTGACAAAAGAACATTTTCAATCAAGTTTCCCCCCAATACCAATTCAAACTGATTACATATTCAATTACTAGACAATTTCCAGACATATAATCTTGACAAAAGGCTGGAATTAACTGTGAATTTGGTCAAATAAAGACAAATTTACACTTTTGCAGAAACTATCAGTTCCACAATCCACTTTTACACCTGTAAATTCTTGTTACTCACATTGTGGCTCACATATATGTACACATATAAATGCTTAAGGACAGAATAAGAAGTTGTTTTTTTAAGATTTTACACTAATTTAGAGGCTATGTTTTGATTTCTAGTGCTATAAATGGTAATGAACTGGCATAAGTAAATTATCTGACTATACCTTAACTGGTTGTCGTGTAAGAAGACCACATTTAAGGCAGTGACACACACTTAGAGTTGATACTTAGTTGTTCTGTATTGCAATTAATAAACTTATTTCCTTTTTCACCCACAGTCTGACGTCTGTTCCTCCCTGTTTAGTCTCCACATCGACTTTGAAGTATCGCTGAAACTTTGTTTACAGACTATTTTCTCTCACCTTGAGGTATCCAGCCCTTGAAGAAGACACTTATAGCGTTTTATTCGGCGTTTCGCCCATTTGTAGCACTGCAGCCATGGCAGGAACAGGGTTGAGTTAATCCTGTGTTTCTCTAATCGATATCACATGCCGCAGTCTTGTGAGCAGCAGAGGGTGTAACTGTCTCATTCACATTCACTTTTTTTCTCCTCACTTTTCAAAACCGTTATAACACAATCGCTAAAGTTTAAGAACTGTTTAAAAAGAGGAAGTTACTGTAAACCTACATCATGTCTGTGTCTTCAGCTTCTTCTTTCTTCCCACTTTCGCTAAACGGTTGCAGGTTATTGATTTCACGCTGTACAGCAGGAAATGAACCGTCAACCACAACAACATAAACCCCGCCCACTCTCGATTTTCATTGGCTGAAATTCCAGATCGTGCCTCTTCTCACATTCTCATTGGCTCTCGGGGTGTCTGTCTCCCATCTCCTGTTTCAATGCTTTTCATTCGACTACTTTCTCTCTGAAGACAGGAATAACTCGCGAAAAATGTTTTCATTTGAAAATATAAAATGTAAAATCTCAAAGATGCTAAGGCTTTGTTTCTGACTCTGATAGATAAAGCAAATTCTTCATGAACACCAGAGGAAAAAAAACAACAGAAAAATATTTTTTTTCACTATTCATATGGTAATACAAATATGAATTCATTACAACAAGGTCAAACTTCATTAACAATTTGTACATCGTGATTTTATTTGAGAAGAATCAGATACAAAAGTCACTATTATCAGTCAGTGCAACAGTGTGGAGATCAGTGTGGGACCGATTTCAATCAACACCAGCATCTTCACTTCTATTTTCTTGTCTGGCCGTCCAACAAATCCTTTGCTTCATTTATCTTTGCTGCTAGGTAGGGCGATCCACCTGTGACGCAGGAATACAGACACAGTTCACCATGGGGCAGGTAAGTAACAATCAATACAATCTCTCTACACTTGCAACAAAGAGACACATTTTATTTCATTTTTATCGTGCTGGCAGTTTATTTTAACAATTAGAAACACATTGACATTTTAAAGCTTACCTCTGTCTGGATGATTCAGGATCATGAGTTTCCTGTGAGCTTCTCTGATTTTACTCTTGTTGGCTGTGGGGCTGCAAGACAGAAAAGTGTTTGAAAATGATTAAAATCTCCCTCAATCAGTGTCTAATCAGTGTAGTATTGATGCCGAACAAAATCATGCAGCAAAGACAGCATATGTTATCCTAAGTGTGACCTTGGATGTGCAGTAACATGACTGGTTTGTGAAAATAAGAAAAAATGTCCACAAACCTGACACCTAAAACCAAGGATGCTTCTCTCTTGTTCATCTTTGGTTCAAATCCACCTTTGTAGTAACCCCCTCCAAAAGCCTGAAACAACATAAACAGTTGAAAACTCAAACCAATATATTAGCCAGCTTGTTCACAAGCAACAACGACTACATCTAGAGCTAGGCAATTAATTACGGATAAAATTAAATGGCCTGCTGCAATATTCTACTTGCAGACAGTGCAATATTTCTTTGACCTCAAATGTGCCAGAATACCAGGTGCATTTTTTTGCAGGTGAAGTTTTATGCTCTACACCAGTGATACTCAACCCTGCTCAACAAAGGAGTCTAATAGTCGAAAAATACCTATGCAAGAGCAATATTCTAAGTGGTAAAAAGTGGCAAAAACAGCAAGATGTATCACAAAAATTGAACAGTAAGATAGCATATGCATTTAAAAAGCAAGAAAATTGTGAGAAAACTTAAAAAATTGTCATGAAATAGCAAAAAACAATCTAAAAGTAGTGAAAAAAAACAGTGAAGAGTGAGTAAAATGGGTAAAAAGTGGTCACAACTAGTATAAATGTTACTGAGTTCCACAAAATGGACATATTTTGCAGAAGCCTGACACCACAGTTCAATATATCCTTTTTCTTTTCAACACTGAATTTGGGGTTTTCATTATCTGTAAGCTATGATCATCAAAATTTTGAGAAATACAGCCTTGAAATAATTCGCAATCTATAATAAATCTATGGGTTTTACTGTCTGAATTGTGTGACAAAAATAATGAAATTTTTCCATGATATTCTAATTTCCTGAGATGTACCTATATGTGCAAACAGAGTTTATTTCTTACTGATTTAGGGAAGCTCTGGAGGGCCTGTTTCACCTGAGGCTCCATCTGCTTCATGGCCTGCATGGCATAGCGACCTTGGAGAAAAATAAGAGAGCATAATCTTACCAAATTTAAGGGTTTTAATTAAAAAAGCTTTCAGCATTCAGCATCAACAGTTAAAATGTCTAATGTCGTCATATCTGATCATGCAATCCCTCAACAACTCAAAAATGTAACCTAGTGTTGAATAAATCCTGAACAGGAGCATCCTATGTGTGTGGATCTTATGTTATTTCTTTGGTCTTGGTTATTAATTTTAATAAAACACCCATTTGGAATAATTGTGTGTCTTCAGACACTGTCCACAAATGACCTAACTTTGAAATGGCACATCTGTCAAGGTGGTTCGTCGCACCCTATACGTTAATCAGACTCTACAGAAAGATTAGCCAACATATTTATCACCTTGCTGGTAATGTTTAAGTCACTCACCTGCAAATCCAGCTGCAGCCAAAGCCAGTCCCACTGCCACCATGGAACTGGCCTGTAAACAGAAAAACACGACCTGAAAACCTGTGCTACTATTGCACTGCAAATAAATAACGAAGTTGAGGCTCTTGTGAAGTCATCACAGTACAAATAGGCTATGTGAATAGAACATTTCCGTGGTAAATCAAACGAAAACCTCCTTTGTTTACGTCTTAATATTCACTTTGTAGCAGAGCTAATAATTAGCTTAGCCTTTAAAAACTGACGTTATCACTGTTTTCAGCAAACTCCTGACTATGCATCATTTTTTAGAAACCCACTTGAAGAAATAAACAGAAACCCAGACCTACCATAGTTGTGTGTTACGTGTCGTATCTGTAAAAATCTACGACCATAACTTTTGACCTCTCATGTTTTCGTAGCACAGGCGTTCATGTGTTTGTGCCGGAAAGTGGCGAAGAGCTGTCGCAAAACTCTGACACATGCAACTGGCCCCTCCTACCCCGTTTAAAACTGTCAGAATAACACCTGCCTGCAACACTGCACGTTTTATACTATAACTATAAATATGCAAATGAAGGAAATGATCTATTCAGAAAATATAATGATAAACAATGAAGCAGTGCAATTATTTTAGTGCCAATAATTTGCACATATCTACTGTGAATCTACATTGTGCATCTTTCTTTTTTGAGCCACAATCTCACAAGGTGTTACACCCACTTCAAAATGCTTTCCTGCACTCAACACCTGGAAATTAAGTTTAAACATTATTTCTCCTCCAGTTTAACAGAGGGGTTGTGCTTGTACTGCTTCAGTTATCCAACAGATGGTGCTGTTTGTCTTAGGAAATCATTCTGCTTTCAGTTTCCTGCCCTCACCTCCTGCATATCAAGTAGACCCACCAATAAAGCAGCTTGAAAAAAATCCAAAAACGTTTGATTGCTCTTCAGTATCAGATTAAAGTGATTATTTCAGCTAAATGGAAAAGTCTTTTCAATTGAGATATTGGAGGACAAGCTCAGGCTGACAACTTGTTCACTTACAAGAACAATCAGTGTGGATTATGGTACTGAACCTTATAAGTATAACAACTAAACTTGCACTTTGTCGAGAAAATTAGGTTTATTAGTGTAGTTAATTTGTTATTTGTTTTTAGTTATAAGTGTTTATGTTCGTAACTGCACTTTTTTCCCCCTGAAATGGGGGTAAAAATGTGATATCACCAAAAGAGGATGTGTCTCTAAATGTGGTTAATAGATCAAAGTTTCTCAAAAAAATGAAGTATCATGGGTTTGAGAGGTTGATATGTAATGTTCACTTGTGTGGACCCTGGGGCTTGAATTTAATGTTTGAGATACACTGAATTGCTCTACATGAAATGAAGAGTAAAATAGATCCTCTGCCTCCAATCACAATGTAACTCTCCCTAGTGTAGCTTTAAATGTGTGCAATTTAACTAGGTATTACCAGAGGGCAACACACACAGAAGAAACTTGTTGTGGTTGCTGAATTGGTCAACATTCATGATGAAAATGAACAAATCTTGGCAATGCACTGTATTTTCTATTTTCAGTCTACAGCAGCAACGATAGCAATCAGATTTTGCTCATCTTGACTTGTGTGGGTGAACAATTTTCAAGGCTTTGTGCTGCTGGATTTGTTGAACTAAGTCCTCAAGTTTTCTCTCTCACACACCCGCAAAAAGAAGATTTCAATCTTCCCCCCATGCTGATCAATAAGTCTGATAAGGACTCCATCCGGCCAGCTGGCAGTGACAAATGCTCGGCCTGATTCCCGAAGGCTGAGAGAGTTGGATGAAAATGAGAAAGAAAGGGAGAAATACGATGGCAAACCATGGATGGGACTGTTTGTTGTTCTGGGTTATAGCTGTGTCTGTCGAGGGCACAAATCAAGGAACCAAAACCCCTAAGGAAAAGCGCTATTGCTCAAATCTGAAGCTATTTTTCAATCTGAATTACACATCAGCTATAAACTCTGAAACACAAATTGTCTCCTTGGCATGAAAAAAAAGCTTTTCTAAGAAGTGAATTGCTTCTTTATATCCCTCTTCATAAGAAATGTTTAAGTTTTGTGGTGAAATATGTTTTAGAAAGCTCAGTTGCAAGGTCAAAGCAGAAAGGAGGCTCAATAAAGATCACAGGTAAAACATCACTCTTGAAATTTCATTTTCCTCTTCACTCTGCTTCCTTTTTAGATGAAAATTTACAGTTACAGCCTCCACACACACTCACATCATACAAGGTGAAGAGATGGTGACTAACAATAATCACGATTCTGCAGTTTCCATCTTTTTATCCATTTGACATTCTCCTCCTAATCCGCAGAATCACGGGGTTCCACTTCAATGAGCAGAATCTGCTAATCCTTTGCTCTGTTACAAACACCAGACACAATTCATCCAATAATAATAATAAAAACATGTTTTTGCACATTAAATTTGAACCCCTGATAGATCACAAAATCAGATGTTTTTCTACAGTTGAAGGTTAAAAATAATTATCGATTGCACCGCACTCCACTTTAAAAAGAAAGAGGAAGGAGAGTTTCCAGTCTTATGCCAGGTATCTGTGTTTGCCCACCTGTATTATTTGAGTAATTATTCATCCTGAGTACCCTGGATTTTACCAGATTTGGGTGAAACTGTATTTTCCTATATTGCGCCATGAGCTTGACATAATCAACAGAAAAATCTTAGATGAGAAACATTCATATTAATTAGTAACAGCTTGTTTCTCTTGAGACGACCACTATGTCTAAAAGTTGTTCTTGTGGTTTTATGTATCATTGTTGGATCTTAACATGTTGTGATTGGCTGCTAACTTGGCCGAATCTCTCTTGTAAGAGATTCTGAATCTCAATAGGACTTCTTGGTAAGAGATAAAGGTGTTAAAAAAATGCATGACCTGGTTGCTATCTAATTTGCATGGGATACATTTTCATAATAATACTTAAAAAAAGGGCTCAACTGTCTTCCAACGGTAATAGTTTGGTTTGGGGAATGCATTTCACTTAGTGAATTCAGCTTCTTCTGCTACCTGCAAACAATCTTCAGTCTTAACTGGAATGGGATAATCTTCCAACAGTGCTTCAATAAGTGTTGTCTGCACATTATAAAGCAATTTGTGTGAGAGTCAGCAGAGGTATCGTGCATAAACAAATCCCAGAACCCATCATGGAACAATAATTTAGCTTTAATTGATGTATGCGAAAAGATAGTTGCGTAAAAGTGCAGCCCATTACCCTGAGTTAGATTTACCGTCTCTGTTCTTTCATTTCAGGAAGCTGATCAGACTGTAAACAAAGACAATGCACAGGAACAGAAGTCTGAGCAGGAAGTCATTATCCTTCCAATCAACCACGGGTTACCTTGCAAGCACTGAAAAGTTTTTCTACCACACAACAATAAATTACATATTTTATTTTTCATAATGCATATACTGTATTTTCCATAATGCAATCTTGCCAAAGTGTCAGTTTAATTATCTTGTACACACTCAAACATACTGTCTGCCTTGTAATCTTCATCAACCCCACAAAGGAACTTACCAAAGAGTTAATCAACAATTCACATGAGTTGTGGTAACTTTTAGTCCAAGAAACTTGTTTCAAAAGTATTTGACTGTGTTGGCTAAAAAGTTTCAGTGAGATGTTTTTGGATTCAGAGAGCTCATCTTCCACAAATGAAGCAGGAAACTCATGCTGAGTATTCATAATGATGTTTATAGCACGTCTGGCTGTGCATTCAGACTTCTGTCCCAAACAATTGGTGATTCATTTTGCATGTAGGCCCAGATTCCTTTGTAGAGAATGAATAAATGCATTATGTTTGCATTATTTAGCAGTGACATGACCTGAGTGTCTGAGCTGACTGACTGTTTACAGCACTAATGTTGATGTTAGGTAAATACACCCGCTCATCCCGCTGTCGTTTCCACTTTCTGTTGTGTGCCTGTCGGGCTGTAACGCGACTCAACAACAAACACGAGGTCGACAAGAGGAGGACGACGAGGATTTCTATGATTTAGGACAAACACGAATGAATTAAACATCAGAGCAGCTTCCACTCATGAATTCCTCCAATGCTGTCTCCAAACACAGACCATCAATCACTCAGAGAGAGGACACACAAGAGTCTGTCTGTTTCAAAGACTGACACAGATTCAGACAAAAAGAAAAAAAATGTGATAAAACTGACGAAGGCTGCAGCTCCGTCAAAACAGGATGTTTTCTGGAAGCAGTGAACTGGAGGCCGGCAGCAGAGTTGACATGAGGAAAGAGGATGTGCATGAAATAAACGGGAAGGAGAAAAGTAAAAAAGACACAACACAGAGGTCATCATTAACATCTATTTCCAGATTTTTTAAAGATTACAATCATTACAGGAGTTATTACATCCCCACTTAAAAATATTTGACCAGAAATGTCATCCATTTGGATATTTGTAGCATATTTTCATTACATAAAGAACAGGAAAGAATCATTAACCTTGCAAATTTTCAGATACAGTCGATACAAAGAGTACATCCTGGGATTGTTGCGTGTTGCATTTGCAAAGAGTCCGTTATATGCAGCATCAAAAATCCTTCATTCCTTGTAAGTAACTGAAATTAAGTCGACCAGCTTTACATGAAACAACAGATTAAACAGCAGATATATCTATAAAAAAGAAAGCAGGATCATTTTTTCTGTAATCGAACCCTAAATAACTACATTCTCTAACTGAATATATCAAAATAAATCACTTTCCTTCATTTGTTAGAGAGAACAATTTGAATATTCACAATTATCGTAAAAAGAGTGATATAAAATCTTTCATAAAATGTACATCACTGTTCCTTCATGATAAAATACAAAATAAATCAGCTTTAGTGGTTAAAATATGTCCTTTAATAATCTTAAATGTATGCTGCGACTGTCTTGAAATGCACTAATTGTCTTTGAACTAGTGATTCTGCTCAGTGAAAAAGAAGTATTACATTTCAGACAATCTTTTATTGCTTTTAGTTGACTTAAAACAAGCAGCTGCAGTTTAAAAGGTGTCCTCTCTGATGCTCAGTTTATTCTGGTGTGTGGTGTTTTCTTAAAGTTTTAAAACAAAGGAGAGACATGTTGCATAAATGAAATTAAAGCAAAACTTTGATTTACTCCTTTCCACTGAGAGACTTCTCTGTTGGAGTGTTAGTGTTTTTCTCCGTCTCCAAATAAAGGGGACTCACTCAGCGAAAATGAAAATGTGATGACAGATGTGAGTTTTTTTTCTTTCATTCTTTTCTGTTGTTGTTTTGCAACAGCACCGGCTCTGTCAGTCAAACTTGATTAAACAGCAGAGACCTGACAAAGCAGGTGAGCCGAATGCTGACTGTTTAACAATGATTTTCCACCTTCGAACCTCCACTTTCAGTCATTACTGTTTTATGAGATTCAAAAGTAGGTCTGTAGAGACTCCGGGAGAATCAAGCTGAAAAAGTTAAACCACAAAACAAAACTTGTATTTCGAAAAATCTCCAGTTTTTATATGAAACAGTGTCCCATATTTAAATTCTTGGATCTAATTTTCATTTTAGGTCCCTCTGGTTGCTCTTGTACATCTATTTTCAAAAATATATAGAAGCAGCTGTTCATTTTCTCTCATTTTGCCCTTTTGCTCTTAACCCTCTTGGTTCACTTCACCCAGACTTCAAAACATTTTCCCATGTTGGTGTAACTGTAAGTAGCAGGGGAATGGTTTTGTTTGGCAAATATCCACTCCCTGAAACATCTGCCTGCCTCTCACATGAGTGATAAGAGTGTGTGTGTCTCTAAAAGCCCAAAAAGATGCAGTTGGAGGACATTAACAACAGCATTCGTTTGCAAAATAAAAGTCATTGTTACTTTGAAGCAATTTAAGCACATGACTGTGAATGGTTTTGAGATAAGATGATAAAAAGGGTCCACAGAGGAGAACTTAGAATATGTTTGAGGGTGCATTTGGGTTTTTTTAAGATTTAATATGGGTTGGGTGTCTTTTAGGACACTTCTTGTTCATGGAACAAAGCCTTCTTTCTATCAGAGTCCAGCTCCACATTCCTCTCATTCTGTCAGGCACGACCTGACCACAGCATCTGGCTCTATGTGCATCTCAGTGTCATCCAGGATTTCTTTCTCTTTTTTTTTTGAGGCTCATTCAATCCCTGCAAGGACACAGCGGTCACTTTCAGAGGCCACTGCAGCAGAAAGGGTCTTTTTTTAGAGTCAGGAAAAGAGGTTTGGGTAGTAGTGATATAAAAATGCACATTTCTACTCATAAGTGTTTTCTATCTCTGTTATTAACAATGATATAAAACAAGGCTGTTTGAACCTCTTTACCTTTGGTTTCATCTCTTCCATGAGGAGTTAACGCAAAAAAAGTAAAATAAAACATCTCCTGCAAAGGTTATTGCTTCCTTCTTACTCACTCAGACATCTTTTAGCTTACATGTAAAAGAGGAAAAACTATCAGCTCTCAAGACGCGATAAAAGCAACCTGTCTGAGTGAGACGCTAATTTGGGTCTTTGGTCTGTCACTTAATTATTCACATGAATCAAATTCACCTCTTTCATCTCCCCCTGTTGACAGCTCATTATCTCTGCTTCTCTTTGCTCAAAAACAACTTTCAGCAGCCCAACCCTCCACATCCTTCCTCTCTATGTATCTATCCATTTACAAGTCTGCTCTGAGTTTTGACAGCGTCCACTTTAAGTTCAGGAGGAGATTTTTTCTGAGAAAGCAACAAGTGGAAACAGTTTAAGTCAAAAAAGGATGTTTTTTAAAACTGGTATCCACTGTTCAAAGATCAAAAATAGTTGTGAAAGGGGCCAAATAAATCATTGTGATGTCTTTTGTTTTGTTTAGTTCCTGTTTTGATATTTTACTGGGATGCAAAAGAGACTTTGGATGACCTTCAAGTAACTTTTTTTAGCAGCTTGAAGATCAATCAAGAAGTACAAATAAGCAGGAGAAAGTCCCCAAAGAAAAGTTTCACTCGACTGTGTTTTGAGATGTGAAATATATACCTTTAAATATCAGTTTCAGTATCTGACCATCTTTTGCAGGGATACTACTCCTTGTATTTTCTTTCTGCATCACAGCAAAAGCAGAGAAACTAATTTATTTATCCCCCACAGCAGAGCCCTTCAGGTTCTCTGCAAATAGGTGAAGAAAATCTGAGGCATTGGCACCAAGAAAATAAATGAGGTGAAAAATATGAGCAGAATTATTGTAGCAAAATGAATCAGTAAAACATGCGTGCCTAAAAAGAAGAGCTAATTAACTTCTTCTCGTTCCAATTTTCTCTATCTGTCTGCTGGAGAAAGTCCAGAATCTGCTTCCAGCAAGAGAAACTGAAGAAAAAACTTTAAATCAAATATTGATAAACAGTTGTTGCTGCTGCAGTTAAGATTTTAGTAGTTTTNGGGTCAGATGTTTTTAAAATGGACAACGCTGAGGGTCAAAAGGTTTCAGCTTCTGATCAGGCTTTAGCTGTGCCAACTGAACTCAACGTGAACTCTGCCAAAACCCCTCTGTATCTCTGAAACCTCCACATTCATTCAGCCTCCGTCACTCTCTGATTTCCCCCGGCTTCACTTACTTCTCCAGACTTTTCTACAGACTAAAATTGAGATTATACTGAATTGCTCTACAACTTGTTTTAGTCTATTATTGCGTTCATTGTAGCAGCGTCTGTGAGAAACGGATTTGCTGCATGATTATAACAACACATGTCCCTTTAAATGGAACTAAAAATGAAAAAATCTTGACGCATAAAATGAGAATAATGTCTGAATACAAATTAAACAGGTTTGTAGCAATAGTAGACCAATTATTTTGACATATGTAGTATCCATGCATACATTTTTCATTTTTTAAGTGTATCAGGTAAAATAATAGTTGCACTAAATTAAAGGCACACCTCACTACATTCACTGACAGCTGGGATAAGCTCCTGCCCTGGAAACCTTGAGCAAAACAAGAGATACAGACAATAGATGGATGGATAATGGATTCATCATCTAATAATGTTGCATTCCCGAGGCAGAAATAACACATCATTAACCAGTTTAAATAGCTTTAACATCATATGTACATTATTATAAAATAATAGCCTGTGTGTTTGTGTTGAAATACCGAAATTAAAACTCTCTCTGCACCATAAAAATACCCTATTTCCATCTTCTTACTTTCACATTTCCAAACTGAAATCAGCCATTTCTGTGTCCTTGGACCTCTACCAGTTGTTTAAAAATAATGAAAAGTGACAGATGTGGTCCCTGCCCTGATGTCTGAAAGCACTTGTTCCCTTTTCCCTGAATAAAAAACCCCGGAGCAGGATGATATTTAAAAGTATCTGCGAATATTTCTGCTTGAACCTTTCGAGCTGGAATTGAAACTTTTGGAGACATACTGAACTTTTATCCCCCAGTCACTCAAAGGACAGCAGGTCTGGGTGATGCTCCGAGTCTTCAGCGCTCACTCCGGTGACTTTGCTGCAGGGGGCGCCGTTTCCCAGTAGGACCTCCTCGCCCAAGCTGATGCGGCAGGGAGTTTTCCCCGAGCGGGGGGTGGAAGCCAGGCGGGAGTCAGGCCCAGGTGCCTTCTGCCAGACGTCACAGGGTTTAGCTCGGGGCTCCAGCAGAGGGGGATCTTTGTTGATGAGGTCTGGAACAGAAAGCTGGAGCTGCGTCTGATGCTCTTCCACTTCATCTTCTTCTGTGTTTTCCACACTGTTTCCTCCTTCCTCATCATTATCGTTGCTTCCCGTCGTCACAGGTTCTGAAACAACTTTCTCCTCTGCCTTTGTGGTCACCTCTGGTCTTTCTTCCTCCCTCTCCTGATATAGCAGCTTCTCCTCAGTTATGAGCGGCGTCTTTTCAGGAGAGGGGAGGAAAGACGAGGTATCAACGGCGTCTGGAGAGGACACCACAGGATCGGAGGAGATCATCATGTCCTGGGTGGTTTTCAGAGCCCGAGGCAGACGCTTCTTCCCTGAGGGGGGCGGAGGGTCCAGACGGGGGAAGGAGTCGAAGGAGGAAATGTGACTGGGGGAGAAACGAAAGGGTTTAAGGGCTAGGAATTTCACATGAACATTGTTACTTGCACTTGGGCTTACACCACACTTCATGTCTGGTGTTCAAGCGTTTTAAGCCATTCAAACACTTCTTTCACAGTCTGGGTGGGTATTTCCTCTAAAAGAAAAACCTTGACAAAAGAGCTAAGCCAGATAAAGACATTTTCAACACTTGTGGAACTCCCACTCACAAACAAGTACACATTTCCAGACGAGTCATGCATATAACCATCAGTGATAATCGACACATGCTGGGACAGTAAATTGGGCGGATAAAAAATAATTACACTCATGTCAGTATTTACAATTTTCACATTAAATACTGTCCCATATTTACAGATAAACTGTTGTCTATTTTTGTCAGATGATGGAGTACATAAGAAATCTCTCTTTATGATCATATTTAGCTTTGAAATGCTCCAGATAAGTTTGACTTAGACTAGAACTCCACCTCCATGGACTTGTACTCATGGACTCTGTAATTGTGGGGTCCAGCGGTGTGCACAGATACTTTGAAGGGCACGGGAGACAGAAAAAAAGGCAGGCTAAAGTGCAGATTTTGACTCTTAAGTGGGCACTTTAGCATGAATTTTGGCTCCCAGAAGAGGCAGTCAATCAGGTTTTAACCAGCCAAAGGAGTGGTTTCCCAACAAGGATGACACTTCAGCATTTGTTTTGGCTCCCAGGAAGACACCTTAGGTTATGTTTTGGCTCTTAGGTGAGTACTTTAGCACACATTTTGACCCCAGAATGGCACTTCAGGGAGCATTTTGGCTCCCAAGGGGCACTTCAATATATGTATTGGCCCCCGACAGGACATTTTTAGCATGTGTTTTGGCTCCCAGAGGAGAAGTTGATCATGTTTAAATCAGCCAAAGGAACAGAATCATGGGGTTCCTCAACCAGGAAGGCTTTTCAGCATTTGTTTTGGCTTCCCTGCAGGACACCTTTGTGAATATTTTGTCTTAAAAGAGTTAGCGTATGTTTTCAACAATTGGGCCACCTGGGGCGGATACACCCCCCCCCCATGCACACCACTGGTGGGGTCATTTAGTGCTGTCCCACTGTCATATCTTAGGGTATGTTAGCTCCCTGATGTAGACCTAAACACCAGATTACACACTTAAGTCTGAGACTTCCCCTGAGGTAATTGTGAACTTGCTGCTGTGATAGAAGTTGTGTGGCTTCATTCTTAGTTTCCTTAATGTAATATTAATAACACCAAGCATCAAGCACAAAAACAGTCCAGGGTTATTAACTCCTACAGCAGGTTTACTCACAGAATGACACAGGTAGAGGAATGGGTGCTTGTGTACTGGTTGTGTTTTTGTGAATGTGTGTGTAAGTTATACCCAATTTGGTGGATATGCTGCTGCTACACAGAGAAAAATTAACAAACAAACTTTAAGTAATTAAGCAAAGAAGCGTTGCATTTTGCTCCCGGTTGCACCTCCAGTTGCAACTAATTTCTCCATCACCATCAAAAGTTGTCTATTCGCTGTCACATTTCTGTGACGGCTGCCAAACACAGACACAATTAACTCAAATATTTATCTAAAGGAAGCTCCCAAGTTTCGGCTCCTATACAAGTAATCATCCAGCTACCTATATGTGTGTGTGTGTGTGTGTGTGTGTATGTAGAGGAGGAGGGAACCTGTCAGAACTTCACTCCATTTTCTCTCCTGGTTATCACCCCCATGGCTCCTTGCCATGTTTATGCAAACACACCAGTAACTCAGGCTGTTCTCCACAAAGCGAGAAAATTAATATGGTAAAAACATCCCATGGTGATAAGAGCGATCTTATCTTTATTGCTGTGTGATCATTCAGTGGAAATGACAGGAACATAAAGATGATTTAATCCAGTGAGCAGCGCGGTGTGATGTGTGAATGTAAAACACACAGTTACCTTGCTACCTGTTTATCATGGGATTATTATGACTCTGTTTTTACACTGTTCATCATTTATCCTGAGAACTCTTTACAGATATCCACTCCTGTCACTCATGTTGACCCTGAAAAATCACTGCTTTTTGCTTCAGCATCCGGCAGTCAAAGGCTTCACCCTGAAACATGACTATGCCATTAAAACAAAGGCAACTTAACAGAGAGCCTTCATTTTTTATTTTTCATGAATTGTTATGAAGAAGCTCTGTATAACTGCAGTCTGGTGTTTTCATTTTGACAGCTACAACAAAGGCTGTTTCCTGTCATGTACATGATGCAGAGGGGAGCTGCTCATGCTTTGTTGCTGATAGAGAGAAAAAAGCAGGAATGATTCTTACTCTTTTTTTTGGAGTGTACAGGGGAACAGCATGTCGCAAAGCATCACAGGATAATATTGACATGAAGTCTCGCACTCTTACCTTGGTGCCTATGAAAGAATGCAGCTAAAAAAGATGCTCTGAATGGTCTGATTGTGAATATATTTCACATTCCTTGCACTGCATAGTAGGGAGTTAGTCCGTTATTAATAGAAAACCTCTCAGCTCCACTTGGCAGGATCAGCCAGGTCTGCTAAAATCTTTACAGATCATCACAGGTCTTACAAACTGAATCTTATCACAGTTCAGTGAATGGAGACAAATGGGAGCAGAGCTGCTGAAAAATGACTTTTGCTTGACTGATCTTCAGTTGAAAAGACAACAGATCAATGCTTTTGGAACAAATCCCCAAATACACACACACACACACACACACACACACACACACACACACACACACACACACACACACACACATACGTAAGCCTCTACTGCGTGTGTGTATGTGTGTGTGTGTGTGTGTGTGTGTGGGTGTGTGGGTGTGTATGTGGGTGTGTAGTCAGGTACTTAAAAAGGGACATTTCTTTTCTGACTGTATAAATGAAACCAAAAAGTTCAATTTCAGTCATCTCTGGCGGGCTTTGATGTGTCATTATTAATTTAAAACCACTTTTCAAAGGAAAATTCTTAAATTATTCACCTTCTCTGAGCCAGCGCCTTATTAAAAGTGACAGACACTCCTTTCAGCACAGGTAATTTAATATTTCTGCCAACAATAGGGCAATGTCTTCAAGTGGTTTTATCATTAAATTGGATGCATGGCCTTGAAAAGTTTTGGATTCATTCATATTGTTGAAAAAGCACTTAAAAGGAATGGTTTAACGAAGGAGTAAAATTGAACTAACGCCATTGGTTTGTGTAATCAGACCAGAGGAACTTGAGACACCGATGTAAAGAGTTCAGAATGTGAGAGGAGAAATAAGTTAATGTCTGTCTGTGTGTGTTTACCTGTTCCCAGAAGTCTGGTTCAGTTGGTCCATACAGCTCCAGACAGCACCAGCGCTCTTGTTGACCTCCGTAACGCCGATGTCCCCAAGGTGGCTGGGCTCTTTTCTTCTTAAAAGATCATTGACCTTAAGAAAAAAGAGAAAATTCAAGGATTGACAGGGGAAAAGGAAAGTAAAAGAGGAAAAAGAGAAATTAGGATCAAAAGAGAAAGGAAAAAGGGATAAATATTCAGTGTAAGACCGAATACAGACACAGCAGGAAAGCAGAGCAGGGGAGACAGAAACAGGGCAAAGAGGAGTTTTAAGTCGATTCCACTGAAGCAAGAAAAAAGGAGAGAAAATCCTCCTATAATCCAAACATCCCGAACTACAGTGATACATAACATGAGGAAAAGCAGAACAAATCTTTATGCTGTGCTCACCTTTGCGCCGACAGCTTTGCCCAGATTAATGGCATTTTTAAGCCTCTGTTGGCCTCCTGAGGATGGAGAGTCCACCGAGCCTGACCCCAGGTTTGGATTAGCAGATGCAGGGGAGCGTCTGGCTGAGGGCTGGCCCGGCCTGGAGGTCTGAGGGCTCTGCTGCTGGGCGACTGAGTTCTCAAACATACTTTGATCAACTGAGGAAGAGAGGAAAGAGAGAGAAAAAGAAAGGTAGAGGTGTGAGCACACAGCAGGATTTAGCCGAAGACGTGAAAATGGTTTTAACAGTGTGGATGAGGCAAAGCTGCAGATATGACACACATGGGGTGTTTGCTTTGGAAATGAGCTGCACAAACTCAGCTTCTGAGGGAGAAATCCCACATTGGATTCTTTTTATGGGAAAGTCTCCACAACATGACATGATTAAATATCATGCAACCCAACTTTAATCAAGTCTGGGCTCAGCTCTGCTCTATGCAAGTGCTTCAGTTGTACTCCAGCTGCTAGCTACTTCATTTTCATCTCCAGCTTGTATTTTTGAATTTTATCCTTGCTCAGATCCCTCTGTGGGTGACCAAGCTGTGCCAAGTTTGTGTGGATTTGTTTTGAATAGAGCAAAAGGGTGCTGAATTTCAGATTCTGAGAGTAACTGTTTTTTTGTGAAGTACTTCTTTGAGAAACTCCATTTTTAGTCATTCTGCAGCTTCACACAGAACAAACCAAAGCTGCATCACTGCGGTAAAATGTGAATGTCTTTCATGAGAATGCAGACAACACATGAGGACCAGATGGCAGTGCATTTACATTATATACAGTGACCGCAAAATAACACACTGCACAAGACTTACAGCACATGCACAGTCAAAGCAAAGAAAAGCAGAAATGAGCAAAATGCAGGATCAGAAAAACTGAAAGATGAACTGAGGTTGTTCCAATCCACTTAAGACATAAGATCTTACCTCTTGGAGAGAAATGTTTCTCGGGAAGCATTTAATGAGACATAAAAGTATCACATATCAGGTCATTTTACCTCTTGAGAAGCAGATTATTGAGCAGTTTCTGCAAACTCATAAAAAAAAGGCTTCTACAAAAGGACAAGTCAGCAGAGGTAATAGCTGAGAGTTCGGTCAGGAGCTGCATAAACATGTCCAAAAGTTACAGTGCCTCAGACAGATAAATGGAAAAAGAATCGTCATTTAGGACCAGAGGGAGCGCCAAAATGGGCTAACCTTGACTTCACTTTGCACACACAAGTATTTCACTCACTGACCCGACAGTGAGAGCTACGACAGCATATTAACCAGGAGAAGGAGAATGTGATCAATCAACATCTTACAGAGGGCATTAAGTGTAACTTTTAGGGGAGAGAGTTGAGAAGAACAGATAGAAGTCAAGGAGAGTATTACTCCAGTGTTTCTGTTTTAAAAACTGAAGCATGTAGTTAATGAAGTATCATTGGGTTCTGTGAACACGTAAGCTCAACATCAGCATCTCAGATCTGAACATGTTGATATCCACAGGTATGCAAAGATAGGGTACCATGCAGGCTCTATAGGGTTCATAAGGAGAGTGTTCAGGGACTTTTAAAAGTAGGGCTGCACGATATTGGAGCAAAAAAATTGGACGCAAAGCAAACTTCTAGCAACGCTTTACTGTGACATTACACTACACCTGTTTCAAGTTTTATGGCAGCTCATGAAATCATATGCCGTAGGTAGGAGGACGTGAAATTAATAATGAAATGGGCGCTCAGAAGATCAAAACTCAGACCTCAAAAAAATTAAAAAGGGAGATTGTTCTGACTGAAGATCAAGCTAAACAAAGCCACTGCCTTTGATCCTGACAGTGTTAAATAAAACACCTTATGTAACATTAATCATAAGAAAACTGTTAGACTGCCCTAATCTCTGTTATGCGCCACTGCTCCCCTTCTCTCTCTGTTGCTTGAACACTTACGCTGCACGTCACTCTGCCTGATCCTGATTACAGCCGTTGGGATGATAGGGCGACGAGCAGGTGCTCTAACTATGTAAGTTGTTGTATGTAATGTGGTAAATATATATTTATATGGATGCTCATTTTGATCTTTTTGTAATGTGATTGGGCATAGATAGGCTTCATAAACTTAATTAAAATGCTAAAACCTAATGTATAAACTTGCAAAATAGATATTGTGCATGTGCACATTGCGATGACAATCCAGAAATTATCTATTGCGTGGCCCTATGTCAAAACAATATATAAATATATAATTCTGATATCAAAGAAACCACCATCAAATTAATGCAAAGGGATAATGTTTGGTGGGAGTCTTGCATTTGGAATTCCAATCTGCTCTAACAACTCAATCACTGTATTTATCATCCTGTTTGTATTCACCGTATGTTACCGTGACACAAAGGATGCTGAATTTACATGGATCTGTATTCAATGTTCCTCTTCAAGGTTATTCAGAGTGTATAGACTTCATATCAAGGTCATCAACTGATCTCAGGATCAATAGTGACATATCACACGGGCTATTTAACATCTGTATCGATCCAAGCAGAGAACAAGGCCACATGGTTTCAACTCTCATTCAACTCCTAATGGAGATGTAATGAATGGACTTTGTAATGCAGTACATCCCACAGGAGGGTTTTATGAAGGACACTGGAAAGACGAGATGTTTGTGTAACTCGCCCAACACACGTGTTGACCAGACAAAGCGTATGTATAATATAAAAGATTTAACGTTTCTCCGAACGTGTCTTCTGGAAAGCCATGCTGCTTAAAAGGTGAAACCTGCTGTTTGGAATTACGCCCAGGTGTCTCAGCCTGGCTCATTTACCCCCAAATGTGATTTATTATCAGTATTTATGACCATTTTCTCTGCTGTACTGTCCCCCAGCCAGCTCTAAAACTCTTTGCTCTCGTGGCTCCCGTATACTCTAAATGAATGTAAATTTAGTGATGTCTCAAAGGCTGTAAAATGAAGTGGTGCATTCAAATGCAGGAAGTCCAACAGTGAGTGGAGGTCAGTTTGTCCCCAGTGAAGTGAGTTACAGCGGCTGCAGTGACGTAGTAGATTTAGTGTTAGGGGAATCTGGGACAAAGGACAACATTAGGAATACAAAAGTAAAGCTATTTAGGGTGAAGATGATTGGAGAGGAGCTTAAAACTGGGTTTAAAAGCACTTTTTTGCCTTTTCAAATCTATTTAAAGTATAAAAAAACATTCACAACAGAAACTTTAAAGACTTACCACACTTAATACACTAGTTAGCATTTTCTGCTATTTGACACTTAAGGCTTTATCAATTCACGGCTTTCCATGCTCACATTTCCCAGCAGCACCTGAACCTTACAAGTGAGGTTCTCATTGAAGTGAACAGTTAATCTGTGTCACCCAATTAGTGAAGTTGGGATGGTCCTCTGTGCTGATGAAATAGGTGGATATTTTCTACAGATCTTGCCTCCTGAAGCATTAAAATGAGAGAATTAATTGTTGAATCACTCTGCACTGCAGCTTCAGCAGAGGTAATATATCAGTGAAGACTTTTGGATCTAACAGCGTTGAGAATATTTCAACTGAGCTGTCAAACACTCAGTTTCAAACACGGCAATCAAAATACCAAATAAAATGTTGCACAAACAACCAAAACAGCTCTTCTTCCTTGCTTTGGAATATATCACAACAAATGATTAAAGGTCTGGTGAGGTTCGTGAAAAAAAGTCAAGTATAGGGCCGACAGTTAAAAAGATAAATTATGGTTTCCTTGTTGCAGAAACTCAAGCTCATTTAGATATACTAATTTTATTTTGCAAAATTAGCACAATGAAATGTATGCCAAATTGATTATTTTGAAATTTCTGTATGCAACATATTTGTGCAAAAACCTTCCACAACATACTCTAAAGAAAAGAGAGAAGAAAACTTGAAATTCTTGATTCTGAGGCATTTTTACAGATAAAAAGTCTCCTCTATGGATTCTAGTGGGTTTATGAATAGATATTAGATACTTGATGCTAATTTTGGCAAGTGAAGGCCACACTGAATATAAAACTGTGCTCTCATGTCTGTGAGTTCAGCATTTAAATGGGTCATAACTCAAAGAAGAGGTGGCTTACTGAGACCTTTATTCTCCTCCATGAGCTGTGAGTCACTTCTGAATCAGATTCTGACCATGAGGAGCCAAACAACATTATGGTCCTGTTGTTTTCAAGACCACATCTGTCTGTACCTAGCTCAGAGGTTTGTGTGTTGCATCAGGATTTGTTGTGAAATAAAAAGGTTTGTAGGGTGTTTTTTCAGTTCAGAGTCTCACAAAATTACATCTGCCGACCCAGATCTCATGTGGGCTCTCAGCTGGACATTCAAACAGTGCCAGGTGACTCCTTCATTAATTTTTCAAGTGCAGTTATTGTTTCAAACTGAACCTTTTGAATCTGTGAAAAGATTTTTTCAGCCAAAGACAAGATCAGCCTGTCTAAAAGCTCCACAGGCCTGTCTGAAACTTCACTGGTGAACAAGAGTGCAGACAGACAGTAAAAATCTGGCCTTTGAACCAGTTCGTGGAATGAAAACGAAGCTCAAAACTTTTAAATGTTTTGGAGCCTAACCGTCATATTACAAAAATTGGAAACCAGTTAATACCAGTATTTTTTTTTCATTCTTGTAATGTCTGTCATGTTGGTCACATAGCTCAAACACATCCACTTCCCATCATGCCCTGGCAAACCCCTGCTGTCCACCGGGCAGAGTAGAAAGAATTCAGCAGAACGTAAATAACATAGAAATATCATTGCAGGTTGTAAAAAATGTGTTTTTCATAAACATAAATATTGTTAAAGCCTCTGGTCAAAAGCCAGGCAAGGTCTCTCTGAATGTAAACAAGAGGCAGAGGAAACTTCAGTCACACATAATTTAGTCTTTTGCCAAATGTACTGATCTGACAGCAGACAAGAAAGTTGAGTGTAGTAAAGATAAGGTTGTTTTTTTTTGTTGGAATGAATTTGTACAAACAACATTTTTGGTTCCAATTGGTTTGAGAAGCTAAATTTTTAGGTTGGAACCCAAAACTGAAAATGTTAAGATACTGTTTCTGCTTGTAACTAACTGACTAAAAAAAAATTCTGGTTCAAAGCCCTGGTAAAAATCTTGTAAACTGCAAAGACTGAAGTGGTCTTGGTAGAAAAGTTGGAGTAGGATTGATTTTGTTGTAGTTTAGTTTGGAAATAAGCGTCAGTTTTATCGATATAATTGACTAAGTATATTATGTCAGTTGATGCACTGAGCATTTTGGGTCTTAGTTTGTCAAGTTTAAAGCTTCTTCATTCCTCTGTGTTTAATGGCTAAGTTAGAAGCTATTGGTGCAGTACTGGGCTGATAAACAGCAGTTATAAGTGTTTTTTCTTAACAGATCAGATAATTCAGATTTAACTGCACCAGGGCAGCTCTACACTCACCTCACTCCATGCAATCAGAGTGAAATTAATATCTATGGATCCTTCATCCTGTGAGAGTCCTGCAGCCTGGCTGTTTATCTTTGGATGTCAGGTCTGTGTAACTGTGGCAGACTATTGTACAAGTTGTGTCTCTCTTTTAATTACAAACAGGCCTGAGGGACTACATCTGTTGTAATTATCCTTCATTAACACCAGAATGAGGGATTCTGCCTCCGTCTTTCTCCAGGAGCTTTGGTGGATTAAACAGAATCACTCAAACAGGAGTCAGAATTGAAACATATTGAGACACAGACGGTTTATGCAGTTGTGAAAAACGGAATTGGGAAATTATTTTCAGAGTGTGATATTTCAGTAACGTGTAATCTTTAACCTCCTCACCCTGCAGAACAAGAAGAAGAGAGAGAGGAAGAAGGAGAACGGAGAGGTCGGAGGCTGAGATCTCACTCCCACTCATGTTCCAGTCAGACTGAAACAACTGGAACTATAACGCAATCTCCTGCAACAGAGTTTAAAAAGTCCATCCTGGACGAAAATGTCATACTAATTCAACACCTTAAGTAAAATATAGTCTTTAAACCTTTGTTTGAACAAGTCTGAGCTCAAAACAGACAATGACAGAGCAGAAAATGGTAAGAAAGGGAAGCATTAGTCAGCCTTGAATAAGATTATGTCTGGGTCAGATGATGCAGCTATTTTTGACCTAACAACTTTCGGATATGGATGCTTTTAGGGAAAGTAAGTCGAGACTAAGAAGTATTTATAGTTGTTTTGTATTACCAAAGCTGGAATTAGCTAACAGCAGTTTTACAGGAAGAGGAGAGGCATTTGTCTCAGAGACAGGCAGGAGAGCAAAGCCTCAGCTGACCTCTAGAGGAAAGGGAGACAAAAAAAGGACCCTGCAATATCTCATATGAGACAGACATTTATTTTTCTGGTGATAAACTGGCTTTATGCTCAACTTTTTCACATTTAATCTGAGGTAAAAAACCCTGTGTACTTAAATCAATGCTGTCATATTTCATGTTTTACTATAAAGTCTGTTTAACAGCAGTCACACACCCTGCTCGTGTTTTATTCAAATATTTCTGACAGATCAGCAATTTGACTCCCTAAATCTTTATTTCTTCACATCTTCTCAGAAAAAAAAGTTCCAGCTCAAGGTCATTTTCCAGACCTCCTCTGTCTTAATAAAGAATAATGATCAATCATGATGTAATTATGATTACAGATCCAATCATAAATCGCCAAATCAGCTCTCTCCTCTCTCTCAGTGAGCCTGTCTCTTTCAGGCAGACGATGAGGATGTAATTACCCCGGCTCGCCTTGGCTTTGGCTTCACCGATCAAAGTGCCAAACTTTGAGCTTTGTTCTAAGCTGAGGGTAACCCACTTCTGTCTCTGGGATGCTGCACACACACACACACACACACACACACACATACAGCTCAACACAACCTTTTCTTTCCTATACTGTAACATCCAGAGTGTATTGTTGCTGCTTTGTTTTGAACAATGTTGACAGGACAATACTCAGGTTTCAAAGCTCTGTCAAAACTAACACAGGATTCTGGGTGAAAGAAAGTTTCCCAATGAATCTATGAACAACACATTCATAACCACGGTTGACTCTTTATGAAATAAGGAGGTTAAGGAAAATACTCTTGACATGAAAAGTCTAAAAGCTTTAAACATCTGACAATCTTTTAATGGTGCAGCACAGGGGCAGCATTGGTTAGCGCTGCCTCAAGAGGTCACTAGTTTGAATCCCGGTCCATGTTTTCCCCTTGTGCTGTCCGCCTGGTTTCCTCCCACAATCCAAAAACATGCTAGTCAGGTTAACTGGTGATTCTAAATTGCCTGTTGGTGTGAGTGTGATCATGAGAAATTGTGTCTCCTGTGATTGGCTGTGATTGAATGTCAATTCCAGAAGCAGTCTGAACAGGTGCACAGCAGGAGTAACATGAATTGAAGGTCTATGACTAATCTCTTGGTAAATATCTGGCACTGACAAAGCTGAATATTGGATGTTAAATGTTAAAGCATATTGCTGACGTCAAATTATTTGTCGTTAGTTATGATTATCTTGAATGACTAGGAAAGGAGAGCTTTGGCTGACAGTGCACTTATGCACTTATGATTTCAGCTTTGGCTGATTGTTTTAGAAAATGAGTCGACAGCAACACGACAAGGGCCATAAATTCAACCACAGCATTTTATAATTTAGTGCATTTACTTTTTTCGTTTGTTGAAATAGTGGTTTCCTAACAGAGTAAAAAAGCCTCAATACAATAAATATTTTTTTGTAATTCTTTTGGGTATTTAAAATCAAAATGGGTCAACGCTGACCCTAAAATAGTTCCAAAGTTATATCTTAAAATATATTATTGACGGTGAATGATAATAGATAATGATGCCACTTATTCTGGCAATAAATGGCGACACCTGCCACCAATCAAACTTGAAGCACTTTGTGGCACCTATTAAGGATTTTTGTTAGGTCTGAATTCTTGCTTGTGTGGTACGTTGCTTTGGACAAAAGGGTCTGATAAATGAAACTGTAGGATTGTGGCATCACAGCGACCACCTTAGGAAGTGACCACCTTACTTTCAAAAGCCAGTAAAAGTAAAAGTGGTGAGAATTGCTCTGTCATCATGAGTGGAGTTAACCCTTAACTCTAGTAGTCATGCGTAGAATTCTTATGATAGAAAATAATCAATAAAAAATGTGATCTAAGTAAAAAGTAGACAAACAATAACTAACTCCACTGCTGTGGAAACTTGCCCAGGTGAGATCTGGGACACTGTGCTCATTGTTTTGGACTACTTCTCTGACATAAACAAGTCTGAAACACTTTGGCAAACATCCTCTGACACAATGATGCCATTGAAAAACAAAACAAAACAAAAAGAGAAAAACTGAAAAAGTTTATCTGATTTTGTTTATTTGCTGAAGTAACAGTCACGTATGCTGTTTGGTCTCTCATTCATAATAACTGGATTTTGTGCACATTACTTTTTTCCACTGACAGCAGTTCGTCTTTTTCCTTTCTCTCGCTTTAAATGTTAAATGAATTGAAACCTGAATGCTGAACAGGAAAGCAGACGGTAATGCTATTGAGGACAAATCTGCATCAGAACCAGACATGAGAGAATCCAAAAAGGACGTGTGACCTGGAATGCTCTCACTTGAGGACACAAAACACACTAATCTTCATACAGACAGAGTCATTACTGCTGATGTATTAAATCAGAGATTCATTAACACATGCACATTTGTTTTGATGTGTGAGGAAAACTTGAATGAGCGAAGCCAATCATGCCTGAGCTTTGAAAGCAAAGAAGAAAACTGCTTCTTGCTCTCACACACACAGATGAGAGGTAGAAACGCTCATCAATTCTTCACCTGCTTCATGAGAACATGAATGATTAAAGTGTGGGACTGTGGAGGGGGTCTGTCTTTGACTGATGAGGGACTGAACACAGGGAAGGATTAATGGAGGAAGTTTCTGGATTTTTTTCTTTGACACTTCAAAACTTTCACATCATCTCCCTCTTCTCTCTTTCTCTGTACCTCTTTAGCCACGTTTCTTAAAATGAGAGGCCTTCCTTAATTTCACCTCAAGTTTGAACAACCAAATGTCGCATGTTTGAACTACAGTGTATGGAAGTGATTTTAACTTGACATTTTTCATCAGGATTAGCACCTGCTGTAAGAGGTATTATGGTTTCATTTTTGTGCAATGGATGGAGCTACAGAATGTTTTACACATAAAAGGATGTTGGGCGTATTTTCAATGGCTGTTTCAATCGAGTACTTTAAACTTCATGAATACAAATACATCGTTAGTCACTGTCTTCGAGATTGCCTCATATAATAATTACACTCGGAGCTTGTTAAACTTTTCACCCCTGAGATTCAACAGATAATTAAAGGCTGTTAATTGAAACAACAGGGCTATAAATTGGTCAACAGGTCAACTGAAATTGCTTGCCCATTTTTTCATGGTCAAAAAACAGCTCAGGTCTCATTTCAGCAAAAATACCACCACCTTGTATTCAGTATATTGTGAGAAGTAAGTCAAGGACATGTCTGAATATCTTAAATTTTTACTAAGACAAATTCATGGGTCCGGGAATCACTTGTAAGGTTTGATTGTTTAAAAAGAAAGATAAAAAATACGTCAAAAACAGGAGGTATTGGGTGCAAATGCAGGCCAGACGGTTTCTAAAAGTTATTCCAATACTAAAAGTAACTTTTAACAACCACAAAGAGCATAAGAGATACACTGGAGAGGGAAAATAGACAAGATAAAGAAGGCAAACTTTAAGGTACCTTAAAAGTAGCTGTGAGGACTTTCTGGAGAAGCTAGCGTTTGCGCTAATAATAACAAGCCCTTGCTCCTCACTGCTGTGACAAACCAAGACGTGTGTTTGATTCTGTTTGTTTTTGAAAAAATAAATGGAGAGCAGTTCTTGTTTGAAAACTCTACTTTTCTTTGTTTGAGACAACTTTTACAGGCTATAACACAGTGAGGTAATGTGTTTATTAACAGTTACGTAACACTCCTGATTGATGTGTGACAACCACAAACATTCTAAACTCTAATTGTAACATAGTTTCATAGCTGATTATATCTAAAACTAGACAGCCTGGTGCTCTAAGATGTTACTGAATCCTGGTTATGTCCCACCAGTGCTCATCTACCAACTCCAACATCACCAAACAAACATAGCAAACGTAACCTGACTCCTCATTTTATTGATAGACTCTCAAGTTTGAACAGACCACTGCAGAATAGCTGCTGCATGTGGGCTGGAATGAAGATGATTGCAAACAGGATAGCTTATGTTTCAGCCTTTAGCCTGTGCTCTATCACTCTCCCCTATGGCTTTCTTCTGCTTTTCTGTCCCTTTTATGTCAGACAGTTCCACCATTACTACAAAATAAATCTCAGAAATTGTTTTCTGCAGAGAAAAAATACAGATCTCCTTCATTACTTCTAATTTTTATCAGCTGATGTGGCGTTGCCATAGAGACTGGTCTGCCATAAATCAATCAGTCCAGTCTGACCTGATGGAGAAGCTGAGAAATAGCATTTACAAATAATCTTTTTTTGCCGCTGATGATCTCATTTTAAGTTGTAGATAATTATCAGGCATTTATCTAGATATGATAATTTTTCAAGATCACTTAGAAAGTCCTCACTATCCCTTAGAAAAACCCAGGCTTTGCAAATATAAGAAGAAAACTGCCAGAAAAACTCAGCAAAATCTAACAGCTGCAAGAGATGCAACCTTAACCAAACTAAATTGTTTTGACGATAACACAGAGGGCAAAATTGCTGTGAGGTTCATGATGTTCTCAGGCAAACTACAGAAAGAAACACTATAGAGACAATGTCTGGTGTTGAAATAACTGTTTTTTAATTATTGTTTGTTATGTGTGATTCGATGAAGGAGTGAGCCTGAATTAGTCATGAACAAATAAAAACTTGATAAACAAAATTTGTGATAAATTGAGCACATCTCCAAATTAGGTGCCTTATTTTGATTTATTTATATCTGTAAAATGAGTCTTTTGATTAGGCTGATTTATCCTCAGTACGCTCTGTCTCCGTCTTCTGATATCCTCAGTGTAATTATCCCAGTTTGATGTCATTCTGGTTTCATCTCACCTTTTTAGATGGAAAGACAGATAGATGGATAGATACTTTATTTATCTCAGGGGGTATTTGATTCCTGCTGCAGTCGGTAATACATCATGACAAAACAACAGCACAGCTTTAAACTCTGAACCCTGCAGATGTCTGAGGATGTTCACAAAGCTGACCTCTCCCCCTCTCATGTCTCACCCTCCTCTTGCTGAAGAGAGACCGCCTTATCGTAAACAGAGCAGGGCAGCAAACTTTGAATTCCATCCCACGAGAAAACATCTTTCAGCATCTATCTTGTCGTGACAGGCCGAGCTCTCTGGTCTGACCCTCTGTCTCAAGAGAAAACAGGAGCCCCATTGACAAAACACACCAGCCTTCGCGTCCTCCTCCTCCATTGACTTCTTCTACTGTCCGCCAGCTACCTGAGGTAACCTTTCCACGCACTAAACCTTTGATTTTCCTTTTGGGAAAACAGCAAAGGTATCATGACACCTAGATTGTTGAATGAAACTATTACTGATGAAATGAATGTGCAAAGCTCAAAATCCCCACCACAACTCAAACTAATGAAACTC
Source organism: Thalassoma bifasciatum (assembly GCA_008086565.1). Taxonomy (NCBI): domain Eukaryota; kingdom Metazoa; phylum Chordata; class Actinopteri; order Labriformes; family Labridae; genus Thalassoma; species Thalassoma bifasciatum. The sequence continues at coordinate 48,455 of RPOG01000819.1, forward strand.
TGCTGCAGAACAAGAGCATACAATAAATACTGATTTGACTTCTGTAAACACAAGATGAAAAATCCCTCCCTGACAGCTCAACAGAAAAGCAATTTCTGAAGCCATCAGCTGCTGTCTGATAACAACATGTGTATGGATGTGATTACTCAGGATTGGGAAGGCAGGTGTAGCCAGAGGTTAGCCTTGCTTCCTGTCAAGACTGTCTATAGACCACATTTATTAACAGTTAAGTTAAGAGGCAAAGTAGCAAAAATGAGTTAAGTTAAATGAGCAAGATTATTATGTCCCTCCAATGCATAGGTTAGAACCTTCTGATGCTTTCTAGATGATCTTTCTGTCTTCAAAAATCATCAATAGCCTCCTGCAAAACATTTCCTACTGTGACACCTGCCACCAAACCAGTCACTTAATTTCATTGTTGTATTACAGAGGGATGATCCATTGCTACACATTCTACACAGACTGTTTGTCCATTTCCTGCTGAATTCTGAATTATAACACTATTTAGTTTGGATATACACAAGAAACAGACGCGACACTTCAAATACCAAAATCCAGGCTTTTGACAACAGACTCACGTGTTGAATCTGTTAACAGAGATTATTTCAGCCCCTCAGACAAATAGAAAGAAGCTACAGAGTCAACAGCAGATCTCTGCTTCCAGAGTATTTGCTTTGTATATCACAGGATTGCTAAACTCCCTCCTTAACCCAACTCTGCAAGACGATTTAAAGATTGCAAGCTTCTCAGATTTATGCACCTAAACTTATTGATATCACCCAAAAGTTGCTGAGATACTCATTCAAAATTCTTGTGAAGACTTTCCTGCTGTGTAGCTGCGTCCTGATTCATATCTCAAAATGTTGTTGACACACTTCTGCTGCAGAAGGTCTTTGTGCAAAAGCATCAACAGAAAACGTCTGTTTTGGTGACATTCTTTCCAAGCTGCATGATGCGTTTTGGAGAAACCCGTCATAAAAAGGTGGTTTGATGCTGCTCCAACTTTTTTACTCTCTGCAACCACAACAGACCACAATGCACTGCTGCAACAGCACATGTTTTGCTGTAATTAAAGGGGAACCATGTAAGTTTCCCCCAGCTGGGGAAACATGCTCTCTTTTAACTTTCTTTACTGTTGCAGTAATATCATATTTGCCATTTTTACATGCATGACCCACAAGTTCACTGTATTTCCTGGCACCTGTTCATACACGTTCTGGGAAAGTACTGACGCTGTTATTTAAGAACATCTTCAGAAAACTGCTCCTCAGACTTTATATCTGATTTCACACAAAATAAAATTAGAAGGAAGCTTTCCTGTGGAAATTCCTGTTTTTGAAAGTCTGAGGGAGGAATAAGGAGGCCAAAAAAAGGATATAATTTAAGGAGCAGGCATTTAGGTCTGAAGGTTGTAACCAGACATGTTTGGGTACTCGCCGTCTCGTCTCTTTCCACAGTCATCAAATCAATAATTCATTTAGCCATTTGCCTCATCACTGTCTGTCTGACCCCAAAGCTCCCTGGAGTGTGAGTGTGTGGGAGACGGATAGTGCAAGAGTGGACATGGATGCAGGTGAAAGTGAAATGAGGCGGCGATTGTTTGTCTTCATGGGCAATAAGTACTAAATCTCTTTGTGTTATGGCCTTGTTTTTGTATCTGAGAGAACAATGTTGCAAAGACTGCTAGAGAGTGTTAGAACAGCAGTTAAGTTCTTGCTTCATGCAACTCCAGACATGTTGAATGCTTATCGTTCAATGTTCAGGGGGGTGTTAAATTTTCATGACAATTTAGAATGTGTTTGAGGCATCTTTGAAAGAAAAACCCATAATAACTAGGTTATGAAGAAAGTGCAGAAAACAAAAGGAACTAGTGACTGTGTGTTTGATAGGATGTGTTTTTAACTTACATCCATCAGGTGATATATACTTTGCATAAAAAGTAAGGCTATTTGTGCTTCATAGGGAATCTCTCTGTTAAAACAATGCTCATGAAATATTTGCCAAATCTTCTCTGCCAATGCCCAACAGCTTCTTCTGCTGATATTGACTCTGTTTGTGAGCTTCTGTTTTCTGCTCAGGTTGGCATCAAATCCCAAGATAGAAATGTCTTGTTATCCTTCATCTCTGCAAAAATTAAGACTCAAGAAGCTGTCTGCAAGATGCACTGTGGTAGTACAATATTTGCTACAGGTCAACGAGGTCCCACACCAGCAAGCTAAGGAACAGTTTCTGTCCCTGGGCAATCTGAACTTTAAACACCCACAGACCTTTGCACGCTCACTCATAGCTGGTCTCTCTTAGACAGTCATAATAAAGTCTGATAACTTCTCTCACTGGTTCCATTTACTGTGGCATCTCTACACTCATCCCAATCCTTGTTCTAAAAGTGGATGGTACAAATCAGCGTGATAGAAATTAAATATGCAGGCAAAAACAAGTCAGGACACAGGTGTATGTTCTCCATTTATGCTTTGACCCTTGTCCTGTTTGTTGACATGAAAATGGCAAACTTAATGACTATTTTTAGGTCAGACTCTATAAGAAAGCAACATGTGATCTGTTGAATAAACTATGATTTGGCATTGAAGACAAAATTAAAAGGCTGAGACCGCTCTCATATCGTGTGTAATCACATATAATCACTGAGCATGTCATTTCAAATTATAAACATCGATTTGCTGCTACATCTGCCTCCACTCCCTCTATTTCAGTCTTTTCAAACGATTTCAGAACAGCGCTGAAGGGATTAGCTCCCAATTTGTGAAGTGTGAAACTAATACTGGATTACACAGCCGTGCTTCAAGTTCGCACAGAAGTTCATCCCAAATGTGCTGGATGGGATGAGTTTAGGGCTCTTCTGGATCCCAGGGGGAAAACTTTCCAGTTTAAAACTTAGTAAATAGCAAAAAAACAACCAGCTGACTCAAGTTAAAACAGCGAAGACTGAAATGTCAATGCCATTATCATTACTGCAGCAGGAGGTTTTCCACTGATTGGAAATCAGAGTCCACATATTTATGGTGCCATTGCATTGAAGAAGGTATTGGAGATGTAAAAGGTCAAAGAAGTGAGGTAGAATGACAGCAATCCAAGTTTTTATTCTGCAACACAATGAACCAAAGGGAGCTCCCACATGTCTGAGTGTTTTTTCTCTGCTCTTATTACGACGCATCAAAGTGAAAAGTTAAATTTTACAAAGCGTAAATAAAATTGATCAAGGCAGCCTCTTGTCTTCTCCCTTCAGTTCTCGCCTCCTCTTTTCAAACTAGATTCTGACATCCATCCACTCCAATTTTCCCAAACTTTCACTCAGCCCATGAATCTGAAATTTGTCAACTTCTTTTTCCCCCGTCAGTCTGTTGAAATGTGGAGACACAAAGGAAGTTTAAAGAGGCGTAAGAATGGGACGTGACAGATGTGGCTCAGACAATCCCAAAGCTACGCTGCAATCCAGAATTAGTTTGCTCCTTTAGCCTTTTACATCTGGAGCGGCATATGTTGCAGATTATGTCCATCCCAAAACCAAAGCTAAGCACGGCCTGTAGCTATGCATCATGGGAACATCAAAGAAAATTGCCACCACATCCAGATGTTGACGCACAGCTGAAACGGAGTCAGAACATGAGGGCAGCTAAAGTCCCTCCGGTCCATGCACATCTGTATGAGTTATGAGAGTTACCAGTTCAGATACATGGGACTGCTGGGAAAATGTGAACGCAGACTAATAACAGATGACAGTGTAGATCAATGTTTGTATCTGTTAAGCTTTTAAATACTTAACTGTGAGTTCTTGAAGTCTTTATTACCAAATACATAACAGAAGGAAACATCAAATATTTAACATAAGGTCTTGATTTTGATCCAATTATAAAAGAAAAGGAAGTTTATCAAAGGTTCATTGAGCTGTGGAGACACACATTAGTAAACAGGGAAGTCACATTGTCACTAACATCACTCAGCATTACAGTCAGAGCAGACTGAAGAGCAGATCTGTTTGCTCTTTTCTTGGTGTGACTCTGCCGTTTGGCTCTGATCATTAACGCTGAGCTCAGAGGATTAATTGCTCGGCTTTGAAAGTCCTCTATTCCCTCTGCTCATCTGCCGCAGACATGGTCATTAGCTTTTAGTGCCGTGGTGGTCTGTTGCGAGTGTTTGTTTATATGTGACCCCCTCAACCTCTTATGTCTGTCACATCAACAAGCAACCCACGCCAATGCCTCCCAGGTACAGATAATGCTCTGAGCTATTCAAGTGCGCGTGTGAACTTTCTTTTCTTAGAGTTTTTTATTTGCTAAGATAAAAATACAGGGGTTTTTGAAGTTTTTTGGAAAGTAAGGACACCGTAAAAACTTGAGCACGACCCCAAAGTTACATCCTTATCTCATTATAACACCATGGGCATTTCTATTCTGCGAAAGTATCCTTAGTTCTTCTCTATCCATCTCAGGCATTTGAGCTGAATTGGGACCCTGGCTGAAGCTGTCTCTTATTAAGCCAGACAAGGACAGTTGAGCCACTGATGTTCGGTGGCTTGTGGGTGGAAAAAGAAGCAGGTAAACTCAAAAATGCCATGCATATAAAATCTTGAGTGGATACTTTTTGATAGCTGTGTCCTGCCCAGCCACTTAGCCAGTGGTCTCATTAGTACCTGTCCTTATAGATAACAATAATGGAGAGAAGCTGTGTCAGGAAGGGAATCCAGCACAAAAACTTTGCCAAACCAACATGTGGAACACAATAATTGGAAATGAGCAATTCACTGTGATGATCCCCTTGAAGGAGAAGAGCCGAAAGAAAGAGATCCCAGCCAAAACATCACAGCATCCTTATTATATTATTCTGCCAAATGTTCCTCATGTGTCCCATTAGTGTAAAGTGCTGGTGAGAGTGCTTGCTGCTTCCATGCCTCTAAATGACAAAACTCACGACCATTAGGTTTTTAAACACTTCTGGTCTTTTTTTTTATTAAAGGAGGAAAGGAACTAAAGGCAAACGTTTTTAAATTGGCTTTCAGTTTAAGGTGGGGTCACAGTAAGAGTCACTAAGTCATTGTTTTTGTCTATTATGGTGTTTCTTATGTCTCATTTAGTGACTCCAAATATTTAAATTTGTTGCTGCTGTAATAATTAGTCCTCAACTCAACTCAACTTAATCTCTAAAGCACTTTTAAATACAATAAGCTTGGTCAAAGTTCTGCACACAATCCTAAACTATATACAATAAACAGTAGCAATAACAGTAATTCAGAAACAATTAAAAAAGAGGGTAAAAGCCAAGTAAAAACACATGTTTGAGGGTTTAAAAGCAGTGAGTGAGTTGGCCTGCCTGTTGTGCAAAGGTAAACTGTCCCAAAGTTTTGGGGCAATTGTGAAAAAAGCAAAGTCATCTCTTAGCACCCTGTTTGGTTTTGGGATAGCTAAAAGACTCTGATCTCCCGATAAAAGTGAACATGTGAGTCTAAGGCCAAAACAAGTCAGACAGATACTTTAGTGCAAGGCTGATAAGACATTTAAAAGCAAATTAAAGAATTATAAAACCAATCTGAAAAGGAAATTTAGGCTAAAATAGGAGTAATATGCTCTCATTTCTTGGCACTGGTAAAAAGCAGATCAGCAGCATTTTAGACAAGTTACAGACACATGACAGACATTACAGTATGGATAAAAATATCAAAGTGATGTTGAGAATGGATGAGCTTAACTTTCCAAAGATGCCTCAAATGAAAAAAGATGGACCTGACCTCTGATTTTACTCTCGGATTTTACTCTCGGATTTTGACTCTCATTGCAGAGTCCAGCATCTAGGTTAGTGTTGTGGTCTGCGTTGGTTTTTGGGTTAAAAGACTTAGATCAACGTGAATGTTGGAAGCATCACTGGGCACAGAAAATTGTATGGAAAATCTGTTTTTAAATATGAGCTGAGTGATGTTCCTCTGGTTTCATACATAATGACAGGTGCTGTATGAACACAGTTCTGTTCAGATGACAGGTTGTCGCTGTAAAATCCTGTCTGAATTAAGACACGGTGGGTTATGTTGCGAGACAAGCAGCTTGGAAACCTCACAGCAATATGAGACTTTTTATACCCTCAGCTTCATTGTAAAGTTCAAATCCAATTTGCTGTATAACAAAACCAGCACAATAAAAATCTTACTCTTTAGAAAGTGAACAGTAAATGCCATCACTGACAAGCTGAAATGTATTTCAGATCCTGAGTGGAGCTCAGACTGTGTGTGTGTTTCGTGTGTCCCTGCAGGTGACAGACTGAGCTTGTGGAGAGGTGCATTGATTGGAGCTGCTCCCTTGCTGTCCAAGCAGTTAACCCCTGTTTCAAACAACACGTGCACGTGTCAGGGAAATCAATACAAGTCACCAAAGCTTGCTCTGGAGTGTTGGTTGCCCACTTGACTGTTTGATGGCACCAACAGGCCTATTAGACTATTAATGAATGCTAAGAGGAGGACAGAAACTGCAGGGTGTTGAGGAGAGACTGAGACACAGGTGAAGGTTAAAGATATGCTTATGGAGTTTTCAGTCAATACATAGCATCATAAAGGAGACAGAATGTATTTTATACTGCAGGGCTTTCTGAGAGGCTCTAATTTGTTGATTTATGGCTTATATGCAGCCTTTGTCATTTAAAAAACACCAATTGATACCTGCAGCTAACACAAAGCACATTAAAAAGGCAAACAGGTATTAAAGGTGGAGCAGCTATGTGATTATCTGCTCATTCAAGGAGTAAATGAAATAAAATTGTTTTTCTCTGAAGCCAGTCATCATCAAGTGGCTTCGTATGAGGATTTGATTTTGATTACTCTCTGCAGGAGTTTATCCAAAACAGCTAATTCACTTAGAAAGAGGCAAAGAACCACAGAAGTTCACTGAAAATAGAATTTAAATTAACAGACAGTTTGCTGGCTTTAATAGCTTGTTTTTGCAAAAATGCAAAAGACTTTTCTCTGTGATTTTAAACTTGAATAATTAGGTTGCGACTACCTTTTGGCCTCTTGAATCTTTGACCTCATCTTTTGAGTCATCCATTACTTTAGGTAAAAGTTGAGGTGGAAACACAGGTGTTTTCATCTGTCTCATCTGGTTTTACTAAAGCTCACTATAGCATGTTTGGGGTTGCAAGATGATCAGCAAGAACTCAGCCTCTGAGACAAAGTAAGGAGCCCAGACGCGTAGGGAGCTTGGGGTAGATTTCCACTATTCCTTTGCTTTGAAAGCAGCCGGTGAGATGGTGTGGGCATCTGATTAGGATGCTTCCTGTGGCCACCGATTGGTGGTTTACTGAAACTGTCCAACTGGGCCCCAGGGTAGACAGAGGGCCATCTGGAGGGTGCTATATCCCAACTGGCCTGATATAGCCCAAGAGGAGCCTGAAAACATTGTCTCCATCAGCTTGCTCATCCATGTTTGGGGAAATATAAATTTGTAGCCACCAAATGCTCCCCTCTCTGCCTCCTGGACCAGTAAAAATCTTTCCATATGACACCAACATTAAAAAACAAGCTGTGAACCAAGTCTGCTGTATTGGTTTCTGATGACTTTGTTTGGAGTCATGAAGTTGCACCAAAACAAACAGCAAAGACTGAAGCCAACTGCAAATTAGAAGAGACTTAAAGTGAGTGTTGGTGCTCTGCTTTTGTTATTCAAGCCAGAGTTTATGGGCAGAAGATACTGGGAGTGCTGGTACAAAATTCCTTCCAAAAAGTGTTTTAATGTCGACTTTCCCTATCAAGAATTTATCAGAGACAATGGCACAGATTTTTATCCGCAGTGATCCGATCATCCCAGTTAGGCCCCAGAGCAGATTCAACATGTTTAATAGTCTGAGAACAGAAGACAAGGGCAGACTAGTCCCAACGGTTCAGGACAAAGTGTAAAAAAGTAGAGCCACAGATGCCAAATGGCCTGACACTGACAGAGAAGCAGTTAGAGCAGGACATTGTGATTGTGACCGTCTCTGTACTTTGGAACCTGCTAGTTAAAAATAGTTTCTGAAGTTGGTCTGCTGTTGGAACCACAGTGGATTTTCTACTATCTTTTAAGTCCTGTCTCCTCATTAATTACTTTTTTTGTGAGGAGGTCAAGTTTCAGGGTGCTCAAAAACATCATGAACAACATAAAGAAAACAGTTCTGAATACTACAGATGGAGTAAGATGGTGGAATGTCTTTTAAAACCAAAAACTATTTATAATCACATCTATGGTAGTGAAATTGTTGGCAAAATTATGTGTTAAATGTTATATAAACTATGCAAACATTGAATATCTGATCTGTATCCTACATTTCTACACTGACTTCAATGCCCAAGGTGACTAAGCAAGGATACTCAGTGCTGGCAGATAAATCCAGCAAACAGCAATGTGTACACATAGGTCATCTAATTTTCTATGGATCAGCTAAAATAAGAATTTAAGGCCTCTTTTTTGTTGTTGGATTGGTTTATTGATGTTTTCCAACAACAAAGGGTTGCCAGTATGAGGCACAGCTGTTTTGGTGTTGCAAGCCAACCCCTGCTCTTGAGTACCAGAGGGTCTGATATGAATGATAAAAAACAACACTGTGCAAAAATTGGAGCCACTGGAGCCAATTACCTGCTAAGGCCCAATTATCACCAAGGTGCAGCAAGTAGCTGATCTAACCCTCACCTAACCTTGTGCACACCAGAAACTAAAGCACGCACACCACCTTCATGCCAGAGTCCCACACACTCATTAGCACCAGGATCAATAACCAGTTAGGACTGTTGGAATGAGCTGAAACTTTCAAACTTTATCTCACAAATGTCTCAGAAAATAAGCTAATCTTCCCTCTGTTCCAGTGTGTGATCTCGCTGCATCTCTTGATTACAGGTGATTATATCTGAAAACTGCTCTTCATAATCCTCTCTCCCTTTATTGACCTCTGACATCTCTGTTGGGATAAAAGACCAACGGTTGTTTCTTGTTTCTACTAAACCCAAGACATGATTTACTAGATACATGAGCACCAAGAGACCGTTTAGCAAAACATCCCGTCTGACATTTAAGAGAGGTCAGAGGGTTTGATCGATGACAAGGTGAGCAAGGTTAAGGTTGTACGCTCGTGACAGAAATAAAAAATAAGAAATACGAAGAACAGAGAGTTTACGAAGAGTATTCACCCAAAGGCAAGAGCAGACAAAGTGTCAAGGGCAGTGAGGGTGCATAAAAATGTGTACTTTTTTTCTTATCCTCCTGAAAAAGTCTTCATGGGCAAAAAAATCAACATCGTCCTCAATGTTTCAGGAGTATAGTTCCTTCTACTTTTTTTAACTGATAAAAGCTGATGGAAAGGATCGTCTCTGTGTACTCCTGCTTACTACCACAGTCCACAAATGTAATCATCTGGTTAATCTGTAAATCTAAAGTTGATACACGTTTTAGAAGTTTTTGACTTACATGTAAACCGCAGCAAAAAACTGAACTATCCCTTTAACGGACAAGGTTACGTTATCATGTTCAATTCAGATAAAGTTTTAACAATCTATTTCAGGGACAGCAGTGACTCAGTCCATGGAGACTTGGCTTGGCAACCAGAGGGTTCGAGTCCCATCATGGAACAAGATTTCAACTTTGGCTTATAGCTGGAGAGATATAAGCATGTTGTCCTAATGTTGAGATGCCCTTGAGCAAGGCACCGAATCCCCAGCTGCACAGACATTGCAGTACCATCACTCTGTGCTCTCCATCTGTGCTGTTTGTTCATTTGTGTGTGTCCCCTCCTGGGGATCAATAAAGTATATCTTCTTCTAGCTTCTAAATTCTAGTCATTCTCACTCTATCTATTTTATGCCAAGCCCTCATTTTGGAGAGGACATTGCTTTAAGATCGATACCTCAACTCTGGACTAAATGTCAACATCTGGACAGTTTTGTTAGAAGCACTGGACCTCATTAACTTTACAGATGTCAAAATACGATTGGCACCAATTTCCAGAACAGAAAACACACCTCTGTCCAATCTCTGTTATCCTGTAATACAGAATCACCCTCAGAGCGAGTGAGGCTAAGTGGGTAAGTTGACCGCACTCTCACTGGATGGTTGATCCTATCAGGCTAAAGCTCTTTGCAAAAGATAGTGAGCACATTGGGAGTTGGCCCCGATCCCCGTTTTAAATCTCTGCAGCATCTACCTCTGCCAAATACTGGCCTGTTTGCACTGAGAGCAACATCGTACAGAAAGAAAACTCAGTGGCTTTCCGGGTGAAACAAAATGAACTCTTTAATACTGCATTGTGCTTGGAGGCCATACACAGAGCCAGGGTTTAAAACAATGAGACCACTTTCGGCTGTCATCCGTGAGCTGCTGTTCTGGCACTGAGGAAGAGTTTTTTTTGTCTGTTTATGGGATGAATAAAAAAAACAAACAGTGTTTCCTCAAGGTCCAACTAATCCCAGCTCTACATAAATTATAAAGGCGAAGAAAAGTGTGGACAAGTGAGAAGACTGCAATCATGCTCTTACAAGTCAACAAAACGTAAGGAGACAAAAGAGGGCAGCCGGTTGGTGTCGAGGATGGTACAACAGTTCAAGAGTTCTGTGGGCTGAAGTAGAAAATAAAGTTTGTGTGTTCAGGGTTCCTCTGAAAATCGTCTTTGAAGAGAGCCAGAATGGACTTTCCCTCTTCAAACGTGGAGACAGTAATAAAGTTCCTCTTCAGATTTGGCTCGAGTGTTCATCTCATGAGAAGAGCCACTCCAGAGCCCATCAGTCCCTGCAGTCACTTTTTACTGCAGGAGCAACAGCTCTGCACCAAATCCCATCAGACTGTGAGAACCCAGGTAACTTTTGGTTTGACTTCATGCTACATCCTGACATCTTCATGGGAAAAACAGACAAAACCAAACCATAGGAAAAGTGAATAAAGTCTACCAGATTTGTAGTGTTTGTGTGGGAGGTAAGTGCCTGTAAAGAAGGAAAGGAGAAAGAAGCAAACAAGCAACAGGTTTGGAGCAACATGAAAAAATGCATCAATGTGCATTAAGAAGTAACAGATCACAGGTGTGAAGGTGCATTCAGACCATACATTGTATAGAATGTGGACATGTTTCAAGTTTACCACTTGCATTCTGTTTACTGGCCAGGAGAGGGCGACTTTATCGATTGTGAAAGTAGGAGATATCTGATATTTTAAAAGTCCCGCTTCTCAAGTTTCCTCCATCTTAGAAACGTTTATAGTTTGAACCACAAACTGTATATTGTTTTCAATAGAGGACTGTGTTTCCTTTGTTATCTACAGTCCAATTTTGGGTTTTGGTTTTGAAATTCACTCACTCCTTCCCCATAAAATACAAGATGATCATGGTCGAAAAACTGAACTTGAGATTTCAAATGGTTTTCCACAAACCTTTGGGTACATCGGTCCACTTCTTTCATACAGCTTATAGTCTGAATTAATCTGAGTCGAAATTTTAACTCACTGTGTTTCCAAAGCAAAGAAAAGAGAACAAATGTGACATATGCAAACATAATGCCCGTGAGAGAACAAACACACCCCAGTTGTTTCTGGTGCTTCTGCTCATTCATAAATCTCCACAGATTGGGGATAAGAATGTATGTTTACATAACTTCAGTAAATTAAGCTGCATCCACAATCCAGGACCATCCGACAGCCCCTAAACCTGATACCACAAAATAATAGTAAATAAATAAATTCAATATATAAATATATATCATTTTGTACGAGAAAAATGTCTAAACAGTTCCACTTGGGGAGGGAAATGTTTCTTGGAGCAACTTATTCACCTAAATTAAAAATAAATACACTTACACTCACTTACAACAATAAGCCACTAGTGGCAGCACTGAGCAGTGAGAACAGAAAAGTATTTTAACCGAATCTTAACCTGAACTCACAAAGAGAGTCTGTGAAATGAGAACAGCTTCTTGACACCACATCATGTTCAGATGTCATGTGATGTGTTAAATCACACAGGAATGTCTGTTTGGTTTTAGCACCGCGCTTTTTGCTAAGGTTATTTTGGGCGTCTGTGTTGAATTTTCAAAAAGTTAAAAAAAAAAAAAAGGTTTTGAAGATCCCAGAACACCATAACCACTTCTGTTTGTTCACAGAAAAGAAAAGGGTTACATTAAGAACTTGGGTCAGCAAAGTGACAAAAAAAAAAAAAAAAAAAAAGAAATCCTCCAAGCGGTTAAAATCTAGGTTTTCTCAGACCTCACAAACCAGAATTGGGGCACCATATTTGAGGGAAACTCAATCTGACTAAAAGAGGCCATAATGGACTTAGGCCCTGAAGTCAGGACAGAGAAGTAATATTTGGTGGTATCACTCCTTGCTGGGATCTCCCTGACCTTTTATGTCCCTCAGCCAGAGGTGGGAAGAGCACGTCTCCCCCCTTTTAGATGTACATACATGGAAAGGCAAGACAGGCAGAGCAGCAGCAAAGTCCTCAGGGGGTGTGCAAAACAGATTGAGCATCAGTGACATATGACACTATTAGTTATACAGTGTTTTTGCTGCTCAACAATCGGATGTGTCCACCATTATGACACCATGTGCCCCACCATCCCATAATGTGATGTTAGGAAGCCGTTCTCATTTCAGATGTTTCTTTCAGACCACACTGTAAGTATAAAATTGTTGGTATTCTACATGAAAGCCAACCAATCTTTACTCCTTATTCTTCACTAACAGCATCTGCTCATGTCAGATTTCCACTCCCTTTGAAGAGTTTACTCATAATCATTTTATGAGTCTGTGATTCCTTTGATCACTACTCAGACCTAAACATGCACCTTTATCAGATCAGAGCTACTCCAGTTTACTTCACCTTCTCTTAGCTAGATCTTCTTTGACTCACTCAGCGACATCAGCCCTTCCTTTTCCGCATATTCAACTGCAGGAATGTTACACCAACGTGTTGATGTATGCCTTGTATACATAACTGTGCACATCTGACAGAGGTTAGTTTGCTACATGGTTATTTCAACAGAGTAGTTTGAAGAGAAGGGACAAAAACACACCAAGCTTTTGTGTTCTCTTTACAGGATTCTTCAGGTTAGTGTGTTACACCGCTATTTCATCCCCCAGACAGTCGGGAGTCCCCTGTTTGTTCAGAACGTTAAGGAGCCTGACTGTCTCCTCATCCGTACCCCATCCAAAGATCTCCATCTCCTCATCATCGTCCTCTCCTTCATCCTCATCATCCCTGTCATCACTGCTGTCCGTGTTTGACTCATACTCCGAGGCAATACCCGACTCACGAAATCTAGCGAATTCCAGGCTGCCAAGAGACTTCACATCGCGGGACAACAAGGTCGCTGTGTTCTCCGATACGACTCGATCTTTTATTTCTGGCCTGTTGGGTTTAAGCAGCAGGGGAGGAGAAGGGAGTCGAGGAGGTGGAGGCCCCGGAAGGAAACGGAAACACTCCAGTTTGAGTAGACACTGGTCCCTACCTAAGGGGCTTCCCAGGGTCCCGTTGGAGGAAGAGAAGACGTTGCCGGTCCCGTCCGTACTTCCTATAGCGGGCAGGTTGAGAGCAGAGACTTCTGGTTTTGGCGTGGTTGGGTCACAGATCACTGGAGGCACCGTCGATCGGAATGTGATCTCCAGCAAGCTGTCCTGAGATCCCACTGGAGAAAAATGAGGAAGAAAAGAGGGACTGTGATGAATAAGCAGAAGGAGGGAGAGCAAAGAGATAAAAGACAGATCAAATATGTACAGACTACCAAATCCAGACTCTGCCTTGATTTAAATTCATCTGCTGTCGACTCTGCTGGAGGTTCACGGCAAAAGAAAGATGTATGTGACAAAGATATCTTTGAATTGTGTGGTGGTAGGATTCAAAGAGAATCAGTCACACAGCCACCGATAAATCAATGGGTTTGCTGTATTGGGTAGGCAAGAAAAAACAACATGTTTCAAAGCATTTCATCATCGTGGAGGCAGCTCTGTGACATGTTTTGCCTTCTCCTCGATAAACAAACAGACTTGGAGTTAAAAAACAGAAAGATATGTATTAAAAGAATACCCCAGCTCTTCAGTAACCCTTTGGTCAGAATAAAACAGGAAGTGGGTTTGTTTTAATGGCAATTCACAGTGTTTGCATGAATTTAACATCCACAGTTACTACTCCAAGGAACTGTTCTATGTTCTTATGTGTGCAAACTAAAAAATCTTGTGTTATTAGTGGGCGTGTTACGGGTGGTATACTACGATTGCATGTGCTGTTGATAACAGGTACAAAAGTGTTTATATTTAATTATCCATGTTTCTCTGCTGGCTATTAAACTCCAGTTTTGCTTGTTTTAAAACGTGCCACAATATTACATTCCGTCATCGAATTTTGGCTTTTGTTTAATTTCATTTAAAAAATACAAAAGGTGTATTTTGAGTCATTTACTGCATCCCGAGTGTGTGGGACCTAGAAATGCCCATCCTCTGTGATAAAGCGTTTAACATTTTGAATAACACACCAGAAAGAGTACTCTGGAAGACACTGACACTAACTGCGCTGTAGTGCTGGAATGATCCAGTCGGAAGCAAATGCAGAGCTGCTAGGAGGTTTTAGGAGATATGGCATGGCTCCTCTCTGTGACTGGCTCCAAATCAGCTCTTACGTCATCCAGCAGCTAAAATCCTGCATTACTGGATAGATGATACATAGATATATATATAAGAAGGCTGGATGCTTCATGTGCGCTGTAAGACAATGGGAAGTAACGTTGTCACATTGCGGCCGTCTTGAAACAGGGCTGCTCGCTCACTCATTACACTACAGTCAATGGAGCATGAACTTTGAAATAACAGTAGATTGCTCAATTTTCAACCAATTTGGTTCGTTGAAAATGTCCGAAATTTAGCTAATCAACTTGCAAATTTAACAAAATTTTCAAAAAAAAGAATTTACGTTTTAAAAATTAGCCTGAGTCATAGCCACGTGAATAAAGTTTGTAATAAACCAATCCGTTTGTAAATCCGTCAAGAATTGAGTGAGTTTACTAGTCTTTTAGTGAATAAGTCATCATTCTTTCCATTGACTTTGGTACAGAGCACGGGCCTGTTCCAAGATGGCCGCCACAGTGACAACGCTGCTGACTCCGCCTTAAGGCATCTAGCCTTCTTTTATATATCTATGAGATGATATCTCTCTACCGTTTTTATTTCTGATACTCCAAATACTTAGACACAGGCACGGAAGATTCTTATATGTTACTGCACCTATGCATCCTCCTGAAATATGACTGTAATGACCACAGTGGCCGCATCCATTTGAGTGTAACGCTCTGACAGTTTGCATCTGCCTTTCAAATTACATGAAAACACTAACTGAATCAGGTTTGATACATTGCGGGTGCTAAACGATTACATTTGCATATTCTCACAGTATTTTGCGCATTCTGATAAGCAGCATATATTCTGCAAATTTGTGAAGGTAGACGAGGTAAATGATTCACTCATGCTATTTTGCTCAAATGACAGATGCAATCCTCGCTGCACCCAGTTAGTAAATCAGCTTTGCGCATACTGTCAAGTTTACATATATTTTCATATATGCAAACCTTTAGTAGATCAGGCCCCCAGTCTCGTCTCTGTTGTGCATCTGTACTTAAAGACTTTGAAAGGGTAATGTGAAAGTCACAGTGTTGTTTTATCACTCACATATGGTCTGTGGAAGACTGTTCAGTCAAAACACTGAGTGAATCAGAGTTGCAAATTAAAAGAAGCATCAGAGAGTGCTGTCTGCTGTTAGCTTAAACAAGTTTCAAAGAATTGGAATTGGTTTAAATAAATTCAAGGATAAAGATCCTAATTAAGATCAGATGGAAGTCTGAAGAAGCTGGATAGAAAAGTAAAGCTTTTCTCTATTGATGTGCATTCAAGTTTTGGAAGTTTCTGTGAACCTGTGAAAGGTTTTGATGAGTTCCTTCTGTTCTGACTCTTTGAGGTCTTCTCTTAACTGATATTAAATCAGCATTTTGCAGCAGCTGCTTTGTTTTTACATTAAACGTCTAGGTAATAAGAGAGATAATGGATACACTGAACATAATATTGTGGCAAATGGGATGTTATTATAACATAAAACATAAATGGGTGTAATTTCTGCGGTGCATTCCTCAAGAGGCTTTCCAGCCGGACCATATTTCATGCTGTAAATTCCAGCAGAAAGGCTGTGAAATATCCCTCGTTCATGGTGAGCACTTTCTATTGTAAGGGCAGGAAAGGGACGTGATCTAACACAGTAAGGTTGGCTCCTTTCCATTCAGCTGTGTTGATACACCTTTATAGTGAGCCAGTTTAAACCACCCACTGTTCTGACTTTGACATCTATGACAACCAGAATCAAAATGAGTCATTAGAAGAGTCTATTCAGAAAATTTGTTTGGTATGTTTGCTACACCTTTCCTTTTAGTGTTTGTAAATTGCTTTTCTTGACTAAGCATAAACTAAAGTCCTTCTAAAAGTTTAAAGTGTTTCAACCGCCCACTCAAAATCCAAAATCCCAAATGCTGGCAGATAAGATAAAAGATTGTTCTTTCAGGATGACAATTGGAGGGCGCCCCAGACTGTGACTATCTGTCTGAATTGATAATGAGCAGGATGAGCAAGGTGAGGAGCTGGAGGATAGTGACGGAGAGGACAGAGGAGGTCATATACCAAGAGGACTGACTGAGTATGTGCAGCAAATGATGAACACAGGAGTTCAAAGCTAAGAGGACATCAGGGTTTGCTCTCATACAGGTACTCAGGAGCTTTAATGTAGCTGCATTTCCATTTGGAGGGTTATGTTCTGTAGATCTGAAGTACTCTCATTCTGTCTGCTGTCTGCATGAGAGAACACAGCTTTAAAGCTAAACAGCATGTCTGATGTCTGTCTCTGCAGGTAATGGTTAATAAAAAACTTTTCAAAAGAACTCATTCAAAGTCCAAGTATCTGTGAATCTGTGTGCACAAGTTCTGCATTTGCTCCAATAATGGCCCCTTAGGATCACATTAACAGTGGTTACTTCATATTGTACACAGATTTATAAATGTATTTATGCGCTGTGCATGAACTCACTGGAGTTTGGTCCGGTCATCTTGGTCTCCAGCTCCTGAATCTGTTTAACCAGAAGGGAGATGTGCTGCAGCAGGTCTTTGTTCTGCAGCAGCAGCTGATGAACTCGAGCCTGAGCCTCCAGACGAGCTGTGGCCTCCGCACTCAGCTGGTCCTTCAATAAGTGGACCTAAGAGGAAAAACAGTCATTAATATGGAGGGTTCGAAAGAGAAGCTGAGTAGAGTGTACATAAACTTTTTCTTTTTTCATATACTCGCTTTTATAATCAGCCCTGCTGCCTCTTATCTGGATTCTCCAAACAAAGATTACTCCACACCGCAGTGTTTGAGGCTGAAGGTCAATATGTGTTTGCTCTTTAAACATAATTTGCTTGTTGAGAAAATGAAGAGTGAGCGCTGTTTGCTTCAAATATTTGAGTTACGATAACTTCAACCAGGTGAAAACGGGCCACACAGATGCACTGAGCCTCTTGGCAATTTGTTTTTCAAAATGACTAACATAAAAAAAAACAATGGAGGAAGAGTGCATCAGTCGTTTGGACACTTAATGGAAATTCTGTCAAGTGATTTATTTACTATAAGTTTAAGATAAGACAACCAAAACAAACCCAATGTTTACTTATGCACACTGACTTTCTTTTACATAGGGGTGTCCTGATACAATCTTACTGTATCAAAGATTTTAGGTGATGGCTGACATATGACAGTCCTTTTTTTTCCTAACATCAGGCCAATATCAATATTGAATCAGGACACCCTTAATTTTACATTAGTGAAACATTCAGGCAATGTTTCATGCTAATTTTGAACACTTTCATGATCTTATTGGGGGCAAAAATCTAAATACCATCAT
The DNA here is from genome assembly GCA_008086565.1 of Thalassoma bifasciatum. Lineage (NCBI taxonomy): Eukaryota > Metazoa > Chordata > Actinopteri > Labriformes > Labridae > Thalassoma > Thalassoma bifasciatum. The sequence continues at coordinate 66,360 of RPOG01000819.1, forward strand.
TTTTCATAAGGGCAAAACACATTTTCACTTTACTGAAAGTATTAGAGTAGATATTAGTCTTCACACATGAATTTGTCTCAAACTGTAATATAACGCTGGATAAATAATGCGTGCTCAGCAAGCCAACCACGGCTATATGATACATGTTCACATTAAAATGTCCATTTTTCATCCTCACTGTTTTAACGATGCCATATCTAACTCATCATCATGCAATGTAATCATTGTTGTGATTCATTTATAAAATTTAATGGTACTAAATGGTCATATTATCATTAAAAAATCAAATAAAACTGATGGGTCATAACAGTTTATGATAATTTTATGACCCTGTCTGTAAAAATGATGAAAAACACATGAAACAGTGGCTTTCATCATATATTTTTAGGTATAATGAACAGAGGAGGAAAGATGTATTATAAAAGCTGAATCACTGATGATTTAAATGGCGGATATATAAAAAAGGCACTAATGAAATGATGTTAGTCATAAAAACTCTTGTTCCAGATTGGCTCTGTAGATGAGATTAAATTATACAAACATGAAAATCTGTGGCTGAAGAAGAATAGTGATTCAATGTAACAGCTGAAACAAAAAAGAAAGATAGTCATCTGTATGAATGTATGATGTTAAATTCGTGTAATGTTTTAAATAAAACTTAATAGTTCCATAAAAATCTTTAAAGTAATTCATTTTACTAATGTCCCTGCTTTTCATGCCTTCCTCTGGTGACTAAGTTATTAATGACATGGGAGGCTTTTGGATGTAGCTGACTCAGCTCAGTACATGGTTGGCAGTGATTGATCAATCTAACCATATTTTAACTGAGAGCGATTAATCAAAGTGCTGTCAAAAAATTACAGAAAACCATCTGCGTGCTTGTACAGTTGGAGGAAAACAGATCAATCAGTGCCAATCCGGTCCATGGGTGTGAAATCCCCCCTGATAAACATATGTATGAGGCTAAAGTCAATGTTTTAAAATCATTAACTGCAGATGTGTTTAGATTCCATCAAGGTGAGTGGAAAGATGTCAGTTCTGAATTGAACGGAAATGATGGATAGTTAATTGACAAAACTGGCAGAGGGCAACTTTAATTTACAGCATTTTGAACTTATAAAGACCCTGCATCCACATATGTGAACATATCATTTCTACATCTTAGGCCCATGATACATCTTCTTTTTTTTTTTTTAAAACCACAGTCAGGGACACTGCCCTTGTCACATTTTGTTGATATCACAACATTACAAGCATTTCAGTGACAAACCAGTGTTTTAACACTAAAAACAAACCAAAACTTCTTACACAAAGACCTTGGCTGCTTTCGAATTTGTATACTATACTAGCGGTACGTACTGATTTGTCCAAAATGCAGTATACAGTATGCGAATAAATGGGAAAGTTGCAGTTTGCCAAAACTGCCCAGATGATCTACTCATCCGGGAAAATTTCTCATTATGCATCGAACCAGTCTACCTGGCGTACTGTTTCCCACAATGCAAAGCGCCTGGCCGCAGGTCCTAATTGAAAATGATGGAAACCGGAGAAAGTTTGGGCGAAGCAGTGGAACAAATCAAGTGCAAGCACCAAAACATCTTTTAATTGAGGTACTTACATTTTACATGTTATCATTATCCTATTAACATGTTTGAAATCATACATGCATTATCAGAAGCAGTTTTTCCATCATCTCTAAAAATAAAAAGTCAATCCACTCCAGATTATTTTCAATGAATAACATATGGCATAATATTAGAAATCAAATATGATGAATTTTACTGCAACATACATCCACATTTAAACACAGATGTCCTCAGCAGTTATTACAAAAGATCAGATGTCTCCTGGTAAAACTAATGAAGTTTAAAGCGCTGAGACCAATAATCATTTGTAACAGCTGCAGAGGACGTCTGCGTTTTAATCCTGTTCTGTACGGTAAATTTGAGACTTTTCATACCCGAAAATTATAACTTTTTCCTCCAAAATTTAGAGGTTTCTTTCTGGAGAAATTATTCATTCAATATTCATTAAGTTGTCCTAATATAACTCAACAATAACAAATTATAATAAAGTGAAGAAAAAAATCCATCAGCTTTACTCTCGCATTCCTCAAACTACAAAACAGACCAAACAGAACTGTCATACTATATACTACATTCAAATACAGTATACAGTATGCAGTGCCTACTACATACTGCATTAGAAAGTAGTATGTAGGAGGCAAATTCGAAAACAGCCCTGGTTTAGTAATCATACTTATTCAGTCTTACTTATCCAAAATAGCGAGGAGAAATAAAAAAAATGCACACCAATAAAACGCTCAGGTCTCTGAAGTATATTTCAGAAACAAAAAAAGCAACCCTGAGTTTTTTGGTTTTGTTGAACTTCAAAACCTAAATGCCAACACTGTCTGGTACCTGCTTTATGGAACATTTTCTCCTCCGTCTGTTTTATTTGATTGTAAAATTCAACACCTTTGGCATTTAAAATAAAAACCTGTTTTCATTTTCCCCACATCTCTGTCTAGCCTTTGAACAACTGTGAGAGTACAAGCTATCTTTAGACACAATGAGATATACAGGAGATAATCAGTTCACTAATAATTTGAGTTGTCACCGTTTTTATACTTTTGATATTTGCTCATTTCTTTCCAAACGTACAGTGAGTCTCAAAGCACTGACAGAAACACGGGCTGCAGATGCCAGATCTTTGAAATTACTTTGGTTTTATATGTGTCTATTACATTTTTATGAGTGAGCAGCAGGGCTCCAGTGGCTGCTCTGATCCTCATGTAACCTTAATGTCACAGTCTGCTGTAAGAGCCATAAAACACAGACTCCATTTCAATTAAAGACTAAAGGGATAAAACTTCTATTACATTCTTTTTGATACAAGAGGAGAAAGACACTATTCATTCATGCACACATGATCCAATCCACATACACTTCCACTCCTCTGGAGGCAGTGACTCCACATCTTTTTGGACTTCAAAGTCATCTCTGAATCAGATATTAACTGTTCCTCTTTCCTCTCTTTTTCCTCGCACCTTCCTTTTTTGAGGACAAAACCACTAAGAAGAAATTTTCAAGGTTTCCAATGAAGGTAACGAAATAATTCAGGTGCACTGGGACGTGTTTTTTTTTTAAGACCCTGAGGTGCAGCCATGTAGCAAAACCTTGGAGTCTGAAATAAGTCTCAGCTGACCAATCAGTGAAAGAGGCCAAAGGGAATAATATGGAACATTTTAATCTGACTTTACTCCTTCAATGTAGAATGGGACTGATTTTGTCTTTCAAAAGAATAAAGAAGCAACCTCGGTCTATTATCAGTAATTTAAATGTATTCTGATTGTACATAAAATGACTAATCAATATTTAAGTGTGTCTGAACAGGTATACAGGTTTTTTTATGACAGCAGTTTAAAGAGAGAGATGACCAGAGGGCAGTGAATCATCAGACCTCATTGGATGCAACAGCGTCAGAGGCTGCTGACGTCGCCGCTGACACGTATCAAAAGGACAAACAACCAAACAAGCTGATGTTTGAACAAAAGCCCAAGGACACCTCAGGATTTCTAAACCCTCAGTGCTCTTAAGAGAATGTTGTCAAAGGTCTGCAAGTATTTCTGATTTAGTTTCTGTGTTTCAGGGCATTCTGTTCTGTGAATGCTCCCAATTTGTTTGCTGCACATGTTGACTGGTGTGAGGGTCGGAGTGTCACGTTTTTTATGAATACTTAATAACGAACAGAATTATCTCCAATCTGATACAGCAATGTGCTTGTATGTTTTTCAAACCACAACACAAAAAAAATGCTTGAGTCCTCTATAGTCAAGATTATCTAGAACAATGTGAAGATTTTACAAATGCAACTTTGCACTTTGACACTAAACTGAAAAACCAACAAGCCATGTTCTGTTCTATATTTTGGTTCACTTGCTGTAACTTTATTGGTTCCTTACTGTAAATGCATTGCTTATTTCTTGCTTATTGAACCAATAGCACTATTTTAGTACTTGTTCTATTTGCACACTTATTCACTATTTTATTCTATTTTGCTATTCCGTTTCTTTTATATCATATCTTATTGCTCATTCTTTTCTATTTGATCTTTAATTTCTTATTGCATTCCTCATTGTTCCTGATTATCCCTTTGTACTCTTGTACTGTGATGAGCACCTGGCAACACTGAATTTCCCCAACAGGACAAATAAAGTATTTCTGATTCTGATTCTGATTTATAAAACTAAAAAAAACTGCAACACTTCTGAATTCTGGAGGTCAACCACGGGCGAGTTCATCATAATTTCCTGTATTTGTTTTAGTTGTGATGACCCTCGATCTTGTCAAAGGTTCCTTCCTTGGACCACCTTTAGCAGGTATTGACCCCCGTAGACCAGGGTACACCCCACAAGAGCTCAGCTGTATAACATTACAGTTTGTTCCTTGTCAAAATTTGTCCTCACACTTGCCCATTTTTTTGCGTCCAACACATAAACTTCAAGGACAAAGTGCTCACTTGTTGCCCAGCACAAGCCATCCTCTTATAGGTGGTGTTATAAAGAGATAATCAACGTTGTGCACTTTCTCCTGTCAGTGGTCATAATGTTTTGGCTGATCAGTGTATATCTGATCGAAGAGGTTAAAGAAAGATAAAGAAGTTTACTTGATTGTCTGTATCTCTCCTTGTCTCTGAGTCAAATTATTTTAATCATTTACTTCAACAGAGCTGTGAAAGGAATGTTACCAGAGCTTAACCTCTACCATTAACTGACTCCTGCTGGGTTACTGGTTTAAAAAGTTGATTTCTTTTGTTCTGATACTCTCCTTCACTTTCTGTTCACTCATCTTTTCACTCCTAATTGCCCCCTTTTCATTTCTTTTCTGTCTTTGAAATTACGCCAATTTAAGCATTTTCAGCAATAAAACATCGTCAGTCCTCTCACTTTTATAAGATGGCAGTAAAGTGGAAAAAGAAATCAAATTAAGAAGTAAAAAAAAGATCTACCTTTCTGTATCAAAGCATGCAGCCTTTCTGTCCACTCTCCTGAAAAAACCCTAAGTGTAGAAGAAGACATCCGTCTGCTTCCATTATCCTCGCACTTAAGAACAAATGGAGGTGATTCCAGATTGTGTTGGGGCCAGGTTTCCTCTGCAGACCTCATTTGTTAAGACTGTCAGCCTGATGATGACTTTGGAGGTGTAATTTACAGCTGACAGGATCTCTCCTCCAGCTGGTAAAAAGCAGAGCTTGACTTGGACATATGCTGCCCCGCTCGCTCCTCTAATGGCACATCAGGCACTAACCCGGCAGGGGGATTTTATACTAAGGCCTTGGGAACAAGTGGCACATTTGTCCTGATGCTGTCCGTGATTGATGTCTCGCAGAGCTCGTACAAGGAGAAATAACAACAATATAAGACATGATTTTGATTTTAGTCATCAGAACTTAGCTATTTTGTTTGAATATTTTGAAAAAAGAGGATGACGATTGACAGGAGACTAACTGATTGATCAAATTCTCAAACTTTCCAGTTGTCGGGACTAAAGTTCCATCTCAAAATAATGTTTTAAATAATGTTTGTCTAACTCTCTGAATCCAAAACTGGTCAACAGAAGCAAAACAACACTTATTTTTAAATGACTTGCATTTACAAACCATTTGTCCTTGAACACATAGAAGTGTAAGACTTCATAAAACAGTTAAAAATGACACCATGGTGAGTAAATACGTTTCCAAACATCCCATTTGTAGATTCTTTGAATGCAGTGCCATCACCATTATGTTTCCTGTGTGCCTTAGGCTTAAAGGAAACCTGAAAATATGATGTATTCACTAATTCCTGTTGCACTGCATGCAGATGCAATTGAGTTACATCAGCTTATAGCACAGGGAGTAAAAATGTGACAGGGTTTAAATTAATTTAGCTACGACCACTTTACACATGATTTGAATAAAAAAATGTTGCTTGAGTATCTTCAGTACAACATGCTTTGTAAACTAAACCCGCAAAACCTAAAGGGACACTAGCATCTAGTTTTCTTATCCTGATTGTTGGAGAATAATTATCTCTCCAATGGAGTAAGGTGCAGATGATTAATGCCTGGATGCACAAATACAAAAAAGAAATAACAGGATAAACATAATTAGGACTTTTGGGTCGAACCCAATCATTTTAATAACAATAAAATCAGTGTTCCTTTTAAAACCTTCAAAAGAGTCGATCTGAAACCACTCACTAAAGTGGAACCCCGACAAAAAGCCAATTAAAAAGGTGCTCCACTTGTGTTTCAACTGTGCTGCTCCCTTGACAGTACACCTGGTGCTTCTCTGTGTTTTCTGCCTCTTATCTGAACGCGGTGAAATTGAAGGAGCTTCAAGCAACTCAAACGACTCCTTCAAGCTTTAATTAGGCAGCAGCATCTTTCTTCCATTTTATTGCTCTCTTTGTTCAAAACTGTTCGCCAGAACAGAGGAGAGAGAACAGCCCAAGGACAATTTTCATCTTCCCAACTCCTTTTTTCTCCCAGCAGTTTTAGCTTCAAAGTTTTCTGCTCAATTCTTTTCCAATGCAAAAATCATCTGGAGTCGGACTGATTTTAATATGAAACATGCAGAATTCAAACAGCACTGTTCTTCCAGTGTGAATTAAAAATAGAGCTCAGTCTACAACTTGTACATGAATATATTAAATAATGGAAGTAGAGAAGAAAAAAAATCAACCTTGTGGAGTATCTTTTAATCTTCTAAAATGCAGAGCTCACAGAAAAGGAAGAATCAAGATGTTGAAATGATTTCCTTTCCAGAGAGGAGTAAAAACAGGGGCTCTTTTTCTGCTGTAAAGGGATTAGGACTGTTGGTTGTGTGACTCTACAGCGCTGGTTGCTGAGGATGTACTCTTCACACAGGATTACCATCATCGCATTCCCTGCCCACGCCAGGCCCCTTTGATGTGGCCGTGTTTGAAACCTCTCCAACGCCTCTGAATCCTATTTATCGTAATTTTTTGGAGGAATAAAACAGAGGGGTGAATGATTGTTCTGTCGTTGCAGCGTTAAGTATTTCGGTAAAATTGCACTTATGCATTTGAGTGGCGAAAAAGTGCTAAATTACGCAAGAACCAAAAAAGCTGTAGCAATAGTGAGGTAGAAACTGAGACAAAGACCGACAAAGAAAGGAAAAAGATACAAGACAGATTCCACTAAGCAGGAGTCATGAAAAGAAGGTGAAATAAGAAGAGAAGGTGAGATCAGCAAATAAACCGAGTTAATGGGCAGTAATAGTGCTTATTTAACTTCTTTAACCTTCTTCACGATCCCTCAGCTCTAAATGAGACCTCATGACTGTTGGTCCGCTCGCTAATTCACCTCCATTTACTCTGCAGAACTCAACACTGTTATCACACAATCTCACTTAGCCTGTTAATTTACAGGCATTTTAAGACCACAGGAACTTTCCTCCAGATCTGCATGCTTTCAATTCAAGGAACTTTATTCTAAATTTAGTTCTCAAATATTAAATTTACTCAAGCCTGAAGGGACCCATCCAGTGTTTTTAATTCACCTTTATTTTTTTTTTTCTAAATTGATATTTCTAATAACTACTTTAAGTCTTTCTTATTATAGTAATAATGATAATGGTAGGGGTAATAATAATAATAATAATAATAATAATAATAATAATAATAATAATAATAATAATAATAATAATAATGATTATTGTTGCTGTTGTTGTCATTATTAGTGTTATTATTATTACCATAGTTAATTTTTTAGCTTAATTTTTTAATTTGTTTTTTATTTTTCTTCTTATTCTACTTTATTCTATTCTATTATTTTATTTCATTGTTGCATATTTTGCACTTGTAATGTTCGTGAGCTGCTGTGTGAAACTGACTGGTATCAATAAAGAATATTCTATTCTATTTCTATTCTGTCCACAATGACAGGACACTCAGCTGTGATTGATTTGATTCGTGGAAAGAAACATTTGATGGTTGATTTACAAAACCTATCCAGGTCTTTAGGTTGTGGTTGAAACAAACAATTGGGCACAGACGACATGTAGTTCCTGGGAATGTATTGCCCAAAACCAAACGCCCCTGGACCTTCTGGTTAAGAAACACCTTGGGATGACTTTTACAAGTACAAAACTTGGATGGCTACAGCTGAAAAAAATAAACACTGAGAATAAAACAGATGTGAATCAGATTTGATTTCATTTGAATCATCTGGGTTATAACGCTGACATTTAGTCAAAAAAGCTCAGCATTGTTGTCCCAGTTCTTTCTTTGTCAGTGATGTGTGTTGATGTATTTCTCTTCGTTATTCCGACAAAACTCAACTCAACTCTGCGGAGATCACTTGGGGCCTGGTGTTTGTGGTAATCAAATCATGAAAAAGAGCAATAACAGCCTTCAGAAGGACTGAGCCTGCTGCTGAGTGAGTCTGTGAAATGTTGTCAACAAACGGTCTCTACTCTTTGAAAGAAAGAAGAGGACTGAACACAAAACAACAGCAGCCTATTTTCTAGAGTGAAACTAAGGCAAAGACACCAGGGGAACTTTTTCTACTCTGAGCAAGAAAAAAAGGTTTGAACTCTTCATAACACAAACATTTACACACACTCACACAGAACCATCACAAACGTGTGGACACACATTTTCCCATGTGTCAGCTCAGGAATCACTCCCGCTCCCTTCTTCTTTACTCACAATTTGCATCAACAGGGCAGAGCGAATCAGCTCGCTACATTTTACTGTGTGACCTTGGGAGGAGGAGGAGGAGGAGGCTCTTCTTCCTCATTACAGGACTGAATGGAAGCAGCCTCAGAAAAGTTTAGGCTCACCTGTCAGAGCAACTTTATCTCAGAGAATGAGAGGGCAAAAGAGTGGAACTATCTGAAAACACATACACTATATCGCTTACGTGCACAGAAAGTCAGTTTCTCTTTTAATGACCTCTGGAAAAAAGTAAAGAAGTGAGAGCTTTTGACCACAGATGACCTTTTTTGTGCGAACAGATCATTAGTTGCTTTAGGATTACTAGATTGCAGAGCTCTTTTCCGCCCTCTCCACTCCATTTTTGTGATGTTATCGCAAAGCCTAACTTTTTACACTTACAATTGTTTTGAACTATCAACAGAGACGTTTCTCCTCTCCTCTGCTAGGGTGCAGGCAGTAAGTGAGTGGTCAAGCTTGTGTTAGAGAGAAGCAATGTTACTCTGAACTAGTAATCTAGTAGTGGATTTACATCACTGTCTTCAGGGCAGAAAATCAAAGCTGTGCATCTGCACCTTCATATATCACTGCTCACACTTTGATAACACACACACATTCTCTGTATAGTCGAAGCATCTTTTTACAGTTCATATGAATATAAGCAGTGCACATGGGTGAACCGTGCATGCAGCCTGTTACTGTAGCTCCTGTTCTCTTTCTCTTTTTTTGTACATTTTACTTTGTTTTAACTCATCGATTCAGACTTTTCTCTATTATTTTCTTCTTAAGAGCCAAAACACATGTTGAGGGGCCCTCTTTGGAGCCAAAACTCATGATAAAGTGTTCTATAAGGCACCAATTGCTTTCTAAATCAGCTTTACTTATCCCACCTCGATGCTCAACAGAGCGCCACAGGAAATCATTCCTGCCTGTGGCCATCAGACTGTACAACTCCTCACTCTGAGTGAAACAAGGTTTATCCTGGACTTTTTCATTTAAACAACAATAACAACACATGGACAAATAATAACAAGTGCAATAATTACCTATAAATATGTAAGTACTCTGTGCAAAATCCATAATCAATAATTTATTTTTATATTTTGTATGCACAGATTTCAATTTTTGGGTAAGACATTTATGCTTATAGTGTAGTTTCTTATATTTATTACACTTTTTGAATGGGAGTAACTGCATAATGGGAGTAACTGTATACTAAAAAGCAATTTCCCCCAGGGGATCAATTAAGTATTCTGATTCTGATTCTTATGATTAAAGTGCCTTCCTTTGTGCCAAATGTATAGTGTGCCCTCCTGGTAGGCACAGCACAGCTATCTGCCCCTTTGGCTGGTTAAAACATGATAAACTGCCCTCACAGGAGCCAAAACATGTGCAGTATGTGCATTGTTTCTCCTCTGAACTCATCAGATGCATGTGAATAATATGCACAATGGGATATTTCGACAAGAAATTATACAAACACACCTGGGAAGATCAAATCTTTCCTGACTGTTCATTCAAACACAGGGACAGTTAAAGAATAAACAATCAAGAAAGCAGCAGTGAGCCACAACCCTCATTATTTCAAGCCCATGTAGAGAATCTATAAGTTCTGCATAAAAAGAGACAAACCGGAGAATCTGTGAAAGCTAATTGAGATGCAGCGAGGATGCTGTAAAATCGGCTCAGACAGGTCAGACCCACTGAGGAAACCTCGCTAAATGGCAAAAAAGAGAGGGTCACGCAAAACTACCTGAGGGTAGCACAAACTCATTTGAAATATTCCACACCAGATAATATTGAGCCTTTTATGTTCCAAAGCCTTTATAAAATCTACAGCAGACTGGCCACCAGCAGCTGCTGACCTCTGCCTTTATGGACGTATAATTAGGGGCGTATATGTCCGGGCACGCTCAGCCTGAACGTGAAAGCTGTCAGATGGACTTTTTATTACAGAGTTTGCATTAAGACAGGCGGTTTCATCGGGACCCTTGCTTATATGTGTGTGTGTGTGTGTGTGTAAGCTGTGAGACATCCATGTTTAACTGAGCGGGACACTTTTGGGTCAGGAGTTTGCGTGAGAGAATGTGTTAAGTTGTGAAATCTCAGTTTATAGTCTGGGGGGAGGGCTTTTGCAAGAAGCAGGCTGGGGGAATGTGTGTGAGAGTATGTGTGTGTGTGTGTGTGTTTGTTGATGAAATCATAAGCCTGGAGCCTCTGCTGTCATAAGTTACTTTTCAAACCTCAACCTCTCAGGCTTATGACTGAGGCTTTATAGCTGATTACAAAGGCGATTAACTTTATGATGCATAAATTATGAAAGTCAGTGTCAGGATTTTTCCCTTAAGTGTTTCTATTTGTCTTAAAGCATGAAGAAAAGTTTTCCATTTTTTTTCCCAAATATTTGTAACTGAGCACTCAACATAAAACAGTGTGAACGCAATGTAAATATGACTTTTTTTTGTTTGACCTTCCATTTTCTGGGGGGTAATTTCATGAATAATCTTTTTTTAATGCTTTGCGAAACATTTTAACTCTCTTTCATCCAATTTGAACATTGAATAGTTTATAGATATTGCACTGTTTTACCCTCAAATGTTTGTCTATATTTTTTTTCAAAAATATATATATTTGGAAAAAGAATTGCAAACATTTTTTCAGGCCCTTAGAAGAATAAAAATATCCTGACACAGGCTAATATGAATTTCCACCGCATGAACCACTGAATTTAGGAGTAAATAACTTTTAAATAGGTGTCCACTATAGTGACCACTATGCACCACAAGGTTAAGATTTACTCCGTCAAGTTTCCCTGACTGTTATAAGACAGTGGGGGTAAGATGGCTAATTTTCTTGTTTCAAATAAATAAAACAAAAAGAAACAGTTTTTCAGGAAGGGTTGATAGAGATGAAAAAGTTTGGTATCTCCCAAACTGGCTGGTACATGTTTTATGAAAATGAGCCACTGGGGTAAATAAAGCATGTTAAACACAAGAGTTGTTGTAGGCTATTTGTAGAAGTGCATGAATCAGATTACTTTTCAATAATCTTATCTGATATTGTGTCTATCATGATTATTTATGATGATAATTAATTTATGAACTCATCTGCTTCTTGCTTTATTTATTCACCCGAAAAAAGCCTGAAGATGTTGACAACTACTCTTTCCACAAAAGGCCTTCAGGTGCAACAGAAACAAGTCAATGCATGATTCAGTCTGGAGTGATGCTGCAGTCATAATTCAGGCAGACTTAATTTGAGCTTGGGAACTTCATGAAAGAAAAAACTGAAGCCAGAGAAATAGTTTCCCCCCTGCAACCAACAGTACTCAAGGTTAAAGTGGCACTTATGGTAATGCCCATCACACAATGTGCAGGCAGTGAAAGAATCCGGGAGCAATCTCTCTCCAAAGAGGGTGTAAGCAAAGTGTGAAATGCATAATCTTAATAACCGCACAGGCAAAGTTATGGCTGCAGTGGACGGGTGCAGAGTAAGTTCATGAGGTGGATAATCCTGTTTGTCAAATTAACCGTGGATGTTCCATCAGAGACACTCGATTATTGCCTGAAACACTTCCACAGTTTAAAACACAACAAACGGAAGCTGCAGCGTCTGGGCGTTGGATATTTCACAGTTCAATTTGAAAACCTCACTGGGGCTTTAGTCACTAACCAGCTGTCAAAGAATAAAGACTGTTTAATATGAGAGACACAAAATCTGTGTGTGTTTGTGTGTGTGTGTGTGTGTGTGTGTGTGTGTGTGTGTGCGCGCACCTGTGCCACAGCCACTTGTGTCTGCTGCTGCTGCTGCTGAAGCTGCTGTTGGAGCAGCTGGATCTGGTGGTGGACAGAAAGCGGGGCGCCCGGTGGTAGTGTGCCTGACGCAGGTAGCAGCATCCTGGGGCTGGAGATCAGCAGAGAGGCCTCCTCTGGAACCTGACATCCAGAGAGGAAAGAGACACAGACAGAGATATCAAGTTAATATTTTGGGGCTTGGAGCAAATGGATCATTTTACGAGCGGCAAGGTCCAATTTTGGATCATTAAGTTTGATGGAGGTAAATAGCTGCCTTGAAATAACTGTAATAGAGCAATCAAAAATAAGTATGCTGGCTCATAACAAAATATTCTTTTTTAAGTAGTACTCTGATTTAGAATCAGAGACCTGTTTTATCCCCTTTTTTATTTTCAAAATCACCCTCTGAAGTGCTGCTGTGACTTTAGCTGTCATAGCTTTGTTGTAAAAGATGACCCAGATTATATGTTGCCAGCTAAGGTGCAATTGTCTCTCATGACAAATGGATTTTATTTTGGGGTTTTGAAATAACAAAGAGGCCCCTACAGAGAAAGAATTTGTTAATGTCGATCCTTGTCCTTGTTCCCTCAAAGCAACCAAACCCTATCAACAAACAGTTTTTACTCTGCTAACACAGGTGCTAATGTCTGAGGTGCTGTGACTGACTTGGAAAACTGTTGAATCCTTTAAAACACCCAAATCAGACCAAAAAAAATCGAACAATCTCACCTTATGATACAGGAGTAACCAAAAACATTTGTGTTCAACCAGGAAAATACATTTGCACATCAATCTGAGTCTTTCAGTGGCAGTCTTCAGTATTCAAATCTGGGCCCATTTTTACAAAAGTGAAAAAAAAAAATACATATCAGACTCTTAATCAGATTTTCACAACTTGAGAACTAAAGTTTGAAGTTTGAGGATGTCAACACAGAAAAAAAGAAAGAAATGACTAATGAATAAATAACATAATCAGAAGAAGAAGCTGCATAAACAAAATACCGTAGAGAATGAGTCGTTATCAACTGAAGAATCTGAATTTGAAATGTAGCTTTGTTGATTAGTCGAACCAGTGTGAAAGAAGCGGCGCTGAGAATGCAGATCAGCAGCACTGAAACACTTCACTCTGGCAATAATGAGCTTTGGGACTCGGTTTCCCCTTCATCTAACGCCATCAAGCATCCTAATTGTTTCAGGGCTTTGGTAACCAGTCACACACTGTGCCCTCTCCATCATTCAACAAGTCCAGAATGGTTTTATTTATGCAGACATAATTTGCTCATTTCACTCTGGAGAAAACAAAGCAAGAGGGCTAATTGGCATTTGGTGTAAATTCTTAAATCCAGTGAAGCACCTGAAAAAAAACCCCTCAAAAATGAAGCCTATCCAAAAACACCAGCAGGCCAATGGTGTCTCTTGGTAAAAACTTCAAATAAATACACCTTCAAATGAAGAGGTTTGAATTGTTGACTCTTGATGATGGGTGAAATGAGCCAGGAAGTTTCCAAAGAGGCTCGCCATCATTAGGAGATCATGAACTCAGGTGCCCGTAATAACTCAAAGCCATCTGTCACATAATAGAGACAGGTTAATGTTCCTTCTTCCTCTACACTGTCACCTGCTTTTGTTTTGTCTATTGATTTGACAGAAGAATATACTCAGCAAAAAAAAACTAATGAATCTTACACTGTTAGGGCGTCTATTTCTCACAGAGACCCCGAAGGGTCACAGTGAGAGATTGGCATTCCCTGACAATATTTTTGTGTCCCTTTGCAACACTTTTGCATTACATCACAATACTTTTTTGTTACCTCCAAATATTTTTTTCCCATTCCATTCCATGCTACACTGGTAGCAGGTGATCGAAAGTGAAAACATGGCATAAAAAGGACAGGAAGAGAAAAAAGTATTGTAAGAGATCGCAAAAGCAGTGCTTGGGAATCTGAAAGTACTGCAAAGAAGTGCAAAAGTATTGCAAGGGTATGCAACAGTATTGGGAGGGGATTCCAAATATATTACAATGGAACACAAACGTATTGCAAAAAAGAAAGAAACCTGAGCCGAGTAAGTGGGTTGCACCTTTTAGAAGCTTGTAAGATCTTCTCTGCCAATGCCAAATATCTTATTCCACAGTTTACCCATATAAATAAACTGGGGGGGGGGGGGGGGGGGGATATCACAATAAATAAAGTGTGCATCAAATTTCAAACAGTCTTATCAGTTATTTTCACCTTTCATTTATCAATTTATAAACGCAGAGCATGTTCAAACTATCATAAAATGTGAGTCAAGCAGTAAAAACTCAAACCCGCTTGCACTGCTTTGGTAATGGCACATTTCTCTGATTAGCTTTTCTTTCATATATATTCTATCAGTTGGCTAATTTTTTTTCAACAGAACATTGCAATCTTTTCCAGTCCAACAGGGACCACCAGAGCTGATGCAAAAATAAAGAAAATATTGTTGAGACTAGGTTCTGTGTTGATCAAATTTTACATTTTATCTTTGTAACACTCATCAATAACTTTGTATACTGCCAAGCTTCAACCAAGCTTATCTTTGTGAGATAATAAAAGTGTTGATTTAATTTTTTGACACACACAAAACATAAATAATTCTAATTTTACTTAATAAATCACCAGCAAAGCTTTAATCCCTGGTGCAAAATTTTACTCATCTGCAGTCAGATCCACAGTTACCAGTTCCTGGACATCAAAACTGTCCATTGCCTCTGAGTTTGATCGATAATCTTTGTGCCTGGATCCAGGATGTTAAAGTTCTGACGCAGGATGAGGTCTGCAAACAAGTCACCTCCTGATTAAATTAAGCCTGAACCTGCCTTAAAGGATCGATGCCACCTCACCTCTCCATCTGTCGCTCTTCACGCACCTTCTGGTGACACACAGACAATGTGGACGCACACACTGGTGGACTCCATAGAGGCTAAATGACTGATGGGCTGTCTGAGCTGGATCCTTTAGGTTAATTACAGGAAACTGTCTGAGTTGATGGGTTATTTGATGCTTTCAAATTATTAATGGAAAGCCAGGAGTCTCCAGTAGCTGTGTGTGGATGTGTCAGGTGATTTTTTTCGAGGAAACATTTAAGATCACATCAAATGAGATCTCTTTCCCTTGAAGTGCCTCTTTAATATTCATAGCTTTTGCTCAGGAGCTCCTCACAGACACCTGACACCTCACTCAGCATGCTAAGCACAAGATAATTAACAGGATCAGTGCCCCCTGCTTTAAACATCGAATGTTTACAGACAAAGAGGAAATTCTGCAAATCTAGGGGTAATGAGTTTCCTTTTTAAGCACTAAAAACACACAATAGATTCTAAAGTGATGAATACAGGGAAATGTAGACAGACTGCCAGCAGCAGTACAGTGCAAAAACGGAAATCTAAGCAAGTCATTACGACTTATTTGTAGTAATAATTGTCTTATTTTTCTTAATTTGAGCCACATTCACCAGACCAGGTCATAAAAATGTCTTATTTCAAGTTTTTTTAAGACAAAAATGAGGTGTAAATTGCTTGTAACAAGAGTTTTATCTTATCCCATTGGCAGGTTTTTTTTTACTTGTTACAAGCAATTGATGCCTAATTTTTGTCGGTAAAAAACTTGAAATGAGACATTCTTATGACCTTGTCTAGTAAATGTGGCTCAAATCAAGAATAGTAATACAAATTTTACTAAAAATAAGATATAATGACTTGCTTAGATTTCAGTTTTTGCAGTGTAGCAGAATGAGATACAACACAAACTCATATTCTATCACAAACAGTTAACGACATTTGCCACCATTCACAGAAAACAGCTGATTTAGTATTCTCTATACAGCACAAAAAGTACTTGCATGATCTGTTGCAAAGGACAATCTGAATTTATTGCCCAAAAACAACAAAAGAAAAGAAAGAAGACCAAATGTTTGGCTTTAACTTGACAGACATAAAACAGATGGATGAAGAGTTTGTATCTGGCTCCAACTCTAGTAAACATTAGACGTCACAGTATCTCTGTAGATAATTCATGTTAATTCATGATAATTCATAATTCATTACAGTTTTAACTGCTCATATTATGCTTCTATGGGAGAAAAATGCCAGAAAATATATGTTTTCCAGTCTCTAGGATAAAGGCTTCCTGTAAAAAGGAACGTTAGAGGAGACCTAGGATCACTGAAATGGTCAGAAAACATTGACCACTTTCTCTGAGTCTCTTATTGAAGACACTCACAGCACTGCACATGGCCGTTTATGTGAAAATAACAGTAATGATATCAGTGTTCGCTTTTTCTGTCACCTCCACACAGCTGAGCAGTCACTCTGTGAAAGGAGCACAAGGGTTGAATCATTGGTTTCCGAGAGTAACGGAAATGTCTGGACGTAACCTTGTTTTTTACCTGAGGATAGAGGTTTAACGTTTTTAAATGGAGGGCAAATAAGGTCAGATCTCAGGCTTTGGAAAACATGTCTTTAAAACATTGTTAGCTGCTGTTTTCAGACTAAAAGCTCATTCAGGCTTATTTTATCTCAGCTATTTAAGTGAAAGTTAGCACACGTGATGGAGATGAAACAGCAGCGGCCTTACATCCAAAAAAGTCCCCTAGAGATGATAAAAGAGTTAATATATTAATTATGAAAGCCTGTGTGGAGATTTTTCCTTAAGTTTTTCTATTCTCAACATGTTTTTTTAGTTTTTTACTATCTGATTTTGTTGGCATGTACTCGCTGAATAACAAGAGCCTGAATTTAATTGTGCTTTTTAAAAATTCCATAAATAAATACTTCTTTTTAAGCTTTGCTAAAAAAAATCACAACATATTTTCACACATTTTGACTTTGTGTTGGAAATACACTTAGTGCTGCACTATGTCACCTCCAGTGGAAACATGGTTAATAGAAATGTACTGCTTAACTCAAACAAAATAACAGTAATGATACTTAAATGTTCCTGTATATCATCATATTGACCATAAAGACCATTATATTTGGGGGAAAATGATTTTCAAACAGCTGTCCACTGCAGTGACCACTATGCACCAGAGAGTTCAGCTTCGTTTATCTAAAGCCCCTTAGTGGAAACTTTTTAACAGAGTTTTAACGTTTTTATGCTTCCACAAAACAAAAAAAGATCATTAAATCATTCATCATGCCACCGCATCACAATGCAAACAGAAATAAAAAAGCAAAAAACAAACAGAAAAACAACAAAAAGTAGAAGTAATAAACAACAACTTTGTATCAACTGTGATTTATGTGTTTTGCATCTAAAAAATAAGTAGGCCGAATGTAATAAATACATAAAATTAAGTACTGCTACTGTAACATGTGATTCATTCAAGACGGAAAAAATCCAGTCACTCAAAACTTAAATAGAGTCAACAGTACAGCAGTGAAGAACTACATATTCCCTCTCTGACTCAAAATGATGTTTTATGCTAATCCGTCACCTCATTCATACCTGAAATCACAGCATCACTTTGAGCCAATTACAAGAATTTCATAAAGACAGGGTGTCAAATTATCCTTAAAACTCAAAAAAGTTTGAAGTATGTCCAAAAGTGTAACAAGTGATGTCAAATCGAGCAAAAACATGCAGGTGTTAGAAAGATTAAATACTGCAATGAGACACTATATTAATAATTTTTTGTATAGAAGCCTGAGAAGGTAAAAATTATACGCCTACACAGTGATGAGATCCATCTTTCATCGTTGAGTGAGTTTGAGATTTCAGCCAGGACGGATGACTGGAGTAATTAGGATTTATGAGGTGATTGATGGATGCATGAAATTGTTCAAAGTGATCCATTTTCATTTTGAGAGACAGAATCTGAAGACAAGTGTTTAATCCAGAATGAATTTTTCAGCAGGGATGTGTCCCCACACCCTCTCAAACACAAAGTTAGACCTTTTTTTTTCCTTTTTGAGAGAGAAAGCTGCATATTCAAACACTCTCTGGGTTGTTTCCAGGCTGTGTTTACCGTTCAAAATGAGAAACAACAAACCACTTCTTTACATTGAATCCTTAACTTGTTTACCACAGTCAAAACCAATTACAGAAGACAGCAGAGGAGGATATTCAAACTGAGAGTGGGAGTTAAAGAGGGGAGAGAAAAATGGACTTGCAGTGAAATTTCTCATGATAAGCGCTTCAGTCTGGAGCGCCAGAGGGAAGTTTCACCATTACCATTCAATTCCCACACATACACATGCTAATGCAGGTTCTCAGCAGGCAGCTGGAGTCCTCCTTTATCTTTTTAGCCTTCAGATAGGGACAAGATGAGGTGAGGGAGACACCAGGGAAGCCCCAGAATGATTTAAGTGAGACCAAAAGAGAAAGGAAGACGGATGACATGGGATGAAGGAAGTTTTTATTTCTCCTCCTCCAGCTGTGATTACATTTTCTGCTTTCTGTCTGTCAAACAGATTGTTCCCTCCCACACAGACACACAGACAGACGCACAAACACAGAGGCAATAAAACACTGAGGTTAGACACATTCTGGCGTTCTCAACTGCTGACAGCTTCGGCTGCAGATTTGCAATTTTATCAAGGGCTCTTATGAAAGAGTCTGAAGGACTGCTGNTACACATGCTAATGCAGGTTCTCAGCAGGCAGCTGGAGTCCTCCTTTATCTTTTCAGCCTTTAGATAGGGACAAGATGAGGTGAGGGAGACACCAGGGAAGCCCCAGAATGATTTAAGTGAGACCAAAAGAGAAAGGAAGACGGATGACATGGGATGAAGGAAGTTTTTATTTCTCCTCCTCCAGCTGTGATTACATTTTCTGCTTTCTGTCTGTCAAACAGATTGTTCCCTCCCACACAGACACACAGACAGACGCACAAACACAGAGGCAATAAAACACTGAGGTTAGACACATTCTGGCGTTCTCAACTGCTGACAGCTTCGGCTGCAGATTTGCAATTTTATCAAGGGCTCTTATGAAAGAGTCTGAAGGACTGCTGGGGAATATCAGATTTTACCATCAGCTGTAACAGTCATTAAAAAGCAGAGAGAAGCTGAGAGGATGAAAACGTTCTTCTGATTCTTTGATAACCTTGAGTTGAGATTTCTGAATTTTGTGAAACAGTCAGTGAGAGCAGTTCCTTGACACTACAAAAATGAGAGAAGCTGGTTCAGTCGCCACTTTTAGATGATGCTTCACATGGGAATAAGTCATGCATGTTGACTCCCAGTAATAGCAGTTATATGAATCCGAACGAGACTTTCATGTCGAAATGGCAACAATTACACTGCAAAAACTGAAATGTAATAAAGTCATTATGTCTTACTCAGGGTGGAAGTAATTAATTACAAATACTCAGATTACTGTAATTAAGTAGTTTTTTGGGGCACTTGTACTTTTATGAGTACATTTTCAAGTCTGTACTTTTACTTGTACTTAAGTAATCATTATGCCATGTAATCTACTTAGTTACTTTTAAATTATAGCTGAGTACTGAGTACAATTTTCATGAATATCTAGACCTTTTATCTGCATTTTTGTAGCCAGTTAGGTGATTTGAGCGCAAACAAGCCAAAGAAAAGCAGGACATATGGATGAAAAACAAAACAAATAAAATAAAATGTTAATGGATGTTAATGATTGATCGCTAATTGATTTTGTGTTAAGAATTTTACCAGTTAAAAATGTATTCATGGATATTCTATCAATAGTTGTGGCAGCAACTTCACCTCATCTAATTTTGTTTTTTGTCTACCTTAGACCTTTGCTGAATAAGGACATAAAAACTTAAAATGAGAAAAAGACAAACAACCAATCAAAATGAGCGAAAAACACTTGTTTTCTATCTTATCAGTTATTAATGATTATTGATTGTTAGCGTTTTAACTATTGGCAAAGCAAACACAAAATTTAGAGCCCTATCTGGAGAGGTGACAGTGACATCACCAGTTAAAAGTAACTAATAATCTGAGTAGTTTTTTTTTTTTTCTTACGAAAACTCTGTACTTTTACTTGAGTATTTTTCTAACACCAGTACTTTTACTTGTGATTCAGTAATATTTTAGCAGTGTAACAGTTGTAACTTGTACTTGTGTACAGATTTTAAGTACTCCTTCCACCACTGGTCTTACTTTAAGTAAGAATTGTCTTAGTATTCTTGCGACTGCCTAACAGAGGCAAAGAATTGTGAAAAAACCGCAGAGGAAAACCTGACTTCTTTCCATCAAAGTTGAGAATTTAAAGTGCAGGAACTGGCGTAACAATGTTTGTATACTGGGCATAACTGAGAAAGAGCAAGTCTCCAACCCACGCTCTTTCATAGAGAAATGGATCGTGGATAATCTGGAAGTTATGCCTGTTTCATACTCAGAGGAACGCCGGAACGGACTTCCCATCATCAACATTTCTACACTGAAGTGGATTTTCTAGGTAGGTACAGACACTTAAAGTAAGGAAGAACTGTTCTCCCTTTAAGCATTTCTAGGTTTTTCAAATCTCTGTTTTGCCTTCTGCTTCTGATCAATGCTTATCTCTATTCAAGCTTCTATAAAAAGTCTTCCAGCAAATTTCCTCTGGTTCTTGAGAGGGTTTTAGACTCCTGGAACCAAATAACTGCAGAAACTACTATTTATAGAGTAATCTGTGCATTAGCTTTATCTTTATTTCTGCAGGTGTATCGTCTAAACAAGCGCAGTGGGAACTTAAGACTCAGTTAATAAGTCTGGACTGAATATGGCACATGAGCTTAAGGAAAGCTTGCTATTTCATGGCCCCAGCGTGGAAGGTATTTTTAAGACCTGGAACAAATTCATGCTCCTGATACTTTCAAACTCAGTGTGCAAACCTGAGCACTTCATGTTAGTGGAAAAAGGGGAAACCTAGCAGTTTACAAGTGCAGCATGCAGAGGCTTTAAAAGTCAGTGTATGAGATACCTGTCATGCAGTAAATAACACACTGGCACATCCAGGGATTGGCAGGTAAACACAGGGAGCAGCTAAAAGCTGAGAGTTTGTGAGGATAGAAGTTGAGCTTATAGAGAAAGTAAACACTGGAGTTTATTTACTTATGAGGCAGATAGATATCTTAAATTTAATGCAGAACTTAATCTGCGTTAAATGAATGTGACACATTATGAAAGCTGAATATATTTCAACTTTAATTTACTGAAGATTTTCTGAATCTTGGTATTGTTGCCAAGAATTTGAGCATCTTGTGCATGCAGAGTTTCGCTTGCTTGAGCATAACATTGGCAGTGATTTGCATAATGTTAAGTCAAGATACTGTGATTGAATATTGCTGTCATTTTTGTGAATACCCCAATTTGTTTTGGGATTGTTACTAGGAGACAAGTTTGATCCACTATCTCACATCATATATCATAGAATTTACTTATTTCAAAAGTCCCATGAAGATGGAAATCTCTCAGGAGTTAGGAATTGCACTGTCATAAAGAGAGTGGAACTTCGCATAATTAGTAGATAAACTCACAAAAATTTCAGAGAAGTGTTGAAAATTATGTAAGAACACCACAGCTGAGTGCATCTGAGGCTTTGGACTCCACAGAGAGAAGGAGCTGGCTGGTCAGATGATGTAAAATTTTCATCACACTTGGCCACAGTCACTAGCAATCTGCTTCTATCCAAAATATCAAATGGTAGCTTTTAGATAAGACTCTCTATTTCATTTGCAAGCACCGGTTCGGCTGTTTTGAATTTTATCACCAATATACGGGGGGTGCTTCTTAAAGTCTTGATCCAGAGGCCTTATCAGACCAAGCTTGTTAAAAAAATATCTGCACCTGTGTGATGAATCTGTCTCTCTGTGCCCTCGTATTATCTCTGCGCCCTGATTCAGACGCTGTTGTTGATGTCTGAGTTATTCAAATGCCAGTATTGTTTCCTGCACTAATGGTTGTGTTGTTATTTTTTAATGATGCCATACGGTCACACTGTGTGTGGCATTAATTTGCATGTCCGTGTAATTAAAGTTGTGTTTCTCAGGTCGCAGAGTCCTGTTGGTTTAGAGTGGAGTTTTAATCAGTGACATTTTCAGAGCAGGACTGTCAGGTGAATGCAGCTAATGAGCTGCTGAAAGAGAAAAACAGACAGGTTGTGGGTCAGGATGGTGGTCTGTTTTGCTAATTCTTAGGTTTGGATTGAGAGAAGCTGGTCTTGTTTTAACATGTGTTTCAAGGCATTCCTATTTGGTAGCCCCCTAAGGATGCATGTTTTACATTTCAGCAGCATTTATTGGTTAAATTAATGGTTAAAAGTTTCAGAAGAAGAAATATACACTGTAAAGCCCAACAGCTGTTTTGACTTAAAAATTACGAGTTACCATAGTCTGTTGGAAGTAACAGTTACTTACAGTTGTGCCCAAAAGTTTACACCCCCCAGCAGAATTTCTGATTTTTTGGCCTTTTCTCAGAAAATAGAATGATGACACAAAATCCTTTCTATCACCCATGGTTAGTGGTTAGTAAAAGTGAACACAAATGTATTTGAATGTCTACTAAAGGTAGACATTCTACTAAAGGTGATCTATTTGTTCGTAATTTTTGAAATTTCTGTTCATTATGATTTAAAAAGAGTAAACACAGTTGTTTGTTAATAAATGTCTTCACCCAACCTCTAACCATGAGTGACAGAAAGGTTTTTGTGTTATCATTCATATTTTCTGAGAAAAGGCCAAAAAGTGGGTTGATAGCTGATAGTTTGTAAAATTTGCACTATTAAACCTCAACTGCTCACTATTGTACATTGCTCTCAACAAAAACACCTCCTAAATGAAACTGTCAAATTAGCCCATTGATTACGGTTGAACTTGCTTGGACATGCCTTCAAGAGTGTTTTGTTAAACTTGGAAAACAAGTTTACTGGAAAACACTCATAGTTTATTTCACTTGAAAGTATTAAGTGTTCTGTACTTAGTCACAAGAACATGTAACAGAACTTATCATGTCGTTTAGACTAAATAATTTTAGTTGCCTACACTCAACTACAAGTAAAATGCAATCAGTAACCACCCTTTTTAAGCAAAGTTTACAAATTGGGTTTTACAGTGTAGAAACACAAACTAGTCTTTTATTATAAGACCTCTAGTTTCAGTGTTTGTCACAGGATTTGTTGAGCTCTTCTATAATTTTTCTATCCCTGTTTGCTGTGGTGTTTATTGTATCATTTTATACTTCCTATATACAAATCTCATCCAGAGGTAAACAGCAGATTGCATTCGAAGGCTCACACACGCCAAGAGATGTTCATAACACCCTATTTCAGCAGAGAAGTGAAGAGCCACATAAATAAATACTCTACATTTCTGGTGTTAAGATGGTCCAGATTGAAAAAAAAAAGATATTGAATGTCAGCAGAAAGCGCTGTCTAATGGAGTGGAAAGTCAAGTGAAGGCAGAGGGAGAGGGAACGGGGGGAACTGATGTGTGGGAGGAGTAAAAGTGAGAGAAATGATTCGCGTTCGTCATTCCAACCAGGCCTTCAAAAATGTTGGAGTTGAATTCATAAAAACAGTGGTCAGGATGAGTCACTCCTGCAAAAATCATGATCACTCCTGGACTGATTCAGCTCTGCTGAGAGTCAAAAGGCCAAAATTCTTATGGAGCAGCAGGTTCTAGGTTGGTTTCTGAATATAACAGCAGATGAGGTATATCTAAGTTGGAGAAATGCGTGATTTTAGCTCCTAAACTTTGATCCTTGTGTTATGGAGGTCTAACACTCATATCACAACTCTACCAATCCTCATATAGAAACACACATAAAATCTAATCATTACACCCACAGTTATCAGGAGAAGCATATCTCTCAGTATGGACACATTAAATGACGTTCTCACACCTACCCAATGATTTTGCAGTCAATGAAAAGCAAAGCGACTGACTGTGTCTAAAGGTCATGAATACACAGTTATGTTTCAATCAATCAATCAATGTAAAGAAGTATATGTTATGTTGGCTTTCAAGAGTGTTAGAATACAAGAATGCAATGAAGTCCTGCCCACATGCAGAGGAAAGTCATCCATCACTCCTCACTGACTTTGTGTTGCATGAAGGTGCCCTCTTCAATTTAGTCTGCTCTCAGGAAGAACATCTCTAAAAGTTGCAGCTTGGGAATGACAACGGATAGCTTAGTTTTTGGAACACTATGCGACAGAAAAGCCATGGAAAGGACCAAAGTGGACATAAGAGAAGTCATGTAGAACATCTTGAGCAATGATCTGATGGTATAAAACAGTCTCATGAGATTCATACTTTCAAAATCACTGTTTTGTCTGGAAGATATGAAATATTTTGGTAATAAACTCAGTTTTATTCAATCAATTTGAATTGTTTTTAAGGAAAACAAAGGCACGACTATCCCTGGAGCACAAATCAGCAATACAAAGAAGTGAACTCAATACTATACCATAACAATTTCATTTCGAGAGGTATGAAAGCTAGAAATCAATAAAGTATACTTCAGATTTCTCAAAACAGTTCGGGGCATATCGACTCATGCAGCTACAAGTATTTCATTTGCACTGCAACAGATATCTGGGTCACTTGAGGAGCACTCACACTGCATCACAATGGAGCTGCTTGAAGTCTCCTGCATACAAATAAACCACAAATTTTACAAGATGTTTGGACACCCCTCCTTATTTTGGCTGCTTAAATCTCATGTTTTAATTCAGCCAGACAGAGTCAGATATATGGATTAGCTATAGGGCTGCATAACGACTGATTTATAATATCATGATTAATCGCTGAATTTGAACACATTTGATAACGTTTTATGAAAGACATTGCTTAGATTAATAGTCAATTGGCTACAGTCTGCAGCTACTAGTTTAGCTCACGCTGAAGTTAACTTCTTTTATTCATCTGTATCCACAGGTCTGCGCTGATTTGTTCACTCTAAGGCCATGCTCTATTGACTCTTCTGAGGCAGCTGCACATTTTTGAGCTGCGCCTGCATGCTTAGCTCACAGATGGTAACTCTAACTCAAAGTAATAAAGTTTTGATACCATTGATGAAAAAGTTCAAATCATTTTTACCCTCCAGCTGAGCCTCCTTTCAGACTTTAAAAGTGAGATGGGTCATTAAAAAACAAAAATAGTGTCATTTTCCATCACAACAGCAGCATCCTATGATTTGCAAATGGCACGGGGTTAAAAAAAAATAAAAGTGTTGTTTTCAGACCTTAATCTCTTTACAATTACAGAAGGTTTTTATGCACCAAAAGTGAAAAAGCTCATGTAAGATATCTGGGAAACATGCTAAAACACCTAAAATAGCATTTAGAATATTGTCAAAAAGAGGCACCAATGAGCAAAAATTTCCCTAAAGTGTGTTTTAATTAAGACTAAATAAATGAAGTGCACAAAAAGATGTGAAATTTTAAGCTATAATTTGGAAAGCTGATCAGTTTCTCGTTTTTACTCCTCCGCCTGAATGCTGAGATGTTAAATTTCATTATAAAAAAACCTCCACTAACTCTAGCTGTAGTTTTATTTTTCCTATCCTGCCTGTTATACTTTTCTTCAAAAACACTTTAGACTTCGACAAAGACTAAAAGCATAAACAAAAAAAACTATTCCCCTGACTCCAAAACAAAGAAGCATTAACAGCCATTTCAACTGATGCACTGGCCCAGGGGCCCCTCTGACCTCTTGGGGCCCCTAAGCCTGAACACTCTCAACTCTTTCAGTAATCCTCCTCCTATGAGGAGTAGTACAGGCAATCTGAAGTCCAAAAACATCTGTGGCACACTAATGATGAAAGGATGAAAAAAGAGAGTAGGAGAGAGTGCTGCCTGTAGCGTTACACTCAGAGATCAGAGTGTTTACACCTGCCTGACGGCCTCAGAGAGCCGACCGGCAGAAAAATCTATCAGTGAGTGTTGTACCACTAAACAGAAACACACACATCTTCCTCTGCTTCGTCTAATGGACACATTAAGGGAACAACAGGTTGTATTTATGCACTGATCTGCTTCTTCGGGCTAGAAATGGAAGATTGAGGAGAGGTTTTAAATCTTTGAAACGTTTGGTTTCTGCACAGCACTCATTTCGACAACCACCTGCCTCCTCAACACACACAGAAAAGAAACATTTCTGAAGCTTTCTCCTCCAAACTGTGACTCAGATTCTTCTGTGGTTTTACTCTTTCTGATTCCAAAGGGAGCCTTTTAAAATTAAACATCCCCACTCAACCTCATGGATAAAGGTGGGATTGATGTCTTCTCCCTTGACTCCTCTGGGATCGTTTCAATGAGAGCCGCTGAGGGATTTTTCAGTCTAACGGGAGCTGACAGGAAGAGAATGAACTTTAACACCAACAGGCTGCTTTCCCTTTCATGAGCTTCCAGAAAAAAAACCTGCAAAGGATCAGATCCCTGTACTCTGGAAAATACACTCAGTTTTCTGATAATACAGCACGTGGGCAATATCATGAAGGCACACACACATCTTCCCTCTCTTGTCCCTGCTCATCCCTATTTAATCTGTCAGGCTGCTAAGAGAGATGAATGTGTTGGGAGAAAACACATGTTCATGCAGCAGCAGCTACACAAACTTCCTCCAGTGACCTGAGAACGGAGGTCGTCTCAGAGAGCTCATTGTTTCAGTGATTTCACGCCGTGTTGCTTTCAATCAGCCGCCGTAATGAAAGGTCTCATAACTCTTAACGGTAATGGGACCCGAGGACTGTAGGGCGGCAGAATAACTTGGTTTTGTAACTTTGATTTAGCACCCAGTGCCCCAGTCTCTGTGGTGGTGCTAGTTTAGCAGGGCTGTTTGAAAAAGCCTGGAGCTTAAGGTGACATAACATCCTCATTTGGATGCTGATGAAAAGTTTAATAAACTTTCGCCCGGAGTATCGCCTAACAGCTTGTCTGTTTAATTATTTACCATTAATTCAGTCAGCCTGAGGAACCACCTCATTACGCAGCCTTAACTACAGATCAGGGCTTTCTGGAACAGGGGCACTTTTTGGCACTTTCACTGGCAAGGTGAAAAAGAACATTAAGTCCTGAAAAAAACAAAAGCATTGTCTTGGACTTGGATATAGTGCCCGTGACCATTTTACTGAGCATAAATGAGGCAAAGCTGCATGTGTATCAAACAAGTTCTGGTTCACACGATTAAGACACAACTTTCTAGAGAAGATGGCTGATATAGATGCAGCTGTAGCTCTTTATGTTTTCACGTATGCATGCGAAATGGTGCTTGGTGCTGTTCATCATGGTCATCTACTTCCTCTCCTGACTGAAACTGGCTCGTGCTTATACCTGAGGTTTACTGAGACCTGCCATGTTCTGCAGAATCCAACTGCAGCATGATAGCAATCACATTATCCAGGTGTCAGTTGAGCTATATTTTCTCCGATTTCAGATGTACAAAGCTGTTCACATGCACATGAATAGCTTGATCTCACACTGACTAAGCTCTGATTTCTAAGGCTGCATGTAAATAAACTCAATGTCTCAAGAACTCCTCTTTGTCAAAAATGCAGTCACGACCCTGAATGCAGCTGTAATTCATGCACCAAAATAATGAATAGTATGGATGTGTGAACTGTGCACTCAGCCTGTTCTTTTTTTTTTTAGCTATATTTTGCTCTGTTTCCACTTAACATGTCAGACTTTTCTCTGGTGTTTTCTTTTGGATGTTTTTCCCTCTCTGAGTGTGTGTTTGGAGAGGGGTGTGGACTGTTTTTCACCACAATTTCACCATTGTTTGTTAAAGCACTATCTTTTCCAATACTTTTGCAACATATTGTCACAACTTATAAGTTCTTATAACTTGCGATTTCTTCTGGGTTTAACACTTATTATCCATGGCTTATAAGAACTTTAATTACACACATAAAACATGACCCCAGACATTGATTTACCTTGTTCTCTGTGTGATTCAGCTCAGTCGTTTTAGCCGTAGCATCCAGATCTGTCACTCCTCTGTTTGGATTTAACTCCTCTGCCGCCGGCGCCTGGTTCGCCTCCTCCGCATCGATGTCCGTCTCCTCAGTAACCGACACCGTTTTCTCTTCACCTGTTAGCTCCCGAGCTGAGCCCAGGAAAGTACACACACATACAGGTGGTGGATAAGCACGCACGCCTGCATACACACATGTAAGGCATGAGCATGTTCACAAGCACGCATGGACAAAGACACACAATGAACCGTCATGAGAAAAACTATCCACAGAAGCAGAGTAAATACAGAATAATCACACTTGTTCATTAAATACAGTATGAAATGCAGTTGTTTAGTTTCACTTTACTCTGAGGAGAATCAAGTCACCACACAGTAACTATCACTCATTAACATATAAACACTGCAAAGTTGCCTACACTCTGATTTCTCATGGGTGTTTCTGTTACGTGTGGAGTTTTAATGCAGCATTTTTACTGCTGCAGATACATATTTAATCTGAACTCACAACGAAGATCATTGATACTTGAGTTGAGCAACACTGAACGTTGAACCTTGGAATACAAATAAAAGATGTTTGTTTGCCGCCTGAATGGATGAAACTTTGACAAAAAAATTTGCTCGTATTCAGAGGAATACCGTGAGCTACTTAGGATGGACAACTTGAGATGAACTGATTTCATCCCTGACATTGTTTCAATCACACAACAAACATCCTCTCAATTTGTCAGCTCATTCAAGCCGTCGTGTTTCAAACTTTACGCCCTTCCACCAACAAAGCATCCAGCTGCAGGTTTTCACATCAGGAAGCTCAGCACCACCATCCTACTAACCCACTACTATCGCACTATGCAAGAAAGAAAAGGAAAAAAACAACAAGGACAAGGTCAGAGCCTTGAAACCATTTTGCATTCTCTATTTCTTAATATGAGGATGAGACTGAGAGTTATGTTTTAGCAGCTGAGATATTCCAAAGCTTTAAACCAATATGATATTCAACTCTATTTTAACTGACTTTGTTCATATTTTTGAGGATTGTAAATGTGTAAATGTTGAGTGAGTAATTTTCCAATACTAACAGCAGTGGATAAGACTTGTGCACATTTCAGGCTGTGAAATACATCCAAACTGCCGAGCCACATAAGTTATTTTCCTTCATGCTATTTCAGCGCTGCTCAGCAAAATTGCATTGTTGATGATACAATATGTACACATGGTTGCTGAAAGCCAAGAAGATAACAGAACTGAGTCAAACACGTGTCCTATAGATCAGGTCTGAGTCTGTACTTGAATGGTGCCTTATACCAGGATTCAACCAGAGCATCTTTACCGACCTCAGAAAACACTGCCTACCATATTTTTACTGGCTTTGGGATGAATACCAGGTGTGTCAGGCCTTTTGGTTTAGCTTTATCGGAAAGCAATAAACAACTTCTGGCAATCTTGCCTGTGCAACAGCTGTGGGGCGGTCGTGGTTCAGTAGCAGAGTCATGGACATGCAATCGGAGGGTTGCGGGTTCGATGCCAGCTGCCTCAGTCGCATGCTGAGGTGCCCTTGAGCAAGACACTGAACCCTCACGAACAAAAATAAAATAAATAAATAAATAGCTCACCACTGTATATCACTTACGACAAAAGCGCCAAATAATATTGTAGAATTGTAGAACAGTGAAGGAATATACCCCCCAATCTCAGAGTTTCACGTTTTAATCTGTTTTGTGACAAGTCCCAGTTTCACTGTAAACAGGCTTTAATCCAGTTTGTGTAAGATTCAAGAAGCTTTCTTGTCACACTATCACAAGTTTACGCATGGGTGGCAGAAAATTTTACCCTCAAGGTCTTGCTTTTATGCCCGATTAAATATCTAAGAGAAACGGTAAATAAAATAGGATACCAGAGATCTCAGTGAATACAAAAAAATAAAAATTTAAACGAACAAAAATATAAAAATACAAAGTATAAGTTGTCGGCCAATTTAGGACTGACAATTACATGAGGTGGTTATGTGACACTGCCCTGAAGTGATAAAGTGTTCATAGTGCAGATGGGTATGGGTGGATGTGTGGGTGGGGTAAGGGCTTCAGGGCACCGATTGAGTTCAAGAGTCTAACAGCTTCCAGAAAAAAGTTGGTGGTCTTCACCCAAATGCTTCCCAACCACCCACCAGTGAGGAGGGGGTCGAGTGTAAGTAAACAAGTGTAATAAGTGGACTGTAACAAAGAGTTCGCCAAAATAATCAAGTTTTCCTACTCTATCCGCTTCCCTGTTCCTTCAATATGAAAGCAAAAAGCTTAAAACTTAATTAAAAAAAGAAATTGATAAAATCTTTAACTGACTTATAAGTCTTATCTGTAAAAAAATGTCCTCCTCAAAATGCCTAACTCCAATTCTAATCAAGAGTCCTCCTCTATATCCTCGCCTCCACTGTCAGCCCACCTCCATCCTCACCCACCTCCTCCCCCGTTTAATCTTCCCCCTTCTTCCGCCTGTGCACCCGGCCATTAGTGCTGTCCTCCCCTTCACTTAAACTCCATCTCTAACAATCTTCAACTATCAGCTGCCAGCAGCACTACCTCCACCTTTTCTCTCTATTACCGCTCCTGTCCTCTTCATCCCATTTTTAGCCAGCTATCAGGCATCACTGCTGTTTTTCCTCTCAAACTTCACCTTGTCTAAGTCCTTTCTTGCAATCTTGGGTCAGAAGTTTTCACTGACAAAAGGAAAACTGATTTAAATAAGTCTTAAAATCTAACGTAATGAGTATTTTGTGTTCTCTATCAAAAGTTCTGTGGGCTTTGAAGAGTTTGTAATCCCCACACTAATGCATGTGGGCCTGTTAAAGCTGGTATGATCAAATAAATGTCCCATGTTATTTCCCTTTGAGCTGGCTTTATTGTTTACTTCAGTGTAAACTATTTTTCTAAACTTTTATCTGCTTCCTAATTAAGTCGATTGTTCTTTTTATGACACTGTATTTTGTACAGTTATTCTAAAAGGGCGCACACACTTTCCTCTGAAAAATAAAACATCCCTTCCTCCTTATTTCCTCCTCTATCCTCCAGACTCCCTGCTGTGCAACCCAGTTCCCCATCCTCTCTTTTCCTCTCAAATTCACTTCAACATTTCATCTTCCCCTGCTCCTCTTGTCCTCACTGATCCCATGTTCCTTTCTCCTCCAATATCATCTCCGCTCCGTGCATTCTTCCAGCTTTTCTGTTTCTCTAATCCTGCATCTCCCGCTCTTCTCACCCTTCTCCTTTTATTGCCTGGATAATTAGTTCTCCAGATAAGCTCATTGGCTGAGTGTAACGGCTCTTGTGTAGCTTAAACGCACCATGAAAGAGAGAGGGAGAGGGAGTGTGTGTGTGTGTGAGGTCCTTTCAGGGTGTGGATGTACAGTTATAGAGCGTGGGTGATCTTGAAGCTCATCAGCATGTGAAAGGGGGCTCGTCTCTGGAGGCTGCTGGGGTCGGGTGGAGATAATGTGCCCCAGTCTGGTGCTCTCAGATGGGGACAAGGAGGGTGGCCAGCGTCTGCTTCTGTAATCACTGGAACGATGGTGTGAAAGAGATCAGTTCCTGGGTTTTTCTTCAAGCTGAATCCTCCTGTGTGTATGTGTGTGTGTGTGTGTGTGTGTGAGAGAGTGTGTATGTGTGTGTGTTCACAGACCCCTACAGAGCCACGTGTCCCTTTGCTGCAGTGAAGCTCGTCCGTTTCAGGCACGAGGCGATGGATAAAAGTAGTTCAGCCCACTTGCATTGTGCAGCGCCTATTTTTCCTCTGGGTTGACTCATCCATGACATTCACTCCACTATCGCGCTCTCTTGCTCCCCTACATCAGTGTAATACAGCCAGGAGTGTGTATGTGTATATGTGTGCATGCGTGTGTGTGAGAGGCATGGTCTGTCAGAGAGCATATGAGTGTGTGAGACGTGCGGAGGTGTTTGTTTACAGACTTCTTCAGTGTTGGCGTAACTTTTGGACTCTGTTTCTTCCATCCTGGCTTCGGAGATACGACTCCTCATATTCTACAACCTTAAAATATTAATCCCTCCTGGTGTATCTTGAGTCTTTTCTCTTTTTAAGCAAGAAAAGTCATCGGTTTTACAACTGTCTGAAAAACTTTCTTCACGAATGGGGAAATAAATCCTCCTGAAACCTTGGACCTTTTGTTCAAAGTAATGAAAGAAAACACTCTTTACAACCAGAGACTACAAAGGAAGTGAAGGTAGCCACTCTGACATTGTCTATCGATCTTTTCTGCATTGTCTGTTCAAGAAGCGCCACGACAATGCCAGTGACAAGCTGGAGAAACGTCATTCCTTTGTTGGAGTGCCTGAATCTTGAAATTAAAGAGCAGTTTGTGAAGCCAAATTCTAAGGCTCAGGTTTTGTAATCAGAAGTGTGAGGGACTAGCATAAAAACCAACAACATGTGGACTACAGGAAAAACTGCCAAAGCTGGACTTGTTATCGAATGTTTACCACCATGCATCTTACTCAAATCGTTATTAACAAGATTAACATCACATATCCTTTCCCCTGGCTTCATAGACGCATTTAAAACCTACATTATCATAAACAACACTGTGGACTCAAGTTCTGATGAGTTCTGACAGAACATTGATTGTTAAACCTGGCTAACAAAGCAGGATTATCAGGAATTGTCTGAGAAATCTAGTTCAGGACCGAAGCCGGTTTGTTTGGCCCAGATTATCTTCGGGTGACAGATCAATCTTAAGCCCCACGATTGGCTCACACTCACTGGAGCTGCCCCAATTATTTCAAATGTGTCTGATATATATTGGTTTGATTATGCCACTTTTTTCCACTGAGGATGTCCATAGCCAATCAGAGAGAGCCACCTAGAAGGGACCAAGAATGATCAGAATGTTTTTTGTACTTGTTTCCATTTGCTTCCTGGTCAGATGACAAAGAATCACATCTTGATGACATCCTGAAGTGTGTGAGGGTCATTATTTTCAAATTTTATGGTGTGTGCGTGTTTAAGATTTAAGAGAAGATAATCTGCAAAGATTCTCCTTAAGGTGGGCACACACTACAAGAAAATCTGGCTGATTTTTGTCCCAATCTTACTTACGTTCAGAGCCAGCAAAGGCCTGATCATCTGATGTTTGTAATTAAAAGCGTTGAGTGACATGTGTTTAAAACCCCTTGTGTCCTCTGAACATCCGTCCACCTGCGGATGTCTTCCATGCGCTCACTGATTTCAAACACATCTGGGAGTCATTCATCAAAGCGCATTGGAGTTTTCAGGTCAAAATTGTGGTTTTTGGTGATGACACCCCCTCATGTGGCTTGACAAACCATTTTACTTGGCAGAACAGTTAAAATAAAGCAGGTATGGTGCACTTTGGTTTGGGCTTCACTTTTCGGAAAGAGGTTGCGTCCACCTTATATATGTAGTCCATCATTGCCTCTTTGTTTCTGTGTTGGTATATCCTCTTGTCTTCTGTCTCCTTGCATCACAAGGAGCTGCCACTTTTCTTTCCATTCAAAGAATATCAGAGCAGCTTTCAAAACCACAGCCTTAGAAACTACATATATCAAAGAATCTTCAAGAGTGACTGTAAAGCTCTTTCATTTCTTCCATTGTCTCTGAGTTCACCTTCTGAATCTTCAAGGTTGAAAGAGCTATTTTACCTTTCAACAACATTGATTAGAAAGCAGTGCACCCACACAAAACCTTCACTCTGCACTCTGGCACTTCTGTCTACTCCTAATGTCGTCTTCTGTTTCAATGTCATACCGCAGAAGAAAACAAGCTGAAAGCACAAGTCAACGCACTTTTTGATGAAAGGCTTACACACAAACATTGGCTCTTACGCATAAAGCAGCTCTGCTTGAGACTCACACAATGCCAGCCTGGTAAAAAGGAATAGCAGGGACAGGTTGTTCTGAGTGTGTTTCTGTACCGTTGACAGAAGAATCGTTGCCGTTCTTTTCACTGTGGCAGTCTTCCTGTCCGTCTGCGTTCTGCTGTGTGTGCTGCAGACTCAGTTTATGGCAAACCTCGAAAGCTTGGCCGACAGTCCGGACGATCCGCATGGCCTGACTCTGCGTTGGTGGAGAAAGAGAGACAAAAGAAGAAAGCGGTTATGTATCTCAGAAAAACAGACCACAGCCATTCTGATTCAGAAACATTGGACACCTGTATGACTTCAAATATAGAGCACGAACATTTCATCCAGTGTCGTTTAGCTTTGACTCTTCTTGAAAGAAATCTTTTTTGTATATCTTAATTGTGGATCCACTGTTTTCATCCAAACCAACCAGAGCAGAACATCCGAACACGTGCAGACTGGATGCAGATTTGCCCCAGATACATGTCTATTTCACATCGCACATTCACAACAGTCCAGTAAAGCAGGGTAATTATTCACATAGTCGACTGAGTCAGACACTCATTTAGTGTTACATGGACCATTGGTGTCATTTCAGGCTCAGG
Source organism: Thalassoma bifasciatum (assembly GCA_008086565.1). NCBI lineage: Eukaryota > Metazoa > Chordata > Actinopteri > Labriformes > Labridae > Thalassoma > Thalassoma bifasciatum. The sequence continues at coordinate 101,246 of RPOG01000819.1, forward strand.
TAGAGGTGGCTGTCTGTGTTTTCTTTCCCAGCCCAGTAACACATCACGACGTAATTTGTGTCTCCGACTGACTTTTCCTTTTGTCCTCAGGTGCAGAGCTGCATGTGTCCTTTATCTCCACTACTCTTCCTGTACCCTCTGAAAAAGGACCGGTCAAGTGAAAGCTGCTTCTGTCTGCTATCAGCCCGCTCTTGTCTGGCTCGTCACAGTAGAGAGGTGCAGAAAAGATTTCATTTTAAAGGCACTGAGGCCTGGCTGCTGAACAGCTCTCATCCTCAGCTGGGTGAGCAGAAGAGATGCAGCGTGGACTAAAAGACTGAGCAGAATCAAGACTCTGCTCAAGGACAAAATCCTGTCTGAACTAATCTGAAGCATGAAAGTCTTCAATCTTGATCACTATCTAACATAACGTGATGGCAGAATTTGTGCCAGATGAGGAATTGGGGACATCTGAGGCTTTTATCTTTTCTGAGAAATGAAACTGACTTTGGCATCATCTGATATTCTGTGCCTGGAGCAGACTCCTAACTACTTTCTGTTCAGTGTTGTGGTCCGGCTCCACTCTCTCTCAAAATATCATCTATTATTATTTTCATTTTTCATTAAAATAAGCTGTTCCAGCTTCATTTGGAGACAATTTTTCATAGTGACAACCCAGCAGCAAAGAGAAATGTGTGTCCCCATGTGAAAAATGTGCTTCATAACTTCTGATTGAAACACAGTCAGAGCACCAGCTCCACACATCCATGACTCAGCAGACTTTTTAACCTCCATATTGTTGTGTTTGGTGACCTTTGCTAAAAGTCAGAGACTTTGTGGCCTTAATACAAAAGTGTTCTCACTTTTTATAGCTGTGTGGGTTTCAGATTTATAGACATCCAGTAAAAAACAAACTATCAGGGCTTTTTTAAATTACATCTCACACAAAGTAGGTGCAAATAAAGACAGACACTGACGTGGATAGAAAAATAAAAATGAAATATAAAACAGGATATATGTAGGATGATATTCTGTTGTAAAAGTAATGCATATAAATCACTCATTATTTAATATTCATGTGATTTCAGCACATCAATCAAAAAACAAATCACTTACAGAAGAGTTTTGAAAAGTCTTGTCTACAAACACCACTGCCTGTAAAATGAGATGGACAGGCACTGAGAGTCTCCATGGTAGTTAAAACTTGGAACCAACTTTCTTACTTACTTTTTTTGTTTTGTGGATCTCATAAGGCAAGTAGGTTTACCATTTGGATCCTGACAGCAGTCTGAATCTTTTCAGATTAAACCGGAGAATTTTGCAGTTTGAAGGAGTCACACTTATCTGCCATGTGACACAACACCATGTCGATCAAACACAGCTACAGATATCCCTTTTAGACAAAGTTTGAGATGGTCCCAGGCCAGTTATTTGTATTTCCACTGACAAAGAACCTGCTTCAGGTGCTAAAAAAGGATGCTAAGTGAGCACCAACCTTTTGCTGCACCAAGGCAAAGCACCAACTACTTCAGGGTAGGGGTAACCGTGACCAATGATCAGCTGTCGAAAGCAGCAATTCTTAAAAAGAAAAGCTGCCTAGCGAGTTGTCTGTTGCTTTGTTAGTGTTTCCTTATTCAGAACTTGAAATGTTGGCAATACTGAAGCAGCAGTGCATTATCTCTCTTACAGATCAGGCCTATACCTTGTTCTTTTAGTTAACAGACTAAAAAGCTGTTGTTATTCGTCTCATTTACATGATGGGATCATTTCTGCTTTACGATCACGTGTTAACAATTCTCCTGTGCTCTCAGTATTATGCACAGCAGAGTTCCGCCCCGATGCACACACACACACACTGACGACCACACTCAGTACAGCAGACGGAGAGCTGAAAAACCGAACTGGCTCTCAGGAAGAACATGATTAGAACCAGCTAAGCACCGGTACTAGCACTAGCACCTAACAAGCACTGGTGAAAAAGGGGTAAAAGTTGTGGGGGTTCACCGTGGATTACAGCAAGGACTTAAAAAATTGGCTCAGCTTTACTTACAAGAAGACACGACAAAGAGCAAGAAGGAGGACATCCATGTCAAATCCTCTACTCAACACAGTGTGAACTTGGAGGAATGCACATACAAGCTGGGGTCTCCTCATTTAAGATTCGAACCACAGCAAAGAAGCTTCTTATGTTAGTTTGAAGAAAATACAGACTGACATAAAAGGTTCATTAACTTTCTGATGGTGTCGTTACATCGTCTTAAATTTCTCCCCTGCTGTTATTGTGGTTCATGCAGCACCACAGGAGCTAACAGGAGCTTGTCCAGGAAGTGACAATTTTGGGGTTGTAACACTCAATCAAATAGCAAATTAAAAATAGACTTTCAAAAAAAAAGGATTATCATGAAAATGACTTAATATAATGATAAATGTATGAGAATTAATTGTTTTGATATTTTTTGACTTAAAAGTTTGACCTTTGTGTCTATCCAACTTTCAATCTGTGCAGTGGAAATATCATTGACGCAATGAGGAAAGTTTTCAAAACAGTGAAGTTTATACAGACAGATCTCTCAGCCTCCCTCTGACTTCTGTCTCTAATTTAATTTTCTGGATACCAGCGTTTCTAATCTGAGACAGATATGACACAACACTGTAATGTCAAGCAAAGATAAGATGACGATGACAGTCACTTGAAGGGAAAATGCCTTAAGCTGACAGATAAACGCTTTGAGACAAGACATCTAAGTGACAGTCGACTAAAAATACATGAAATAAATTCTGTAGATTTTTGATGTATGAGACCTTTGTGAAGAAGATTCTTGTTTTGGCTTCACCTAAATTTGCATCTCCTGTGTTGCAACCCTTCTTCCTCAGACCTGGAGCTGTGGTTTCATGCTGTGTTGTTCCCGTCTTCTCCTTCTCCTTCATCTTCCAGCAAGCACCCCCCCTTCTTCTTCTTTATGGACCAGCTACTCATTTTGTTTCAGCCAGCCCTGGTCTTCTCTCTGACAGCAAACCCGTGCTTTCTTTTGAAGATGTTTCCAGAGGCAGACGTACCAGCTCTGAGAGCAGATGCTGGTGTTATTGCACACAGTGAAACCACTAAAGGCTCAAGGTCTCCTGACTCTTACACTGACTGGTTATGAAACACAATACCACTATGTTTCTCTCTACCTTTGGTCTTTCTGTTTACTTTAAAACAGGAAAAAACTTGAATTGCCTGTTTGTTTCATCAGTATTTGCACACAAGAACCAAGAGTTATTTAAAGAAATCGATGTGGTTTTGAGACGAAGGAGACGTTGTCCAGATAAGATGACTCACAATTCAATAAAAATATCTTTCCATCCAACCTAAAACAACTGCAGGCAGCCAGATCTTTGGTATAGTGTCAACAACAAAGAGTCCATCAAAGTGAGTCAAACACACCGAGTACAGGACTAAGGGTCAATGAGGGAATATATATGTATAATTTACTGAACGGGGTAAAACCTACCCTGAGGCCAGCACTGGGACTTGGATGCAGGCTCAGTTTTTGTTCCAGTAAAACTCTGCCAGCAGTGTTTTTGAAGCTATAACTGTTTTATAGACTTTTTTGGCAGGCTGGAGAACAATGTATTTAATAATTTAAGCCTAATTGTAATGAAAGCATACACAAACTGTTTCCCAGTGAGGAAAAAAGCTTGAACTTCACATCGGTCTTTAAATCACACAGAGCTGCTTCTACTTCTGCTTCTTTATTTATAGGACTGGAAAACTCCATCAGACTGTGATAAAAAAAGTATTTCTGTCCTGTGCTGGATCTGAGATCTGCTGAGATAGACTCATCAGGAGTTTCTGTCTTTGATTTCTTGGACCAATAATTAGGGCTTCAGTTTTGTACTGTTTGAAGTAGAACAAAACTTTTAGATGAAGTTCTCACAGTAAACAACTTTCAAATGGATTTCTACAGTCATTAGAGGAGCTGGCAAACTGGATACATGGTGAATGGTAAATAGACTTTGTCTAGTCTTTCCAACCACTCAAAGTCAATTCACACCTCATTTAAACACAGAGTAGACTCTCTGCAAAAGCGCACACCTCTCCTGGATTATCAGTGATATTTCTGAGGGAGTATTGTGTTCTATTTGGCCGGTAAGGTGCTTGGTGGTGTTTTTTTTTTCTGGGATCAAGACCCTATTTCCCATGAGCATCATCACGCTCTGTCACTGACCCCAAATTCACACATACAGCATTCATGTCAGAGAGACCTGGGGCTAATCTGACACCATGGACAAAGAAAAGTTTATTTAGAAGTGGAGAATTTCATCAACCTGACATGCCAGACAGACAGTTCATATATCTGTCACGGATTTATTTCACTAGTCCATCTGGGTAAGGGGTGCTAGAGAGTGCTTTCAGAGGCGGGACTTTAAAAAAGTATAGTAGCTGGTGATTGGACAACTGTCCTGCTCGACACACTCATCACAGACCAGATAGAAAGTTCATAAATCTGCTATGGAGATATTTCACTAGTCCAATTTTGCTCCTCTCCCGACCGGTGAAGAGCAAAACATCGTTTCCCGTCAGAAAGGCTTTAAGTGACATTCTCTGTTCTTCTTTTAAGGAAGAATTTGAGTCTATTTCTGATAAAACTGCAGATATTGCCGCGTCCACGGAGACTTCTTCACACGCCACCATTCACACTCTACCCGCTGATGTCACGTCTGCAGCAGCCGCAGCTCTCGCCTCTCTTCTCTGATTGGGTCGACAACATCTCTGCCGGGTGAAATCGGTTGTGATTGGATCTTAGCAAGATGGATCTGCAGGGTTTCAGAAATTAATCAAGCAAGTCCATCTGCTCTGCAAGGTTCAAATTTCATAGGATTCTATGTAACACACTACATCCTTTCTACCACATAGTAGATCATCTCTAAAGATCTACCTGGTCGTCCCTGTGTCAGGTCAGGATTTCACAAATCCTCAGACTCATTCCCTGACTTTACCACCTTCACGGTTTTAAATTTAAACCGACAAAAGGTCTTGATGGTACCTTGAAAAAGCTGAGGGGAATAAAAAAAGTTTCCTTACAGGGATTCTGTTTGGATGTTCAAAATAAGCCTTCTTGGCAGCCATTTTTGGTTCATCCCCTCCAAACAGGCTTTATCAGAGTCTTCAGAGTTATTTATACCTTCTCCGGATGGACAGTCTCCTTCAACACACCAATCTTTTTTCATTCAGCTCAGTTCTTGAGGTTGGCGGTCGTCCTGTACATAGACATTTGAAAGCCGAAGCTGGTCCTTCAATTGATCTCGGTTTAGGCGGCTGTCAAAGCTGTAAAGAGATTTGTCACTCAGAGGGAAGCCTTGTATACCCTGCTGTAAAGACCGGACAGGGCTTTTATGTTGTACATTTTTCACCATCCCTGTCTAACTCTCCTTCTTTATCTAAATCTCTTCCTTCAATCACTCTTCTTTCTGTCAATTTGACCAAACAAATGTAACCTCCCTGTATCTCTGTCTTTCCATCTCTCCTCTTCATGCATCAAGCTGCCACTGAGCTGGATCCCTACAGCACAATATTCTTTCTTATTGGCTTTACGATAGAGCCTCATCAAAAGCGCGATGCATTATTTATCCGGATTACCCTCAGAGGCTAAGCAGCGGTTTGGCCGACCAATTGGAAGTCTTGGCACAAGTGAAGATAAGAGACAAGAGGGAATATGATGCAATCAAGGAAAAAGCAGGATAAACAATGAAATGTGCACACAGTATTTTCCCTGTAGAATTAGACTTTCCCTGATTATCATCTTACTGCTCCAAAGATTAGATCACAGCCTGACCTGATGTTCATCAATCCTTCTGACTGCATGCAGACAATTAGTCAGGCAGCATGAAGGAATCACATCGGGGGGAGATAGAGAGAGTGTGAGAGCTCTGCAGAGGAACATTATCGGACCTGAGCGAGTGCCAATCAATGAACAGGTTTTTGTGTGACAGCGAGCGTGATCGAGTGTGAGAGCATGAAGTCAGTGGAGTGTGAAGAAATGAAGTCACGATGGCTCAGTGGCTCTTCTGGACCATTAGCTCGATTTCCAGGCTGTATGCAAAGGAAGGATACTTTTTTATCAACTGCAACACTACACAGGAGCCTGGAGTCACACATTTTTATTGACGATAGACTGGATTTGAGGAGGGAGTGGGACCTGATGTGACTTGTTTGTTTGTAGATTACCTTTCAGAAGTTTTACCTGTCTTATTCTTTGTGTCTCAAGACCCAGGAATAACACCAGAAAATTCACTGACGATGAAATAGGGCTGGGTAATTCATAGAAAATTGGACTAAATGTAAATATGGCATGCTGCGCTATTCTAATCACATACAGTGCAATATTTCTTTAACCTCAAATGTGTCAGAAACTAAACCCTGATCAAACAAAGAGCCAAATTATTTAGAACTGCTGTTGCAAGAGAAACAATCTAAGTAGTGATAATTGGCCAAAACAGCAAGAAGTAGCAATAAAAATAAGTTTCAGATGAAAAAAATGGCCAAAAAGCAGCAAAAATGGGTGAAAAGGGGCAAAAAAACCGGGAGAAAACTCGGAAAATTGACAGAAAACTGCAAAATTTTTCAGAGACCTGCCATTTCTGTATAAAACGTCCATTTTTATTTTTAATATATAATATTCTAATTTTCTGAGACACTTCATTTTGCATTTTCACCATTGTACAGTCATCTCCGAAAACATTTAAAGAAATATATATGTTTTTTAAATTCTTCTTTTCTCCCTCATAAACAGTATGTTATTTTTTTCCCCATTCATAACAAGAATATAAAAATATATAGATATCACCCCTTTCATCATAGTAACTGGTAAACCTAAAAGTTTCGGCACAATAAATTGCAATTGTAATACAAAGAACAGCATCTTGATTTGATTATTTTTACAAATCCTTCAGCCCTACTGTGGAAATTACTTACAGATTATTTTCATAGACTTCTATGATACAGTATGAAGGTATCCTACAAAGAAAAAAAAGTTTCAGACTATTTTAAAGAGCACAATTTCAGACCCCCGTTTCCAAGCACTTGTTAAATAATTTCATGTGTATTGTAGTATTCAAAAAAGAGAATCTTTTCAGGCTTTCTTATCAAGGAATGCTTAAGTTAAGCCATTCATTTGCCGTACAATAAAAGCAAAGTGGACATCATGGCCACAAAGAAAGGATCATTTTACTCTTCCACTCTTTATCCAGCGTCCTTTTGGTTCTTAGAGTTTTACCATTTGTTGGTGAAATTCTTGGGAGTGGAGCTGAATTGTCAGAGCAGACATTGGAGTGAAGAGAAGGCTAAATCTGGAGTGGTCTCGTACAGGAACGAGAATTGACTCGAAGGAGAATTTAAGAAGTCTAATAGAAATCAATATGGTAAGCACTAGATTGAGCTAAACCTGAATATGAATAGTTGTAACAATACCTGAACGCCTTCAAACGAACCGTTGTCTTCGTGTGCTTACAAAGTATGCCCCCAACACCAGAAAGACCCCTTCCTTACTTTTCCTCAAGTAAAATGGATAAACAAAAGCTCCCCAGTCATGAGCTCCTGACAGTTTTCATATGAGTTACAAAGGTTCAGACCTGACACTTCCTGCACTTTCCTTTCTCACATGCACCATACAACTGGGGATTTTTTCTATTGGATATGCCCTCACAGCTTAGCGTTCATAGGTCGTCTTAGCAGAGATAGGGCTGAGGCAGAAGAGTCTTACACATGGTTTATGCATTATGAAGGAAATATAATGTTTGCAACTGAGGCGAGCAGTGAAAGTATAAAGAAGCAACTCTGAGCATAAAAAGTCATGGTTCAAGCTTTTAGTGTCTGTGTTCCTGAATCAGCTCATCCCAACTTTGTGCAGAGTTTTTACAGCAGGGCTGACGAGTAAAAGTCTGCTTTAATGGCCATGCATTTATGTTTACGCATGCATGCTATAGAGGTACATTTTTATGCGAGGCTGATTCAGGAGCATTTTAGTAAGCCAGGTATTTGTTTGCAAGGCACGCATCAAATGTTTATGTGAGCAGGAAAGTTTGAGAAGTTCAACAAAACCTGAAAACAGTTAAAACTTTGGAAGGACAAAACAAGACAGACAATCACTGGAGATTAAGACAGACTGTGCTAGACAGAGCTGATAGAAACAAACTTTAACTTGTTTTCACTCAATGTACACATTGACCTATGGCAGGAAAGAATTATTGATCTTCACCCTGTGTACAACTCACTGCTAACATCTAACGATCAATACATCCAACACTGATATGTATCTGCAAAGACAACATAGCTTCTTCAGTGAGATTTCTCCCAGTTCTCACAGTGGAAGCCCTGACAGAAAAGTTAATGTTAATGAGATCTGAGGAAAAAAAAGAAAGTGTTAAAGACACAAAGCTTCGGACAGAGGGGTTGTTACTCTGAGGTACGGATATTCAATAATAAGAGGGCTGTTCAATCCAATTATCTTAACCAAGCGGTGTCAAGAATGATGTGGGCCCCTATTATTAATATGACTGGAAATAACCATAGCTCATTTTATATTAGCGTTCCTCAATGTCAGTGATGGAAGCATTAATTCACAGTTAAGTTCAGGAGTTTTAATGCAGCACATGAAGAATAAATCCACCTCACTTCTAAACTACAATACTGGACCACAGGAAACAAGCTTTTATAGCTCTGTGATTTACTCAGTTTTCAGATGTGGTAACAGAGAAGCAGAGTGAGACTTCCCAAAGAGTCATTCATTATGCTCTTCATTATAATTTGGGATTTTCAAACACCCTCAGAGACTGAAGATTTATCTTGTTCTCTGTGTCAAAGGCTGGACAAGTGGAAGCCATTTACCCACACAGACAGACAACATATGTTTGGAGGGCATCCATCCTCGATGAGAGAGAACTCAATTAACACTTGACACAATAACCACAACTCTGTGCCTCTGTCTCATCTAACCAGCTGTGAACAACAGATGAGTCTTTATCCTTCAAACATGAGAGATTAATAGGGGCCAAAACATGTTCTTTGAACCCACAGAGGTCTGAGGTGTTGTTTTTATGGATTTAATTGTGTTGGTTTCAAATGCATCTTGAACTGAAATGACTTCACATGGCTCACCAGGATCATTATAAAAACAATAAAAGAAAAACAGACATCTGCAAACTGAAAGGTTTCCATTTACAGCCCTAATGTCCTGTGTTAGTCCATTATCAGGTTTAAATGACTGTAGCCAGGTTTTATTCATCATCTTTATTATCTACTTGCATCTCTCTTTACGCTCAGATTCTTAATGTGTTACTGCCTCATTTGTAAAGATATGGGACAGAGATTGGACAGAGGATATAATGACATGCTCATGAGATGGATTGGTGAGGTAGGAGCATGCACTGCAAATGGATAAAAACAATTGTAATGGAAAAGTTTGGCAAAAACTGGACTGAACTTCAAGGAAACAGAGTGATAAACTTTTACTGTCAGAGAAAAAAATCTAAGTAACAAAAAATGTGATGCTATCATTGTAATTTCTGTATTTTTTCTGCCTTTGCTCCAAGTTAGATTTGAAAAAGATGCAAAAAAAACCTAAAGATGTTCTTGAAGTCAATTTAAGCTGGAGTGAGCAGGTTTCAGGCGTGAGTCGGTTTCCAAAGTTGGAGAGCAGAGCGAAGGTTAAACAGGAAAGGGAGGTGATTGTAAAGACATTTAGGAAGAACATAGATGTGTTGTTGATTGTGCCAAAAGACAAGTAAGAATGCACCGATTCAATCCTGGTATTAGGTATGAGAATGAAAGGGACTCCGAATTTAGATGAATATTATTCAGTTCTAAGCTCATCCGCAAAAATGAGTGTGCTCATGCTTTCTCATCGACATTGGTAGGTCTGTGTGTTTTAGCTTGTTAGAGCTAAAGGTTATCATGAAGAAATACAACTACACCAGTATTTCATGCTTGTTGTACCAACAAGTCTGACGACAACTTGTAATACGTGCAAGTTTAATACCTCACTTATCCCCTGCTGAGATTTACAGTTAAACTGTAATCTCTGTTAATATTAGAGATCTACTTAGCATATAATCCCTTAACATATTACTATAGTCAGTTCAAGCATATTTTAATTCCATTTTGGTTTATAAATTTAGAAAAAGCCTAAAGCTACTGAGGCATAACTCTAAGTCTCATCCTCATATTAAGGAATAGAGACAGGTAAACTAATACTTTTATCAGATCCGATCTGAATCAATCAATACAAAAGCCCATGTAAGAGTTGTGGTCTTGAGATTTGCAAGTTAGATCAGTACATCCCCAGAGACAGCATACAAAAGGCAAACTTATGATTAATGATTAACACAAGTCAACTGGAAATATGCCAAACCAGTCTATATGCTTTTTGGATCTGGTAAATGCTTTTGACCATGTCCCCCAAAGTATCTTGTGGGGAGTGTTTTCAAAACTATGAAGTCAATGACCCATTGCCACAGATTGTTTGATCTCTGTGTTTCTAGAGTGAGAGTTTGGTTTATATTGAGGATAGTGAGTCCAACTCTTTCCCAGTCAAGGTTGGACTCTGCCAGAGCTGCCATTTGTCTCCAATCCTGTTCATTACTTTTAAAGGCAGGATTTCCAGGTGCAGCCAAGTAGTGAAGGGAATCAGATTTGGGGGTCTCAGGAAACCATCTCTACTTTTTACAGATTATGTGGTTCCATGGGCCACATTGAAAACTGACTTTGCCCAGCTCTCACTGGCCTGGGAACTCCAGAATCTCCCCATAAGAGCTGGCAGAAGTGGCCAGGGACAGGGACACTGATCTTCACTGACAGCGTTGTTGCCCCCACCAACCCGGATTTGGATAAGTGGTGGAAGATAGATGGATGGATGTAAAGGTGCATGTAGATATATCTAACTGTTGTGGGAACAGGGTTGCAAGACCACTAAAGCTCTACCAAATCATCCTCACATCCCAAAGTGTGTTCATGTCCTTATCGAACTCCAAAGTTGTCTTTATCGTGTTGGTACAAGGAAAAAGGGTAAAGCATGACAAACAGATTGGATGTTCAAACATGACCATCCTAAAAGTATGTTTCAAAAGGAAGTGAGCTGACCAGTTCTTTGCTGTCATCTGTACACAAAGAGTACACTTTAAGCTGCCAATTTTGTGTTCAGACCTTCAGGCTAAGAAACGCTGTCACGACCCCAACCCAGACTGTTATTTCCCAGGTAAGAGTGCCTCTACCAATCAGACAAAAGCACCAAAACATTTGGAAAGTAATAGAGAAAAAAAGTCAAAAGCATGGTCTTTCAAACATATTTTCCTCTAAAAAGCTTGAATAGACCAGTCAACCAACAAACAGATGTCCTCCAATAACTGCAGACAAAGAGCAGAATTGCGGTGATCAAGGTGACTGAGTACAAAGACTGTCTGGTATGCATTTTACAGGAAGATGAGTTTAAATCTACAAAGAATTTTCTTTTCTGTTACAACAAACTATACTAGGTTTACACTGATTCACTTCTAGTGGCACAGCTTGGTGGGAACAGAGGATTTGAAGTAGTACTTGAAGATTACGTGAGCCAACAATTTCTTCTGAGAGGTAAACAGGTCCATGAAGTTTCATAAGAGTTTAGCTAGTTGGCAGAAAAAACTCAGTTCTGGCCCTTTAACTTGGCTGTTTGTGAAACTGGCTCCTCATATCAGACAGACAACACTCAATCAGAATTAATTTCAAACATAATTAAATCTTAACCTTGTGGTGGTGATGTTTCTCGATTGCTTTGAGTGAATTGAACCCATTAGACAAGAACGGCTAATTTCAAACCAGGGAAGAACTGAGGTGATAAAAGTGATCACTAATATCTGCTCAGTGTGCACAGAGACATCATTCAGTATGTTGTTTCTGAAGGATTTGTTCATACAAATCAGCTGGACAGAGCTGATGTGTAGGGTCAAGAGATTGAAGATGTGAAATCTGCACAGACTCTTTTCTCTTATGGTTATTTCTGCCTTTTCCAGTCTAATACAAACCACAATTACAACATACACATACACACAGTGACCTCTGAGCCGGAGCAGCGTTCAGTATTCAGATCAACACTTCTTCATCTCCCCTCCATCACTCCTGCTTCAACTCTACATAATAGAGGCCAGGTCATTCATTAGCTGCCTTTAAACTGTCCATCAGAGAGAGAGAGAGAGAGGGAGTAAGTATGGATCTGAAAGGGTGAGAGAGAAACACACAGCCTGTCTTGGTGAAGGAACTGATGGGCCACTTAAAGCTTTTTATGCCACCGTGATTTAAAGCCAGGCCATTCTTTCACTGCTGGTAGTTAAGAGGGAAATAAACTTGGCTTAATCTTCTATTTAATCTTCTATTCGCAACCTTGCACACGTCAAAACACACTCTCACAAAAGCACACGATGCTTAGGGTGACACCTTTACGGCAGGTTTGATGTGCACGATGTGTTTACGCTCATTTGTCTTCATTGTGCAGGGAGACTTTGGTTCTCTTTTTGTTTTATGAATCTTACAGATCTTTGTTACTCTCTCTTTGATACATTTATTTACCCCTGGTCTCTTTATTTTATCTGTAGCCTGAAGAATACTTATACAACTTTTCAAAACTTTTCAAAGGATAATTCAGTGTGTTTTCTGCTTTTTTTGTTTAAAAATGAACAGAAGTGTTAGAGTGATTAACCCCATGAATTGTATTAGTTTTAGAGCTACTTAAAACCATCAATGTCACACCAAGCATAATGTCTTAAAAGAGTTAGAAACTACAGAACGGGGTTTATACCTGGTCTTTCTTGACTAAATGTGCTTACATACTATTAGGGATGATTAGAGATAATTGCACCAGATATTTTGCTTCAAAACTAAGCTTCAGAAACACTGTTTCCAACATGAGGGGGATTCTTCGACTTTCCCATTCAAAAAGAGATTTTCTTTTTATGCCAATGTCACTTAAACAGTATTCACCCCAGGGCATTCAGGTCTCATAGCTGTGCTGACAAAGATATGGTTTATCAGGGCGAGTTGTCATGATATCAGACTTATCAAATTGACAGGATTATTTTCTGTTATTGGACCTATAATTATTGGTCTGATAGTTGTCTCGAACCCCTACATAACATCTATGACAAACTTCTAAATGTCCAGAGATATGACCTGACAGTCATCACTGAGCTGTAACTTTAAAACTTTCTAGGTCTTCTCCATTAAAAACATCTTTTTCATGGACTCTCCATCACCACCCTGCTGTAATAAACACTGCATGTGTAGACACACAGACGCACAGACACACAGCCAAGTTTCCAGCTCAGTAGCCTTTGGGCCGTAGTTGCCCCAGAGAATTTTGGTATGCACTCTCTTCAGAGGTCTGTGTGTGTGTGTGTGTGTGCTCATGTGTCAGTGTCAGCCTGTCTGTAGGAGATAATGAGGCAGTGTGTGCCTCACTCGGATAACCTCTGGACTTCACCATCAACTGGCAGTGTAAGTGGAAAACCGGGAGCACATTTTTAAACTGTGTCGTACTGCTGGACACTGTTTTGACTTTTTCTCCCCCCTCCTGCCAAAAACAGCTTCCCAACTTGTTCCTCAAACCCCAACAATGCAGGCCTATAGTCCCAGCAGGAATCATTGCTGCCACTGAGTCGTGTATCTCTTTATTGGCGGTTGTCAGGATGTGAGTCAGACGACGAAGTGATTCAAGACGGGAGGAGGAAACGCTTTAAACAATACCCGACTAGCAGACTGTGAAAACATTGGAAATGAAACACTTAGCGGCTCTTTTTTCCATTCCACCATTATGGAGAGACAAAGACTGACAGGATAGTTATTGTAAGTGGAACAAAATGACAAAATCCATCACTGACACGATGAGAAATCAAAACAGAAGCATTGAGTTAAATCTTTCTTCCTCTGGAACATTTTCCCTTTATCACTGGTCAACATACAAAGTTTAATCGATGTGAAAATCCAATCTTTTATGTATCTTTCTTATATATGAGTTTCAAACAAATTAAAATGTCTAAACAATTAGATTTTGTATGCTTTTAAAAGCAATTAAAGTCCTTTACATAAGGAGGCTGACAGTCAACACCATCAGTTTGATTTTCTTTGAACAAAGTTTTTGGGTTCTGTGCACATTTTGTCTTTCTTCATCAAGCATTTTCTTTACCTTATTATTGTGTTAGACCAAGTTTGTTTCTTTTCACATTGATAGCTTTATCGGATTTCAAATGAGAGTCTGACTTCCAGCATCTTCCAAAACACACAATGTCCTACTTCTGCAGTTTTGTGGGTTTCACACTCCTGACTCTTGTTTTTTGGGTTTTTGTTTTGGTGGAAATGTAACAGTCTGTCGTTTCCTGCTGAGCAGGTAGTTAACCTGACACTTTTAAAATGGTGGTGCACTCAGTTCCCTGACAAAAAGCTTTGAACACCAGCAGATTGAAGGCTTTTAACCACTACAACAGACGCTTTGAATTGTAAAGAAGAAGATTTGAAATCTGGTACAAAACCAAGACACAGGCGCGACGGGGGCGGCTTTGACAGTTTTGACAACTGTACATAGCAGCAAAGACGTGAAGACAGATGAGACAAGGCAAGACAAGTACAATCCGTTGGCATTTGGTGTGATCTTAAATGGCATCTCTCTTTAAATGAGATGATATATTTTGGGGGTCTGTAGCTGTATTGCCTGCCAGAAGTCCTTAAATGTCAATGGCAAAACACTGGCTGGGGCACATGCATACACTCGGGGTCCAGGATCTGCATACCATGAAGGCAAAACCTCATGCAGGGGGGCAACATACACTGTAAAAGACATGGACGCCATCTCTCTCAAAATGAGGTCAACGAAAAAACTGCCCCCCCTGGTGACTAGCTACAGTATAGGTCCAAATCTCCATCTTACCATTCATTTAAGATAGTAGGTGGTAAAAGTTTGACAAAGAAATACACCTCATAGAAATGTATTTCATATCCATATACTGCAGTGATATGAAGATATAATTGGGCTTTGGGCTTCAGTATTAGATTAGAAATGGGGTTTTACGTCACATTTCACAATGATTGACAGCTGCCGTTCTTCTGTAGTAGAATAGTAAGATTCACTGGGAATGGTAAGATTCACTGAGAATGGGAGCCAAGAACAGATCAGACTTTCAAAAAAAACAAAAAAAAAACAAACAAACAAAACATATATGTATATATATATATATATATATACACTTTTGTCACCTGGCTCCGCACAGGTACTCTATAGCACGCACTCTAGCTGCATGATGACAGCACCTGTTGTGGGGTCCTTATGGCTTCAAAACCATCCAATGGTGAAAGACAGAGCCATGCTCTATACAGTCAATGGGTGGCACAAGCTCGAATCCAACCTGCGACAACTTCCTCCCTGACAATTCTCCTGTTCTGTGTCCTTTCCACTGTCCTGTCCTCTCCAAACAACAACAGCAAAAAAAATAAATAAATAAAAACACCAGCAAGCTTTGTAAAGAAACTCTTTGAACCCAACCTCATTGGACTGTTTCTGTTGGTCAATCACAAACTGCAGCTCTGAAGTTGTGTCTTATTGTGTGAAATTACAGCAAACTGCACTCCTTCCTGAACTCTTGACATTTATTGGATGTTTTCTTACTAAAGGTCCCAGTTTCAGTCCAGCCATGAGACATTTTAGATTAATCAGTAATTGATTGAAAGATAGATCCTCCAATAGTTCCAGCGTCTCTCTTACCTTCTTCTTGGACTTGAAGACGTTGCAGCGAAAGACGTTACTCTGTCCATCCCTAGCGATGTAGCTGAATATCTTCAGATCCTGGGAGTCATGAGACACGTAGAATATCCTGAAAGACAGAAATAAATAGGTCAGAAAACAATCTGAAGATGATGCAAAACAAAATCAGAGCCCAGTAGCGTTTCTAAATGTATCTTAAGACACAAAACAGGCACTGGGCCCGTTTCCTCTGGGGTCTCCATGTGACAGAAATAAGCACTATTTTAAGCTTGTTTTAATCCAAAGGCAGGGGACCACATTTTAGCTCCCAAGCTAAAAAACAGTGGTAGAGAAAGTTCAGATTTAATTATTGGAATAAAATTAACTGGAAGGCACAGAATCCCTCATAGATTCTTCATCTTCTGCAATGAAACTTATAATGCTAAAGTTCAGTGATGGTTTGCTGAACACTCAGTAAACAAACATTAATAAAACAAAATGAAAAGAGTGATATATTCAACCGTGAGGAGGACACATGCGACGTATTATTACTGCAAATAAAAAGTATCCCGTGTGAGAAAGGAAACTCTTATTTGACATGATAATAGAGTTCTCTCCTGGTTCAGGGAGAATGTGTGCACCCGACAGTGTAGAGATATACAGTATCCTGCAGAGCGGGAAATAGGGAGAAATAAGTCATGGAGCAAAAATGAAAGTTAAAGAGAAAGTATGCAATAACCTGCAGGAGGGGGAACATTTTATAGATCTAATTTATGACGACAAAGGAAAAGTGCTGGAGGGATAAAACATTGCAAAGTCACAAAAACTGAAAAGCTCAAAACTATTCAGTGTGGAAAAGAAGCAGACACTTTAATGAGAAAGAAAAATATTTGTATACTGAGAAGTAGAAGTTTCTTTGAGATCAATTTGCATCAAACCAAAGTGGAATGGCGTCAGGATGCCCAGGTTTTGAAATAACTGAAGAAGGAACAAACAAATCACTGTCAAAATACGTCAGCAGGTTTTTTTTCTTGTTTCATCTGGTGACACAGGTTCTGAAAACTTTAACAATCAGATCCAAGGAAGAGGGATGGACTCTACAGCTGAGTACAGGTTAACAATAGCATGCTTAAGTGCTCAGGCTACCTCCGGTGAGTCAGACTATAATGACCACACTCTGAACAATTTAGCCTCTTGTTCTGTCTTTGCCCTGAAAAGCTGCAGCACTAGAACGGCACCACCTTTCAGGTTTGTGAATGCATTTTGAAGCCTGCAAAGTGCACGACTGTCTCAAAGTCAGAGAGCGTATTAAAGTTGACTTAATGTCTCAACTGTTTGGAAGAAGAGCTCTGCTAAGCTGCTTCCTTAGTGGACAATTAGTGTCATATTAAAGGGTCTGGTGGTTTATTAGAGTAACTGTGAGAAGAGAGAAAGAGGGAGAGGGGAGACTGTTCTCTGTGGTTTCTGTAGTTGTGAGTAAAGAGTGTTTCTCTGTGTGTTTATTCGTGCACCATGAAGAGAGCAGGGGGGGCTCATCTCTACACTCGGTGACATTTCTTTGGAATTTGTTTTGGCCTTTTCATTGGGAGTAAGGCGAGCTGAGGTCTTGTGGTTTGGATTGCATCTTTGTCAGTCCCTGTTAGCAGCCTGTCAGAATTCCAGACGCAGCGATCTGCAGTGACTCACACCATCTCACACGAACGAAAAGAGCTGGGAGAGTTTCAGCCTGACTCCTGATAGCAGCTGCTGCAAAAAAAGAAGAAGGTCCAAGAGGTTGAGGATTTAGAATACGATTTCATCAGGTTCATGGCCAAGATGGGAGGAATGCATCAGCTGCTGGTTTGCTCATCTCATGCCCATTATATACATCAGTCATGTATAAATAAACCAACGTGAATAATGGTTACAATCAGATTGAAAGAACAATCAGTTTTGTATAGGATTAGTTTTAAAATCTCACGTCACGCTCTGGCTCAACATAGAGTCTACTCTATCTATATGCCTGACCCTTTATCCCCATTATGATGTATTTCTACTGGAAAATCTTTATTTCCTCTATGTCAGGTAAAGTAAAGCAAGAGCTGACAGAACAGGATGATAAAACACTGTTATGGCGATATGCACATGCACAATACCTAGAACTCAAGATTATGCAACATGTTTGAGCCTTCAAATTCAGTTTATGTAGCCTGTCTACACTCAGTCACACCAATATTAGATCTAAATGAGCATCCGTTTAGATATTTTGCCAATTTACGTGCGACAACTCGCACAATTAGAGCACCTTCTCAGCACTCTGTCATCTCACCTGCTGTTATCAGGGTCAGGAATGACGTGTTCTGTGGGTGGTTGAGCGATTAATATAGAGGAAGAGGTGGATATGAATTGAAAATGGCAGGGATTTGGACAATCTGACAGTTTGCTTATAGTTAGTTTCGCATAAGGGGCTTTATATAGCACTTCCGGGGTCGAAGGCAGCAGTTTCAGATCTGTGTGTTCAGCTTTGTCTTCAGTGGGAACAGGCTCTTGGTTTGTTTTTGACGTAAAGTCATGGTTTAATGTGCAAGTAAACTGTTGCTTTAGGTTTGGCTTGATTTCTACAGGAATAGCTCTTTTTCTCTTTCCAAGGCAGAACATCTTCACAGAATGCATTGTGCTTATTTTAGAAATGTCTATTCACATTACTTTTCATTGATTTACATCTCTGGAAAAGGGTTATTCAAGTCTTCAAAAAAGGCAAAATGCAAGAGGAGGACAAACTGTGAGCCACATAGGTTTGCTCAGCTTGTGTGCTCCACTGTCTTTGGCTTTCTCAGGCAGTAATAAACGTCCCCTTCAAATAAACAGTCACATCGTGAAACTTAAATGATGGAACCTCTGTGCAGGTGCATGTTATTATAAGTCTGACCTGATTTGGGAAGAATCACTTGAAGGAACTATTACAGATCAATATCAATAATTAACAGTTATCAACATGATTAAGACTCTTCACAAATGTAAATAGGGTCCATTAGGAAGAGGGAAGAGGGAGACAGAGGCAATTAGGGACAAGAATTCAGCTGAATAGAGTGAAGCAGTAAACTTTAAGTAATATCACAATATATGTCACAGGAAACAAAAACATTGCAATGCCATTTTCTTACAATATGCAGCCCTAATCAGGAAGACGTCAAAGCTGAAGCTTTATAGGAGTCTCAGATTACTTTGGTGTGTCCACTGAAACAAACACATGGCTCAATGTAGGGAGGGTCTCTATTATCAAGCCACATCATCTACTGCACCAGAAGAAAACTGACCGCTCCCATCCGGCTGCTGAAACCCTTTAAATGTCTCTCCTTTCAACTTTTTCTCTGCCCTCCACTCTACCCCCGACCCTGTCACTCTGATAAAATCCATGTTCCCACATGTAAAGCAGGGAAAAGGCCTTCTGTTCTCCCACTGTTGCCTTCGGGGGACAAAAACTTATCTGAAAACCGTAAGCAATGATAAAAAGGAAATGTTATATCCTGCCAGACTAGTGAAGCTCAGCCCAGAGCGAGTAAAAGTGAGCTTTAGCTGACAAATCCCCAAGCGGCGCAGAGATGACAGCTCCGATACATCTCTATCAACGTCTCTAACAGGAACAGCTGCCAAACACTCAGGTGAAGACGCGTCAGATAGATCAGACCTGAGAATGAGAAAAGAGACTCGACATTGAGTCTGTCAAAGGGGGTTTGGTGCCAAATAAATCAGACTACAAGTACTGCCGCAGGAAAACTTCTCTTGTATTTCAAGTGGGCTATTTTCTCAGTCAAAGTCACACAAAAAAAACACACCTTTTCATTTGAATGAAATGCACTTTTCCACTCTCTATCACCAAGTGAACCAAAACTATCTGTAATAATAAAACAAGCATGTTTGACTGTGTTTCAAAATAGCTTCAGATCATTGAAAGTGCACAGAGTCACACAAGAGGCATAACTTTCTTGTTAAAGAAACAGACTCTGACACCTTCCAGATCAGAGTTCATACATTTAATTTTAGATGATCTTGAGAATGAGAGACACTTAGAGGGGGAATCCAAACATCAGAAAAGACCTGCTCTAAAGTGATGATGCTTGGAAACATCACCAGTAGATGATTTTATGTCAGAGCAATTAATTTTCTTGATTTTTGATTTTGCAAAAAAAAAGATACAAGGAGTCACAAGATAAGATCTGCAGGGAAAAGAAGCCTTTTTCACATTGCATGTCCAAGATGAGATAGTTAGTTCTGCATCTGCACCAGAGGAAATAAAAGAGGCCTTATAGAGTCACCATGACCGTCAGAGCCAGCAGGACAGAGCAGTGATCTGTGTGCACCCCTGGGTGTGTGTGTGGGTGTGTGTGTTAGTTAGTTCTCACATCATGCTTCTTTTCTCCTGCAATGCTACAATTCAATCTAAAAACACTCACTGGGACACTTTTATTATTCCAATGTTCTACTCCACAATATGATGGCGTGGTGACGGCGGGGCTTCGTTATAGCACTGAAGTGGAATCTCAATGTCAGAGAGAGAAAGTTTTGGCCTACAGGCTTGAGCCCAAACTTTTTTGAGAGAGGGCCTCATTTGAGTTACACAACCACGTCCTTGTGCCGTCATTACAGACTGATGAAATCAAACCTCACCTGTCCCGTAATTGTCTCTTGATACCAGATGATAAGTGGTCAGTTTTCTGCAGTGATACGTGCTGCATGAACATCGGCACACTCTGCTTCTGACCAAGGAAAATGTTCTCCATTGGGGCAGATACAGGAAAATATGTCAGGATGTTCCTGGATTTTATCAGGATTGTTTATAAAGACTGTTTTGACCCACATACAAGATTTTTAGACCCAAATATTTCTTGTCTTGCATTCTGAACATATTTTCTGCACCATTTCCCAACTTTGAGTCTTGTCTTGTGGACTTTCATGTGTTTTCTTAACTCTCACATATTCACATCATGATAGATGAATTCATTTAAATCCAATTCAATCTAATCCACTATATTTATATAGTAAATTCATAAAATGAGTGTTTCTAAAGTGCCGCACAAAACATCAACTGGAAACAAGGGGCAGAGCGTTTTAGACTTTAGGGCGGACCACAGAAAACGTCTGGTCCCTCTTGGTTTTGAGTCTTGTCAGGCACCACAAGTTGAAGCTAGCCCATGGACCTCAAGCTAGTGTAATAATTTGGGTGAGGTCTGAAATGTGGAGCCAGTATATTCAACACTTTTAAAAACAAAAAACTAAATCTTGGAATCAGTTCTAAAATTAACAGGAAGCTAGTGCAAAGATGCAAGAATTGCAGTAATATGTTCAGCAATTTTGGTCCCTGTTAAAAATGCTGCAGAATTCTGGACTAACCATTAAGTGTGAAAGTGCATTATGCAAGATGCTTGTAAAAAGTATGATACGGTAGTCCAGGTGTGAAGAAATAAAACGGTGCACAACTTGCTCAAAGTGCTTAAAGCAAAAAACAACTTAAGTTTTGATTAAAGACGAGGGGGATAAAAGCCTGCATGCGTGGGTTCTCTCCGGGTACTCCGGCTTCCCCCCACAGACCAAAAACATGCCCACTTTCGGTGAATTGATTATTCTAAATTGCCCGTAGGTTGTCTATATGTCAGCCCTGCGATTGACTGGCGACCAATCCAGGGTGTACCCTGCCTCTCGCCCAATGACAGCTGGGATAGGCTCCAGCCACCCGCAACCCTGAATAGCAGGATAGACAGTTGAGAAAATGGATGGATGAGCTGTAGGTTGTTGAGTTTCTTCAGAATGTTCAGAGCTTTATACAAGTAGCCTACACACAGTCCAGATGTAGTTTAGTCAGACATCAGTAGATAGACTTCTGTTTTGTCCTTTTTTATGTACACATTATTTACAACATTATTAGTTTCAGAAAATATTCTAATATGAAATGATGTTGTGTCACTTGTTGAAACGATCCATGAAAAATTTGAGGAAAAAAACTTCCCACGTGTGCCACCAAATCCCTAAAGAAACCTCTAACTTTTATTCTAACTGCATCTAGCTTTAGCGCTGGTGTTA
This sequence comes from Thalassoma bifasciatum, assembly GCA_008086565.1. Classification (NCBI taxonomy): domain Eukaryota; kingdom Metazoa; phylum Chordata; class Actinopteri; order Labriformes; family Labridae; genus Thalassoma; species Thalassoma bifasciatum. The sequence goes on from RPOG01000819.1 coordinate 123,022, forward strand.
ATTGGACTTTTTTTTTTCATTGAATCTAATTTACATGGAAATGGGCTATTCTGGATCAAATGTATGCATATCACCTAATTTAAATCTCTGCAAACAGCACCTGAGAGCCCAGATGCTATTAACTTGGCAGCATAGTTAGGGGAGCATATCAACCTTCTCCGCTGCTTAGGAGATTACAAGGTTTCTTTTTGTCTTATTAGTGCAGGAGAAGCAGCTGCACAGCAACACAATCTTGTAAGAAATGCCCCGATGGGTTTATATTTGACTGTCACGAGGCCACAAAAATTAGAAAACGCACCAGCATTTCAGAATGAGGAAAGCTTTCTAGTTATTATAAAAGCTTTAGATATCCAGTATGGTGATTTAAGATTAGCTTTCACATATAAACATAATGAAACCTCATAAAGACATCAAATACAGGTTTTTCTGATTAAGTTTTCTGATTTAGTTTCCTGATACCAAAGGCTCCCAGCATAACATTTAATTCAAAACACAGGCAACAGTCTCTCTGGATATGAAAGCATAATAACTTTAAATTTGATGTAAAGAAAGAGGCTCTTTTGGGATGTCAACATCATCAACACAGCTTGTGCTTTTTTTCCTCTTAAATCAACCTTATTTGAGTGTATCCTCAGTGTTTCTGGGACCTACTGATAGGACAGCAACACAGAGCGCTGCTTTAAAGCTCTGATATCTATTTACCGAAACATCCTCTGAAAAAACACCACGTTAATAGGATTTTACGCTTTCATCTTCTCCACTTTGGTTTGTGTTTGTTCTCTATGAGTCATTTAAACCAAACATTATTCAGCAACTTTAACACCTTTATCTGTGCTTTTATGAGTTTTAATTTGGAATGCATTTTAAGACATACTTCAATCATCAATTTATTGTTCCTCCAAGCAGCAATTCACTGCACAATTGGCCACTGATATACTGCAACAAGAGCTTTATAGACTTCAAAATGCTCTCTTCAATCTAAAATCAATTCTGAACTCAGATAAAACTAAATGCTTTTCACCTTATCCAGATATCGAGCTGATGGTATGACACAGATTACAACTCCGGGGGGTCATAATGTAGAAAGAGTTGCTCCATGTAAATAAATATCTCAGTATATTTCTGCATAAACAATTCACACTGAAATCACACATCAATTCACTTGTTAAGACAGAAATTAAGAGAGTTGTTTATACAGGAAAAAGAACCAATTTCCTTATTTCCTGTAAGAAACAAAGTATTGAAGCCACTTTTTTTGTCAGTTTTAGAACATGGAGATGTGATCTATAGGCACACCACAGCTAGCTCACTTAAGCTGTTACACTCCGTGTGCCATTCTGCCATAAGATCCATCACTGGTGACAGTTTCTTAACTCACTGCTACATCCTGTATGACAAAGTGAGCCCTCATTATCAGTGAGATGAAACAGGCATTGGTTACTTTTCATCTTTTGAGCCCTGTGTGGATATCTGCAGTTGTATCTCACGTGTGTACTGAGTGTGTCCACTAGTCGTTATCAAACTCAATCAAGTGACTGGAAAATGCTTGAAGTTCCAAAACTAAACACTAAACACTAAAATTGGAGAAACATATTCCGGCTTTTGTGCTGCCCCCGGATGAAATACTCTACAGCAAATCCTAAAACTGAGTTCAGATATCAATATTGGATAGATTCTCAATTATACAGTTGTGCCAAAGTTTACACACCCAGCAGAGCTTCTGTTTTTTTGGCCTTTTCTCAGAAAATATGAATGATAACACAAAATCCTCTCTATCACTCATGGTTAGTGGTTGGGTGAAAACATTTATTGAAAAAAAAAGTAGAGGACTTGTTAGGTCTAAGCACCTAACTTGCTATCAGCTGCTGTGGGTGTCGAAAGAAGCTCCAAGGCACAGATTCTTAGTTAATGCATTTGCAAAAGGGAAGTCTGATCAGAGGTGCATCCAGCACCCTGACTCCCATCAGCTCCGCCGACTTCCCCGTTGTTCAGCTCTTTATTCACAGAGAAATCATCATATGGGCGTGATCGTATAGTCATTAGTCATGTACAAACTAGAAGTTCACAGGCAGAACATATTTGAATGGACATCATGTAACCACATTCTGTAAACAGCTGATACCTACTTTCTGCATGAGCAGTCTGTCCTTGACGTCAGAATGATAACATAGATTACAAGCATGGCAGTACAGCATCACTCTAACATTTCCCTCCTTTTTATCATTCTACAGCATTTTACACCAGTAGTATGTCATTTGTAAATACAATTTCAACATACACGTCATTAGAGCGTTCAGCACCAGGAGTGAGATCTTTAACATACTGNCCAGAACTTTCTACCAGTATATGGCCTGTGAGCCCTGCTCCTAAGAGAAGGAACGCCTTAGCAGGATAACTCTAGATCAATTTATCAACAGTGTCAAAGGATTATCCTCGAGATCACAGGTCACACACTGCCTACAAGAGGCCAAAAACCACCCCCTTCTTCCCGTAATGACAGTGAGAGTGGAGCAAAAAAGACCCCTTGCGCTAACTACTCTACAGGAAAACAAAGGGTAACCTCCATTGGCAAAGGAGGGGAACCCCTATGGTTTCCTGCTTCACCTTCTTTTCTAACATGGGTGTTAACATTGATAAAATACATTAATTAATTAAACCTCTCCATAATTTAACAACAATTTTAAAAGACAGGGCAATCAATTGACTTCTCCTCAGAATAAATGAATGTTTCTTCTTTTTTATATCAATCAAACAATCGAAAACATTTTAGTTTAATGGATTGATGTGGATGTCCCCAGATTTATCTTCACCCTTTTGTACTTTACGCACAGTAGAGGGCACTACCCTGGAGAGGTTACTAGCACATACGTTGACAGGGTAGCATTCAGATGGTGATGTTCTCAGATGATGTTTTTCTTCTGTGCTTCAGCTGATTCTTGTTCCTGCTAGGTGTGGGCTGGTATCATTCTGACGTCAAGGACAGACTGCTCATGCAGAAAGTAGGTATCAGCTGTTTACAGAATGTGGTTACATGATGTCCATTCAAATATGTTCTGCCTGTGAACTTCTAGTTTGTACATGACTAATGACTATACGATCACGCCCATATGATGATTTCTCTGTGAATAAAGAGCTGAACAACGGGGAAGTCGGCGGAGCTGATGGGAGTCAGGGTGCTGGATGCACCTCTGATCAGACTTCCCTTTTGCAAATGCATTAACTAAGAATCTGTGCCTTGGAGCTTCTTTCGACACCCACAGCAGCTGATAGCAAGTTAGGTGCTTAGACCTAACATAACTTGGTGCCGTGACCCGGATCCCAACATACCCATTTCCTGACCTGAGGAGGAGACCAGCCGAAGCCTGCCGACGGCCAGCCTGCTTAGGACAGAGCTGAAGAAAAGCCCTGGGACGTGAATTCGCCACTAGGCCGGCAGATAGGAGTCGCCTCCGCTGGACAGGACTGGATTGACGGGATCCGATGTGCTGTGGGGTCGTCTGAACCCTCCAACGAAAATTTAAGTGAGTATCAGACTCATAAAGATCAAATTGAGAAGTTAGAACACATTAACATCGATCTAGTATCTGTAAGACGCAGAGTTATACTGTGTAAAAGTTAAAGGATTTACTCCAGGGGAACTGGAAAGACGTTTGAAGACGTAATAATAATAATAATAATAACAATAATAATAATAAATTTTATTTATAGAGCGCTTTTTTNTCTCTCTCTCTCTACTCCACACACTCAACTCAGCAGCAGCTGAGGCGGCTGGAAGAGCAGAAGAAGCTGGTTTTGTGTGACCTTATATAGTTTTCTTTTCTCCTTTTATTTCTGGTGGGTCCAGTGGTCCAGTTTTCGGTTTTATTTCCAATTTTTAGGGAGTTAGGAGTTTTCTTCGGGGAAGAAGGGAGAATCCTGTTCCGACGGCCCTCACATGGGTTGGACAGTGGTGACTCCCTTTCTTTTGTTCTTTTTAGTAGGCCCACCAGTATTTGTTAGTTTTGGGGGAAATTAGTTATGGTGGGGGTTTTATTTTTATTCTGATTTGGTCACTTAACCTGTTCTTCTTGTGTGTGTAATATCACACACAATGCAATAAAGAATAACTATTGTTGATTGAAATGGACTGTGAATTTCAAGAAGCTCCAAGGCACAGATTCTTAGTTAATGCATTTGCAAAAGGGAAGTCTGATCAGAGGTGCATCCAGCACCCTGACTCCCATCAGCTCCGCCGACTTCCCCGTTGTTCAGCTCTTTATTCACAGAGAAATCATCATATGGGCGTGATCGTATAGTCATTAGTCATGTACAAACTAGAAGTTCACAGGCAGAACATATTTGAATGGACATCATGTAACCACATTCTGTAAACAGCTGATACCTACTTTCTGCATGAGCAGTCTGTCCTTGACGTCAGAATGATAACATAGATTACAAGCATGGCAGTACAGCATCACTCTAACAGGACTCTTTTTAAAATCATAATGACAACAGAAACTTCAAAAATGACCCTGTTCAAAAGTTCACACAACTCTGGTGGTTTTGGCCTGATAAATGCACAAAAGTGAACACAAATGTGTTTGAATGTCTACTAAAGGTAACCATCCTCACCTGTGATCTATTTGATTGTAATCAGTGTGTGTGTGTATAAAAAAATGAACAGGGTCATTTTTGAAGTTTCTGATGTCATTATGATTTGAAAAGAGTAAACACAGTTGTTTGTTAATAAATGTCTTCCCCAAACCTCTTACCATGAGTGACAGAAAGGTTTTTGTGTTACCATTCATATTTCCTGTGAAAGGGCCAAAAAAATCAGAAAATTCTACTGGAGAGGGTGTAAACTTTTAGGCACAACTGTATTTATGTTTTTTGTGTCTTTCTTTCTCCTTGCTTATTAATTGTCTTGCAGCATGCTCTCAACTGCATTTTGGAATTGAAATTATTTGAATTAATGAATAAACATCTAAACCAGAACTTACAGGTACACACAAAACCAACACAAATAATTTGATAGGTTCTTCATTAAATTTATTGGTCAGATTCAACACTCACAGTTTTAGTGACTTTTACTGGTATTTGTGACGCTTCAGTTTGTTGTCCAGTAGTTAATTTTCAGAGATCCAATGTTTATAAATAATTCCTGCAAGAACCTTTACCAGAATGTTTTAGCATGTTTTACTCTGGATTAAAAGATAGAGGAAAATCAATTGATCAAGGTGGATTTGTCTTGATTATTCAGTTCCTTGTATATTTCAAAATAAAAATTGTTACTTTTATCACCTCTATAATTGAGTTTGTGCGGGTAGTTTTGATAGTTCAAAGTATCCGTGTGCACTCAATGGTTGGATATTTTTCATGATTTTATTGAATGAGGTTACTCTTGAAATAAAGATTGAAAATATTGAAGAGACTTTCGAATTTTAGTTTTAAAAAGGTGATCATACGGAGTAAACTGCAGTTAAGTGTTTCAATCAGTGAATAGAAGTGCAGAATACTTTGGTTTACAGCCGAGGGCGTTTGTGTCCAACAGAGGTAGATGAGAGGAAAAAAGCAAATGTCCAACTAGGGTTAGGAATTAGTAACGTGATGGAAAGGAGGAGAAAAAGAGAGTGAAATTGTGCATGAATAACGAGCTAAATAAAGAGTGAGAGAGCAGAGCAGGGCAGAGCAGATGATTCATGACTCATCTGGTGAGTCTGAGTTCAGCTGTGCATTCAAAGTTGAACAAAAACACTCCTGATCCTTCACGTTTAACCTGCTGCTGCCTCGTCTACGACATAAAAACATCACCAGAAATATCCCGGCTCCCATATAAAAGCAAATAAACAGAAACACATCAGTGAACTTTTGATTAAAATGGGGTACGACTGCTTTAACACCACCGTCTGTGGGGACACACACACACTTTCTCTGCTAACCTTGTTAATGAGGCCGTCTTGTTAGCAGGCTGAGCGTGTCATGCTGTGATGGACGCTGTGATGCAATGTTTGAGTAATGAAGAGGGCCTGCTTCAGAGAGACTTGGTCATTTTTCTTTAATAAATTACTGCCAGCGAAAAAAAACAGCTGCTATAAATCAAAGACTAAGAGCAACAGAGCACACACACTCACACATCCACACACAGTGTTGTGGGTAATCGATGCAAAGACCAACCTGTGCCAGATCGGCTGTGGATTTGGTGTGTGTGTGTTGTTTTGCCATTTTTAGAGAATAGCATCATGTCCAAATATAAAACTCAAGTGCATCTGCATTCATATGATATCCCAACATAATGCACCCGGATATTGGAAATCTTTAACAGCTCATCTCAGTAACATGAAACTTGGGTGCAACACATGCAGTGTGTCATCCTGAAAATATTGACTCAATACATCTATGAAAGGATTATGTTGGCTGGAGGTATTGTGTTTTTCATAGAGATCGATTTTGGACACAAGACCACCAGAGAGGATATTTTTCCAAGGTCTCCTTCAGATCTTTTAATAGTTAACATACCAACATCATTCTTTCTTTTCAAATAAATTTGGAGTATGCAACAGACAAAAGCAGATGTGAGTCATGCAGCAATACTTTCAGTCTTTTTCCACTCTGCTGTCCACCAAATGTGAGTCATTAGTGAAATAATAAGAAACTCAGCATGCAACAATTGCAGTTAAAATGTGGTTATTGATGTTCCAGCTTTTATTTGGGTTAAAAACTCAATTATTGCTCTTCCTTTCAACCAAATAGTGTATTCTATGGGGAAAGCAAGAATTTCATGCTTCAATTACATTTATGGTGTGTTAAACCTTCTGAGGTTAATTACAGCCTTCATTTTTTGGAACGGGTAGGTTTAATTGACGGGCTGCGTGTCAATCAGCTGGAAGTTACAGCTTCTGAGAGACAGATCCTTTGGGCTGTAATAACAGTCTTCAGTACCCATTAGGCTAATTGGCGTTACGTTGGGAGAATACAGGGCTTAGATGCTTTTTTTTTCTCTTCATGTTCGACTGAATTGAGCAAAATAATTGCAGTGTCCATCAAAAGACCCTTTTCGCAATAAACATTCTTTCAAAACTTGTTTCCAAGGCTTTGTTTCTTCTTTTAACACCACAAAGTAATTTGTTTGGTATAAAAATATCACTTAATGACTTGACATATGCTAAACTAACAATGTGTGAGGAGGCAAATAAGACAACATCAAAATATGCCCTCTTCTTCCATGTCATTATCAAAAGCTATTATTAGTGACCATCATGTCTTGCAGAGCTTGCAATGTCATGTTAAACCTCCAGAAAGCAGAAGTTGATGCTTAACACTTGGTTTATACTTCTGTCAGCTCTACACTATGGGGGCTGATGCTGCAGTGAACACCACATATCTGATACTATCATTAGATTCCCTGTTTCCTGTTCTGCAACATTCTTCAGCCAGAGGACTTATTGTCATGTCATGACATGACTCATGTATTTGTTTTGTTTCCGCTCTTTCTTTAAGCACTACTTTTCTTTGTTCAAGACAACTTTTTACAGGACGCAATCCAACCAGGTAATGTATTTATCAACAGGTATGTAGTGCTGTTGTTTGAAATATGAAAACAAGCAAACTTTGTCAGTTTGTACTGTAGTTCAGTAGTTGGCTCTATTTAGCGCTACTCACAGCCTAGTGCTCTGGGACATATCTGTTATATGTAACATTAGTGAACCCTGGTTTTGCCCTACCAGTGCTCATCTACTAAGCAGAGCCATCGTAACCTGGCTCTTCATTTTAATCATAGACTCTCAAATATGAACAGACCACTGCAGTATAACTGCTGCATGTGAGTTTGAATGAATGTGTAATCCCAGTTTTAGCCTTCAGCCTATGCGCCATCCCTCTTCTGTTGCTCATTTCACGTTGTAAATCATGATGAAGCATATACCTAGAAGTGAGACTTTTTCAAGATCACTAAGACAGTCCTCACTATCCCTTTAAATTGAAGCCAGAACATCATGATTGGCTCAAGCTTGGACCAGCTCCTCAGTATGCTGGTATAGCCCTAGACTGTCTGGAGGCACCAATCCCTTCATCAACCCTAATCCAGAGACAGTAATGTTGAAGTTATACTCATTGTTAGAGCATCCTTAGTGGGATGTGATTGGATGATATCTCCCAGAAATGTTTCTCTGTCTGAATTCAGATGGGGATTTCTTTTCATTATTCAAGCTACAAAATACTGAAAGAGTGGTTCAAGTCTACCCAATTAAAATTAAACACAGTTTGGCTTAACAGTGAGAAGTTAATTTGTGTAAAGAGAGAGAAGAGATAAACAAAGAACAACAGAGTATTAGTCAACACTACTCCATCAAAAACACACGATTGCTCCTGTGCTATGACATAAACAGAAATCCAACACAAAGTGTTTGCCTCGCCAATTCTCCATGACAGTTCATGTGAGAAGGTAAAAAAGTAAGGGCAGAAAAGTTGTAAATCTGGATGAGATGACTCGTGGAGAAATGAGGGCACAGAGTGATACGGCTGAAGGAGGGTGAGGGTGAAACACAGTTCACAGAGGTGTGTAACCCAACAGAAGCAGCTTTCTAACTCTCAGCACATTGTATTTTGTCTGCAGCTTCTTTGACACTTCTTGGTTTTGAAGGATTGCCCTGTCGTAGTCATAAACAGTGTGTGAAACAGTGTATCAAACGTTTAAAAATAACCCCACAGAGAACAATATGCAGGGGGTGGATGGGAAGGTGAAGAATGGTTCAACACAACCTTGTTTCCTATCAGACTAGGCCTAAATGTGTCTGATCACCTCCAAGCTTGGGTACATAAATGCACGTTTGAGGGTTTGGCTGAGCTGACTTGTGGGTTGACTTCAACTTAGACTGATGTAATATTTTGAACCACAAACTTTAAAGCTTCAAAGGTTCCTCTGTTACTGAGACTGTCTGGGTTTGATTCAATCCATGGAGGTAATATGAAGGTGAGAAGTGAAGTGCTTCATCCAGGTGTGGTCATTTTTCAAGTAGTTTCTCCAAAAACTTGAAAAACAAAACATAAAAACTATTTCTACATGTACCACCAAACAAGAACCCTTCCCACAATGAGTCACACAGTACTCACCAAGCACAGCCTTTATTTGAAGCAAAAAGGACTTCTCACTCAATGTCCTGACTGCCCTTCAGATTCTGTGTTTTTCACACTTTTGCAGCAAAAGTCAAGCAATCATTGAATTAGACGCCCACATGTGAAAAGTGGTAAAAGTTGAAGGTTTTTCCACTTTCCCCTGCGACGTTGGAGAACATGTTAAAAGGCTAATGCTGCTCCGTTCTGTCTTGATGTATTACTGTGTTGGATGGCTTCAGCAGGGATGTACAGCAGGGTATCAAATCCAAGAAAAGAGGTTTAAGGAGGTTATAGAAAGCCTTTTTACAGTGACACACTAAAAGAGTGGAAACAAACACTGCTCTACTTCACAGAAACCGGCTTTTTGTACCTCCTGCAAATATCATAAAAAACAGGTTCCTGTGAAAACCTAAAGCAGCTTCAACTTCACTGCATACTGATCAGGCTTTATGTTGATCAGAAGTGACTATAAAAGAAAGCAGGGTGAAACTGTAGAGCTTCTTATCAGTAAAGCCGCGGTGTCTACCCGACCCTTGTATCCCCACATGAGGAAAAGCCCTGAAATTTTATAGCACACACTTCATTTGCAACTCCCAGAAGTACCAAAACACAGCAGACTTTATCACCAGGCAGACAGGCAATTTCCCCCCGCACTTGTTAAAGTCAAGGTGAAAGCAAGCAGCCCTGCCTGGTTTCTATTCTTTGATGCATTATTTACCGAAAAGGTTTGCACCCCAGTTTGTGCATGGAAATATTCAGGGGGCTTTTATGAGAACTAAATCAATATCCCATGGCCTTTCATAAACTGAGCCCAGCTGAGACACTGATTCAACTCTCACATTCATCCCAACACTAACCTCTAAACCAATCAGGATGGGTAAAATATGTATGTGGTGTTTTGGTTTTCTGCCTCAGGGCTTTGGAACTCCAGGAAGGGATTTAGTTTTTGAAAATACTGAAAACATACTGTTTGAATATTTGCAACAGAGTTTAGACCTTAGGCTATAGCCACTCTTACATATTTGGTTTTACAACACATCATTTTTTTTCACTTCTGTGGCTGGTGTCCACCATTCTGAGAATTTGAGTCTCAAAAATGAAGAGTTTTTGAAACACTGTTGACCAGATTCAGTTTGAAAACACTGGAATTTATTGTTTGAGTGTACAAGAGGATACAGAGAGTTTTTGTTTTCAGTATTCATTTTTTTAAAAAACATATGGTTCAGATTGATTGCTTACCTGTTAAGGGCTTATCTGTCAAAATATGCTTCATTACCCTTTTTCTAACAGTGCTCATACGGTGCTCGTGTATGTGCTAGTGTCAGTGCTCATTTGGTTCCAATCCTGTTCTTTCTAAGAACCAGTTTGGTTTTCCATCGGCAAAGACTCAAGTTGGAACCATGTCATTGCATCACCATAAAACATCAGTAAGACATTGTACAAGTAGCTGTTTCAGTGTTTCCCCAAGGTTTACAGCCAAGGGGTGGGGGCGAGACTGTTTATAGTGTCGTCTTCTTTATACAGATGGCCCTGTGAGTTCTTTTAAGAAGCGGTGATTATTTCTGTGTTTCTTGTGGTTGTTGTGACATTATTTTTCCCGACTGTCTGCTAACAGTGTGCTCGTCTGTGTGTGTGCACTAATATTTTGTGTGTGTGGCTGTTTTATTTTCTTACTGCTTGCCTCAACAACATCACCTTTTCATTGACAGACACTTTTTACATCTAGAACATCTGGAATGCTCTGAAGTCACAGTTTTCAACTCGGGAAATGAAGACCTCTGAGTTGTCTGGAACACAAGAGTCGCTCTGGCCGAGCAAAGAGTTTGTGCTTACTTAGCACCAGTTCTTGGCCCATGGAGCAGTGGAAACACAAAGAACTAAGTCAGGCACTGGCTTGAAACTAGTGCTAGCATCACCTCTGTTGAAAAGGGGTATATTACACCCTAGAGCTTAAAATTGGACATTTGACTGCAAATGCTCTGGCCAATCTGCAAGTATAGAACTTATTCTGTATAAATCCTTCTCACCGCTGACTTTGAAGACTACCATTCATGCAGAACTGCTTTGCAAACTGTGAGATTATCTGCGCTCATATTCAACCCAACAGGAGATGTAAGCTTGTGTATGATTTACAACAGTAACGTCTTGTTCAACATCCAGCTGTGAAATTAAACATTAATCTTAAGGGAGTGTCGTTTCACACTCTGCTTGTTCAGTTCCCCTTTTATCTGTACACTTCCTCACTCAGCATTTGTTTTAGTTCTCAAGTTTTATCCATCTTTGCTCCGCGGTCCCTGCAGAGACCTCACCCATTGTTACAAAAATGACTCTGATTCAAAAAAACATCAAGAGGATGAGATGGTGGCAGCGTTATTAACACAACAGAGTAAAAAGCAGCACGCTAGCTTTGGTTCTTTTCTGAGTCTCCAGAGCACTAAAGAAGGGGAAGGATGTGAGAGACACGGGAGCTTTTACTGGTAGAACATCATTTTGACTGCCAAGGATGCATAGAAAAAGAAAGAGAGAAAGGAGTCAGAAAGAAAAGCTCAAGAACAGATCGTTCTGACTGAGGCAGAGACACTAATGTCCCTGACACTTCTGCTAAAAAGTTTCCAGAACAGATTTCTCTTTCATGATGGCCTCATGACAAATGACCTTCAAGCCTGTTCACAGTCACATTTATAAAACAGCTGATAAACAACATGAGAGTTCTGCAGGAGTTGTTGCAGGCTGTATTGATCATTTATGCACATAAACGTCAGTCCAAGCCATGGATGAAATATTTTCTCATCTGAGCACTGTCTACTTAAAAACATGTTTGAATTCATCTCAAAGTGGCCTAAACATAACTTAACGCTGTTCACTCCATAAACTTATGAAATGTTGAGAATGACAGAATGATTTCACTTAAGGCATTTCTCCTCTTCCAACAGCTCTAAGCCATTAAAAACATCAGATCTATCCTTTAACACACAGGCTACACTCTTAGAGGCAAATCAGGACCAACCATATGAAGACAGAAGCAGGGCATCAGAAATTCCTGATTGAGACTCTTTGAAATTGTGCAGTTGCTAAGTTAAGGGGCTTAATTGATGTTTCTTTATAAATATTTCAACTTTACATTGTAAGTTTTACAGGACACTGAAAATGCAATATTGCAGTGGAGCTCAAACTTGGATGTGTGTGTTTCTTGGCTTTAACAATAAAATTCTATCACTTGATTTGTACTAGAATACTTTAATTAGTTACATTTTGCACTGTTGTATCTAAATAAGGTTGAAACTAAAGTTTCACAATGCAAAAAAAGGCAAAATGTGAGTGAAATAAAAGTACATTGAGTAAGGAACTTGTTGAAAACATAAGTTAAAGTGAAATAGTCTGTTCATCAGCTGATCAAAACATTAAGATTTCAGCCTTTAAAAAAGAAAATCTGCACAAAAATGTCAATTAAATATCATTTTCTATCATCGTCATAACCTCCTGATGGCAAAGGCAAAAAATCGTTCTCTCTTTGAACGTGACAAGAGTGTTGAGCTGCATAAGTCTCTCACAACACAACATCATTGCTGCTGAGGTTGGATGCAGTAGGACAAGCATTATCAATTTCTGATCCTAAGGGTTATAGAACAAAAAGTCAAGTGGTAGTCCAAAAAAGAAAACAAAACTCCCATGAAGTATGCTGAAACAAATTTTTAAAGTGTTCAACAAGAACGATGGATGTCTTTATTACAGAGTCCTCAGTAACAAAGTTGGTCATCTGGTCAGTCCAGGACACAGCTCAGTAAGAGACGAGAGAAAAATTCAAGAATAGATTTTTACTTTTTTAACACCATCACTTGTTTAAAGCTCAAACTGCTGCACTGTGAATTTTTTGCTCTCATCAGCTCCGGGAACTCATCCTCCTTTTCTCACCACACCTCACTACTAAACTAATCAGACTACAGGCCAAACACTCCCCCATGTTCTTCTCCAAAGCTCCTCTACAAAAACACTCCCTCCCTCTCTTTATCTGATGAGTGTTACCATCCAGTCCTCCCCTGGCTGTTTTTCTTCAACGGCACATTACACAGAGGATGTGATACACAGTTCCACTATCTGGAAAACACCTTCTCTACGCTGAGTAGTATTAAATACATTTTTTGATGGCAAAGATTATGTGAGATTTGATAGTGGGAATAAAGTTTGTACGGGCCAAGTTCGGAAATTGGTTGGTAGCTGGAAAAAAGCCAGTTCACTTCCTAGGCACTAAAGAGATTCTCTTGAGCAAGGCACTGAACTCTCAACTCAGGAGACTCATCTATGTGTTAGCTCCTTCCTTCTAACATTTTCTATTAATGCATGTCCATAGGATCCTGTGTGTATATATTTATTTCAATGTATGTAGCAGAACCAGAGAGTTCAGCCCCCCTGAGGAGATGAATAAATTATTTACTTTTCTTTACTTTCTTCTTCTCCAACACAACTTTATCCAATGCCCCAATCAAAAATCTGTACCAGTGTGGACTCAAAGTTCTCTGAAGATCAAGCTGCAAAGGCAAAATTGAACAAAGACGTCAGTAATGAAGGGCAGATAAATCTTACAGTAGCAGCATCTTGTCTTGGGCATATAAATGTTAAACTAACCAACTTTTTTTTTATTATTCAGAGGATTTCAGAGAAAAATCTGTAAGAAATGAATCAGACCAACTAAGAATAAATTAAACAGTTTTTTTTCTTTAAGGCAGAACTGATTTTTTTTTTAAGTCAAATGTATCTTCTTGTTCTTTCGTTCTTTGGTTGGATCTGTGTTTTTGCATCCTATCTTGCCTGGACACCCTGCTCTACCCAGGAGAATGCAGCCTGTTGTGCAATAGAGACACACAAAGCAAGGTCATACTCAAATATCTGAACACTGTGTTAAAGGCACACACAGACACAGACAGGGAGCCCAGAGGCGCTACAACACACTGAGTGGGAGGAGAGGAGGACAACAAGAAGTGAAGAAGAGGTTTACAGCAGCAGGAGTATGAAGTTGAACCAGTGAAGAAAAATAAATAAAAGTGGAGCACTTTCAATTTCTATGAGTGTGCATGATGGTAAAAATGCAACGGCTCCCTCTGAGTCCTTGAGATGATCGATAAACTGAATGAGTCAAAAACACAATGCTTCGTTGAATGAGCAAAGCTACAAATCCTGCATTACAAAAAAAGAGCTCTAATTAAAACACTCCATTAATGTATAATACGCGCCGTGATGAAAGGACTCGTAAAACCTTTCCAGATATTGTTCTTTTGTCTGGAACAGAGAGGACAGTAAATCCAATAAGCACGCCAGCTGCACGGCCATTTACTCCACTTATGGTTGTTTTCTCTCAGCTGTGCAGCCACAGTTAACAGTAAAAGGTCACTTCAGACACAATTACAGGCCTGTGGAAGTAATGAGAAGACATTCTGTTACTACTCCCATGTACAAACAGCTTTTGCAACGGAACAGGTCCATTTCAGGGTTAAATGTGTCAGTGACACTAAAAACAAAGGTAAGAGGGTCAAAATGACTGGAGGATTTTTGGGAATAAGTGTTTGAGGAAAGTGAAATTAAAGCAAAAGGAGAACAATACTTGAACTCTATGATCAGGTTTGTGTAAGTACTTGATTATAGGGGCTGGATCCAGTCGTGAGGTACCAGGTGCTTCATTCAATATTGAGCGTAGGAGGAAGAGGAAGTGAACTTTATGACCTCGATATTTGGTAATTCCTGGCTGGGCTCTAATTTCTGTTTGGCTGACAGAGTTAAGTTCAGTATGATTATGGGGCAGTGTGTATTAGTTATTAACGATTTAAAATGACAGATAGAATTACAAGATGAAAATTAACAATACATACATACATACAGACATTAAGACATACATAATTAAGTTGGAAAAGCTACTTCCATACATACCAACTGAGTTAAAAGAGGGGAAAAAACTGGAATTAGAGAATGAGATGAAAACAAATGTATATTTCCTTGACGTAACGGCTCCTCTGAGGGGCAGATAGGGGTCAAACGCTCAACGACTGAAACAACATACATGTTGATAACTGTTGTCTTACAGCACATTTTTCCATTGCAGTGTGTTTGATTTGCTTTGGATGTTTGCATTTGCTTTTGAATGTCCAGAGTTTCAGAGTATGATGCATGTTCATCAATATGTACCTATACATAAAGGATTTTTCCACAGCATGATTCACAGACATGCATCGATGGGCAGCCCTGTGTTGCAAAGAGACACTAAAGTCCATGTGCAGACCATGCCTTGATCCTCCCCTGCTTGCAGACTGCAGAATGAAGCAACTTCAAAACTATATCAAAACATAATTCATAAAGTTCAACAAACATTAAGCTGTTCTTACTGCCAACAACATATCCCACGTCTCTTTTCCATCTTATTTCAGTATCAAATACAGTTCAAAAAATCCTCCCTATTTTAAAATTGAGACCTGTTACATCTGTTCTCATTTTGCCATTTTCATGATGTAAATTGAGGGAGCAAAAGTAGCAACAGCCCCGAATAATGGCCCAAGAACTCTGGCAGCCTCTATCAGTCATTGACTAAGTGTGATGAAAAAAATCCACCTTGGTTCACTCCTCGTATGTATGTCATTTCAGTTAATGTTGAGCTTTTGACCCCTATCAGCTACCGTAGCTTTTGGTTTGTAGGGATGTTTTGTGGATATTAAGTGCAGCCTTGTTGTTGTTGTTGTTGTTTGGCCTGTGTCAATAGGGGCCAATACATGTATTTTTGTGTGTAAAATGTACATACGACTTTTATGGCGGTGTGAATTTTAACCTTGCGTCAATCACTTATCCACAGCAGCAGTTTCACACATTCGCTCGATAAAAGTTAATCCATACGTTGATGATCTTTTTGTCTGTTGAGAGCCAAAGAGGCATCAATTAATTTTACTGTTTCCTAACTGGCTATACACTTCTCACAGGAGCTCTAAGAACAATAAAGACAGGAGGCAATGCCAAGTCACCCATCCTCATACAGATGCTCATAAAGTATCAAAGTGATGCATAATTTTTCAAGTGTTATCTTAATAACAGCCGACAAGTTTTCATCTCTGATCATCAAATATTTATGTTTCGATTAGGTTCCCTTAGGCAAACTCACAACATCTGTGTTAAGGTTTCTGTACAGATGTTAAAATCTTGGTAGCAAGTTCTAAGATTATCTCAGTGGCAGTACAATTTCCCTCAACAGTGGATGGCATTTTAAACTAGATATGTGCTGATTTTTTTGGTTTTAACCTTAACAATGTCCTTACTATTGCCACTCAAAGATGACAAGACAAGATGTGTTCCTGGAGAGTCTCCCGCTGTGAGTGGGTATACACTGGAGTGCTTTAAAGGACAGGTGAGTCTCAAGAAGGTACTTGAGGCGTCTAGCAGGATCGCTGAGTCTTATTTCTATGAGTAAAAAGAGGAACAGTGAATGTTAAGAGCCTCTAAGATTTCTTCTTAAAAGTTTGAAGACTGCAAGGTGTCTGGAGACAAATATGAGCACAGACTAACCACATGGAGAGGCAAAGACAATGTTTAAAACAGCGCTTAGGAACTGAGAAACAAATTAGAGAGAGACAAACAGCTGTCTGAGAAATAGAGCGAGCGAAAAGTTCTGAAACTAAACAAACACAGGCGACACAAATGGAACCCATATGAGGAAAATTTCTGACATAAACTTTGAAAGAACCTCATGATGTCAAAAGAAGTCTGGAAATCCGCAGGTGATATCTGTTTTTCTGGGGACAAATGATAGAAATGAAGCAAGTCAGGCTTTCACAAGTTCTCAAGACAAAATTAAAATGTCACTCAAAAGCCAAACTCAAAAAAAGAATGACACAGGACTTCTTCACCTGCTGCTCTACAGATGTCTTATTTTTGGTGCTGCTCCAGCTTTAGATTTCACATTTATGAGTCTAACACAGAAAGAAACAGAGGTTTGGCTGCGCTGGAGGAAATACTGTAATGTGTTGAGACTGTCAATGATTAAGTCTGGCTGGTGTTGTTTCCCTCTGTGTTTGGACACTGCCCAGCTCTGTATTAATGCAGAGATACCGCAGGGTTTCTCCACTGGCTGTGCAGGAGTATTTTCCTGGATGTCTCTAGCTCTACAACTGATGTTAGACTCGATTAGAAACAAACAATAGAGGAAATCCTCCAAACTGCTGAGCTGCTGTTGTTCCCTTGTTATTGATAACAGGTTCCAGTTAAGAATTGACAAGAAATAGTTAAATCCATCTCCATTATTAGCTTTTATTCTTAACAATTCCCTTATTGATTCTTTACATTACATCTAAGCAGCTAGATATCGAGTCGACGATTCTGCCCCAGCTAGTTTAGCTCTTCATACAAACGACTGTTGCCAATGAAAACACTGATTCAGGTTTTTTTGCTTCAAGTTTTCCTTAAGAAGCTTTAAAACTAAACATACAAAGAAATGCACATTACTCTCTCATTACAGATTCATAGTCCATACATTCAACATGTCATGTATCTCCCAATGTACCACAGACAATATAGAAAACATAGCACTAGCTTGATGCTATTGTACATGGGAAATTGCATTGATACGCTAACAGCTAGTGTTCATCTACATAAATTTATTTTAAAAACAGAATTTCAACTTTCATCACAAAAATATATCACAATAACATTTTGTGAAGGATACTTAAAACTCAAAAATGTTAAAATACTGACAGGTAAATGTCTTCCAAACAGGAAATACAGAGTCATGGCTGACATCAGCATAACTACGGCAAGCTCAAGGCTCAAAACAATTCAAAGCATTACCACGTGGCCTACTTCAGCAAACAAAGCACAAGAAAACAATGTCAACGTCACCTGATGTGAAATTTTTACTTGTTCTTATTTATTTACGTCTAGCAATATCTACACCCATTGACTAATCTCGTATTTACTGAACTAAATAAAATGTTATTGACAGAAAACCTGTGAAACCTGTTTCACAGAAAATTCACATGAGGAAATGATAAAGAATAAGATCAATAAGCAGAATTGATAAGGACATTGGCATCAAAAAATCCCTATTCATGATACTTCAGACTTGCCTAGCAAGAATGTGCAGAATTACAGCTCTGTCTTTTTTCCAAAGTCTCTCTGTAACAAAATCCCCAATATGAAGAATATTGTTTGTTTGAAACACTGCTTTGAAGATGAAAAAAACCTTAATTTTGAGGTGAAATCAAAATTGGGATATTAGTTTCTGTGGCGCTTGAAGTGAAGGAGCAGAAGAGATAGAATCAGTGATCAGACCTCATGAGAGGAGAACTGGCATTGGTTAGTGTGAGATAATAAAAGCAGCAAAACAAAGAAGACATGCCTTCCATTTGATGTAACTCATCATTCAGTAAACACCATATCCAGTGCATTCACTCACTCTGCTGCAGAGGTTTTCTATGATTTAAGCTTGGAGAACAACATGTTGTCCACAGTGTGAGCGCTGCCAGACCAAAGGAGTAACAAAACTCATATTCTGTATCAGAGCTGAGAGACAGCTGAAGACTTGTTTTGCCATGGACCAACAGTTCATATTCTGAAATGAATGACTCATGCTCTATCCAATCTTTCTCATAACCCTGTACACACACAAACACACACATATACACACATAGAGAATCAAATACATACACACTCTGTCTCTCACGGGGGCACAGCTCAGAAGTGCATCCAGGAGCCCAGTTGGGCTTCTGAGCTTTGGGAATGATCCTGTCAGGAAGATGGATTCTTCTCCGGCTGTTTGTGCGAGAATCTCTGAACTCAAACAATTCTAGAGGATTTGGTTTGTTTGGTGATGCCTTTGCTGTTCCTGCTCATCTGAGCCTTGAGCACAGTTTTCAGATATTACAGTCTCAAAGTTTTCCCCCGCAGGAGGAGGCTGAACAGCAGAGGGGAAGGAGCAAACATAAAAAGCAGAGAACAGCGGGGAGGTCTCATCGATCAGTCGCTGTCACCTCCTGAGTCCAGCCTGACACATCTAGAAGTTTCTGTTTAACTTTGTAGCAAGATGGTGCTGTCAGAGGTTTAATGTTTGGCCTTTGCAGTGTGAGATGATACCCTGACTTTTTTCACCTGGAGGTCAGACATTTATATCTTCTTTCCCTGCAGATGGATGAGACAGAACCAACCGTCTGAAAGTTGGGTCTTTGTACATAATACAAACAAAGAGTGAGATCTTGGTCTGCTCTTTTCATAAAGCACACTGAGGTGACAGCTGTCTGGAAATGGTCCACTGGAGACTGATTGATGGGCAATACGGTATGAAAATATTGCTCTCTTCTTCGGTGGCCAGTGTTTCCAGCTTTCTGGTAACTGTTTTTGGAGTTTCCACCAGCTTGTCTGACTTCATTTGATGGAATTCATAATTTTGTTTTTAGCTTTTGGAAGACAAAGGTTAAATCAAACTTTACAGATAATTGTGTCTTGCTTGTTGCTGACTTTTCAAACCATAGGCCAATAATGTATGAAGACTAATTCTTTTTATGGAATGAAACCCTCTTGAGTTTCAGTATCAGCCTGTTTCTAGAGTTATGATTGGCATGCATTTTTTAAGGCCACATTTGCCAACTATAGTCTTCAAATATTCCAAGCCCCTGTGCAAACATAAGAAGATAGAATCATCTGACGACTTTGCAAACTTTGTAAGCGTCAGTCTCTCGTCCTCTTCCTGTCACCAGACAGTGTTTCCTCTGCGGGCCTCGACTGATTACATTAATAAATGAATACATGTTGGATATAAACTCTGTAGGAGACTCCATAATAAAGTGTAGAGTCTGTCCTGTGATACCTACAGTGTGTCCTTGACTTCTTTTGTTTTAATTTGTTATCAATATGCAAAGAGAGCTCTCAGTTTTTATCTCTTCACATGCACAGCATGAATCTGAATTTCTCTTTGAAAAATGACCCCCTGCACTGTTCTTTGTTGTTCCAGAGGACAAAGAGATAAGATAGGGAGGAGAAATTTGGCATATGTGTTAGCTTCATATCATCAAAGTGTAAATTAAAAGGTTTTGCCGAGCGTCCGTGAATCCCTATGTGAGAAAACATAGTTTGAATGCAACTTCAGTGGTTTCTTTGAATCAATTGGCTCTAAAACTCAAAGAAAAGAACACATTCACCTTTCACTTTTCAAATACAGGGAGAAAAATGTGTATCAAAGACGCTGAACTGTGGCTGGACGCCGTGTGTCAGAAACATTCGGGAGGATTTAGCTGAGCGCTTTGTATCTTTTCTGTGCATTCCCTTTCATCTTCGGCTGGAACTGTGAGGCTGTCCACTGCCTTATGTGCAATATCAGCTCTGGCAGGTTGGCCCGGCAGTAATCACATTTACTGGTTGGCATCACTGGAGACACTTTGGGGATAGTCCAGTAGCATCATTCAATTTTGTAGCTGTAAATCTGATGGAGATGTTAGAAAAATCAACACAGTGTCCTGACGCTAAGGATCAAAAACTTTCCTTTCTGATGGTCAACAAAGCCTGTTCGCCCAAACATGAAACAACCCAACTACACGAGAAGTACTCCTTGGAAATACACACACAAGTCACTCATACATATTTATCCAGACAGTCAGACACTGATATATTCTGTCCTAAAAGAAACACTCCACATGGACAACGAGGAACAAACAAGAGGACATGTGACAGCTTTTCAACCTCACTTACAGTCCCAGGCTGAACTGCAGCTGTAAAAACATTAAAAGTGTCAACACCAACCGCTCGAGCGACGTCACACTGCTGACAAATAAGGCAGCTCTGAGGCTGCTGCAGCTCCACATGATGTAGCTGTTTTCAGTCTGTTTGAATACAGCTACAGTTTATCACAACTACTACATTTTCACAAACTCAAGGATAAAGAAAGGCACTGTTGCTTTTTGAAGGATTGCTCATGCAACAATCAATAACCAATGGGGATGTGCATTAGGATTGGGCTTAAGGGTCAAATTTGATCTCCTTTGTGGGTACAAAACTTGTTAATCACTATTTGGTAATTTTCAAAGGCTGGTCATGAGATCGTGCTCAGCCGCCTGCTGGACAGTAAACACGACAGGGATGTTCAATGCCACGTTTTTTTTCGGACCAACAGCATTTCAAGTACTCCCTGTCAAGTACTCACTAATACTGAGTACTGGATACCACAAGTACTTTTAATACATTAATTTCCCTTTCACATGGCAGACAATTTCGAGCAAATACTTAAATTTCTAGAAAAAAGACAGCACAGTCACTTGGCTGATAAGTCCTAAATAAAACACAAAAAACTCTCACTGAGTTTACGATTTGTTTGTAATAAATATTGTCATGGCAACACTGTCCCTGATTGGTTTATGTGGCCTGGCTGTCAAGCTGGTAAGGAGGAGGGGGGCCTTTCTGAACAGTCAATCATGAATTCTGCCGGGATGTGTAAACTTTTGAACACAACTGTAAATGTGTGTGTGTTTTGGATAAACTGAAGTGCAAAACAAAACAATTAAACTGGGTTTCATTCTAAAGGCTTAAAATTTAAGCGCAAAATACAACAAAGCTTTAAACTTTAAGCTGCTTAACTGAGATTTGTTTGCCTTGAGTATCGGTGGCTGACATCTGCAGCCTTCACAAGTACTCGATACATTGAAATAAGGCCGGTACCAGCCCAATACGGACACTTGGTATCAGTACTCGCCTATTCCCAGTACACAGTATATCTGTTTTTGTTGGATCTCAGCTTGATGAACATGGAAGCACCACCACCTGAAGTTTGCTGTTGTATGAAGCACCACTCCAACAATGTTTGGCTCACCCACAAGTGTTTGTAGATTTTTTAACTCATGCTCGCATCAGACCTTAGATTGCTTAATGGATTTAGCAGTGAGATGTTCTAACACAGCCTGTAGGGGACCCAACTTTCAATTTCCACCTTCTGTAAGCTGAACTCAACTGGAAGCTACATGGGGTAAGTTTTAACCAGTTTTTTTGTTTTGTTTTGTTTTTTTGTGGGCTAGTTTTTTGCTATTGGGCGTCATCGTTGTTTATTTGATGCAATCTGAGGTGAATACTTTGTTTATCACGTTGGTTCAATGTCTGCTTCAAGTACTTTTATAGATGTACAGCAACAATGAGGATGCTTTTACCCAGTTAGAAGACCAAGTGGTGCTCTCATGTGGTCCTGGCCTCGGAAAGAAGAACCATGTGTCCTTTTTGACCAAGCGTTTTTTGAATGTTCAGGTAAGCACAGAAAGTGCCACACAATACAAGCAATCCACTTCACAGCAGCGTGATAATTTCAGCTTTGAACACAGTCATTTTTAATACCCATATATAAACGTTGACGGAACATTTGCAGGGTCATTATGCACAAAAGCTCTCAAACTATATTAAACTTCATAAACCTTTGCCAACACTACAATGGCTCCTCAATTACATAAATTATTGAAATATTCCTGGGCTGAAACTCAGTGTACTTTTGCATACTTCTCTTTCCAACTTTTGCTGAAAAGAAAGAGAAAGACGGGTAGAGAAGAAAAGGCAGGAATAAAAGGAGGTGAGAATGAAAGTCAAACTTTGAATACAAATGACTGAATGTGTACGTCTAAGCGATGTGCTATATGTTGATGAAAGGGATTGTCTTCTAAATTTAGCTCAAACTCCCACTCTATGTAAAAAGACATTACAAAGAGGCTGTTACGGTCTTTGTCATTGAAAACGTCCTGGAAAATGATTTTTCAGAATAGAGCTGCTTTCTGGCGTGCTGCCTGAGATGACGAAGCTCTCAACAATGGACTCACCTTTTTGTATATTTTCCATTAGCAGAGTCTGAAATCTCAATTAAAGAGTAGAGCAGGAGTACTGCCATGATTTTGAAGAAAAAGGGGTGAGATTCAGTTATACATCAGAAAAAAATGTTATCTTGACTCTTTGGCTGCACTCACCATCTGTTTCTTCTTGTTAAATTAACATCTTGATGCATAGTATGCTCACACATCATCAGGTGCTCAAATCACACTCAGAAATATATATGAGCATTAAAATCAGGCCTGCATATCAAGTTATTAGACTCTTATTTAACATGGTGCAACAGGTGGAACAACCTTGTCACATCCTGTCTGGTTCATACTTTTATTTTGAAGTCTTGTCTCATGGTTTCCTGTTTTGTTGTCGTCATGTTATTGATTACTTTTCCCGCCCTCGTTGTTTTAAGCTGTGTCCCCTACCCTGTGTGTATTTAGTAGAGTTACTTCCCCCTGTCCTGTGCCTGTATTGACATCCAACATTTTAACTAAATTTCATTCATAAAATTTAGAGTAAAAACATATGCCCCTTTATATTTCATATTATTATTAGTCGGATGGAGAGATGGACTAAAGTCTTTCTGTGTTATTTGACTCACAGCAGTATTTCTGCTGGAGTACTGCCCTCACCACCGTCCTGGAACTGCACTGCCCTCCAATAAGAGAACACACCATAGGCATCTTGGGTTTATTCTAATCACAAATAATGAATCTCTGACCTGCCTTTCATAACCAAAAGCCGTTGTTTTGGAAAAGTCTAGTGTTTCGACCTTCATGGCCAGTGGACTGTTCTTCTAAATGGGGAACATGTTCAATTAGCTGTGCCACAAAGCCATCCAATTACAATGTCCTTCAATAGAACAACACTTTCAAAAGTCCTGATGTCCTCCAAACAAGAGTTTGCTGTATTGTTAAAGAAACAAAGCCGAGCTCGCTGTTTCAGGCAGCAGTATAAAAAACCTTGAAAAACCTGCCTTTCTGCAACAAATAATTTACCCTATTTTCAACATGTGAGCAAAGGATGTTTGTATTGCTCCCCAAGGATAAACTGATTCTTCCTCTCTGTCTCTGAGACTGCTACAAAAACCTGAGATGCACTGACGGAGAGATGTCAGAGTGAGGAGGCTGCACAAACACAGGCACACTGAGTGATGGTGGTTTGGTGTCCGAGCCAATTATGCAAACTGGCTCCAGCAACAACTTTCTGCACTTTTGTGAGACTGACACCAGCAACCACAGCTCAACCTCTGCCACTCATGGAGAAATGTCCTTACAAAAAGTGAACCGTGTTTACTCTGTAGGATCAGAACTTTGGGGGAAAGGCTTTTAAAGAGCTGCTGCACACATTTAAACGACAGTAAACACTGGTCACATCCATTTCATCTGCAGCAGGGGACTGATTGGAAGTGGGGAGTTTCAGTAAACGATAGCAACTGAAGAAACAGACAGCGTGTGTGTGTGTGTGTGTGTGTGTGTGTGTTTGTGTGTTTGTTTGTTTGTGCGTGCATTACATCCCACCTGCCAGAGAGCCGCAGCCTCAGGGTAAAAACAGCCAACCAGCTCAGTCTGCACTGTCTTCAAATCCCACGGATCAAGTTTATACACCCACCAGGCCACACACACTCACACACTCACACACACAAACATCAAACTGGCAGCCTATACTCCTCTTTTTTTTTAGCCATGCTCACCAAGTTCAGAGAAACACACATACACACACACATGCGGCTAGCCATCTAATTTGGACAAAACACACACCATAGCTTTGTCTCAGAAACAGCACAGAGACCAGGTCTCGAAAGCTAAATAACTCCACACTCCATGTTAAATCATCACAAGCTGCTTTACACAGAATAACCGTCTAAAAGATATTCTTTTAACACATAAGTGTAGAGAAATCTTGAAACAGTATTCGCTCGTTATTCTGTCTGGTCTCAAGTGCTGACTCAAACAATGTTGGTGTAGAACAGAGCCACAAATAGAGCTCTCAGATAGTCTCACATGGTGAGAAGCTGATCTCTTGAGGTTGTTTGCTGAATGCAAATTGAAGCTCCTATAAACCAAAAACCTGCAATTCCTCAAGTCAGCACTTGAGCTGGCTGCGAAAAGATGCAAACCCTAAAAGACCAAATGTGTAATAAAACATTTTTTATATGACCTGCAACGAGGAAAAATGTTCTATGGGTGATTTCTGAGACAATTAGACCTGTACATGGAGTTTTTTTTCCCCACACTTTCTCATTCAATGTGTTTTCTTTATTTCCATGACTATTTACACTGTAGAATCTCACTGAGGCATCAAAACCATGAATGAACACATGTGGAGTTATATACTTAAATAAAAAGGTGAAATAACTGAAAACATGTTTGATATTCGAGCTTCTTCAAAATAACCACCCTTTACTCTGATTACTGCTTTGTTTCCTTAGGCATTCTTCAAGAGGTCGTCACCTGAAATGGTTTTCACTTCACATCTGTGCCTTATCAGGGTTAATTAGTGGAATTTCTGGCTTTATCGATGAGGTTGGGACCATCAGTTCTGTTGTGCAGAAGTCAGGTTAATACACAGCCAACAGCCTTATTGGACAACTGTTAAAATTCATATTATGGCAAGAACCAATCAGCTAACTAAAGAAAAACAAGTGGCCATCATTACTTTAAGAAATGAAGGTCAGTCAGTCTGGTAAATAGTCATAAAAATAAAGAAAACGCAAATTGAATGAGAAAGTGTGTCCAAACCTTTGACCTGTACTGTACGTCACCGGTGTTTCCGTGTAAAGAGTAACCATGTTAACTCGTGACTCTCGGACGACCATTGCTGACACATTCAGCCAAGAGTCATCAGTTAGCACGGTCACTTTTCACTCCAAAGCACTGGAAGCTCTGTATGTATGGCAACCCAACCGAAGAAAACACCATCAAATGCATGCTTTCCCAAGACAAATCAAACTGATACACTTGGTTGAAATGGGGCTCAATGTGGGATGACACTCGGACTACGCCCAGGTTCTATAAAATACAACGATCAAATGTGCAAATCCACTTTTGTTTCATCCCTGAACTCATTAATGTGATAAACACTGATGTGAGCTAACTAATGTTAATGAGGTTCCCTTTTGGTCACAGTTATTGTGAATCACAGGCCATCAGTGGTTTGTATGTGTACAATAAAACCAGCCTCGGTGGGTCTCTTACTGATCGCGCTTCCCTCCCTGAAGTTTCATAACTCATTTTGTCCCATAATGAACAGATGGCAGGAGGCAGCAGATGGTAATAATCGCTGCAGATGACAGAAAGGAGCCAGAAAGCCATTTTGCTTACAACAAAAAGACATGTAACATCAACATGTGGGACTGCAGCCTCCAGCCATGAAGGCCATGTGAATTACACCCAAGGGGGATTTCAAAAAAGTTGGTTCACAGATACCAATAGTGTGTACACAGTCATGTGAGTCAACATTGTCTCCATTTTTTGTGGAAGCCCACCCTCACCAACTCCAAACTAAAGATTTGTGTTAGAAGTGTCTGGCTCTGCCCCCTCATTCTCACTTCAAAAGCCTGCAGTAAGAAGTTCACACCCAACCAATTAAAGTCAGTCTGATGTTTGTTTGTCCTGGAAACGCCCTGATTATGTGATACAGGAAACAGGCCCTGATATGGAGTGTACACACACATTCTCGCTTTGATATTTCACAGCACTAAATCCATGCTGATTATATACACACACAAACAAATACACTCAAATAAGTATCCATAAAAGTTCCCACAACCTCATTCAGTCCTAAACAATCTCTGTCTCGCTATCTCCCTGTTTCTCTTCCCTCCGAACTAATGGACTGTCCACTCAGATAGGATGGTTTGCTCACATCCCTAAAGGGTAAAAACTCAGAGAAAATGGAGAAAAGCATTTCACTTAAGCAGAGACTCTTCCCAGGAAGATACTCAGTCACATTCAGACGGTCATTTTCCTTAAACTGCAAACACAGCAGTCATGCAGTTTTATTTTCATATGTTCAGGTAATTTGCTCCAGAGCTTCACACAGAAAATCCTCATTCATTCTTCTCAAAGCTGTTTAAACATCACTGACTATGTAGCATAGAAAACAGTCTGTGCAGTGGACTGGAAGTTGAGATTAAGCTAAAGAGAAGCAATAAATTTCATAGATATGAGTGTAACTATTCATGACTCTGATCCACAATTAGGGTTGGACAATGATCACATCGTAATATGGCCTGCTAATCCTAGACAGCTGCCATATTTCAGAGTACCAGATACTTTTTTTTTTTTTTTTGGAGTACATGTTTTATGCTTGAAACCAGTGTTACTCAACCCTGCTAAACCAAAGAGCCAAATTGTTGAAAACGACCATTGCAAGGGTAACAGTCAGTAAGTGGTGAAAAGTGGCAAAAATGCCAAGAGGTAGCAATAAAAAGAAGTTTAAGGTGGCAAAAATGAGCAAAAAGCAAGAAAAATTGGCAAGAAAATTGGGTGAAGACTTGGAAAGTGAGTGAAAGGTGAGTGACGACAAGATCCATTAGCAGCAGAAAGTCGGAAAAAATGGTCCAAAAGTAAGAGAAAACTATAGAAAAAAGTGAGCAAAATGGGCAAAAAGCAGTCACAATCAGCTAAAAAAAAAAAAGTCATAGGTTTTTATCATGTTATAATTGGCTGTTAATTAAAGTGTCAATGCTCATTTAAAAAATGTGTTTGTTTGATAACACATTATATGGGGAACCTAACAATAACGGCACAATCAATCACAACTGCAACATAGGGAAAAATAGTTGCAATCAGGTCATTTTATCAAAACATTCAGCCCCAATCCAAACATATAAAGCAAGGTGTGGACAATAGTGAGATCAAGTTTAAGAAAGTTACGTAACATTTATTATTTGTGGATCTGTTTTTTAACATGCCTCTCATATAAATACACACTTGCACAAACAGGCTCCCATAAACATAAAATGTTGGAGATATGTCAGAGACAGGAGGCAGCACATGGGTGGACATGTGGACAACCAGTTGGGATTTGCACACGAAAGCCTCAGCAGTGCCGAAAAAGTCAATTCTCCAGCTATCAGTCCAATTTCCAGACTTGGTCAGTGCTGTCTCCCTACAGACCGAGCTCCTGCTGCCTCTTTAATCTACTTTATGAAAAGAAAGGTTCAAAGAATGATGGCAAACCAAGATGAGGACCGGCCCCGACCTTAACCACTGAATAAAACTCAGTCCACATCACGGAGCAGCTAGAGACCCCCCACCCAAACCAAACCAAACCACCCCCACAGACAGAGGATGATAAAAGGCAGTGTTACAGCGCTTTGATCGAAACCATTTGGAGTTAATGAGGTGCATCAATCTGAGCTGCTGATATGTTACCACACAAGCTGTTCTTTTTGAGTCATGTATGAAATATCTCACTGTGATTCTGATGGAACTGTGCTGCTCCAAAAGAAATCGGGCGACTATTACCGAAGAATAACATTCTTTCTAGTTCCAGATACTAGCAGCTTGTTAACAGAGAGACTGAGCTGAATAAATCTTGGGTATAACGAGTTCAAGAAGCTTGATGAGGAGAAAAAAGTTGATTTATTCTGATGAAGCTTGAGCATAATAAGAGAAAAAAAAGGCAAAAGATCCTGAATGATAAAAAATACAAAAATCTAAAACTTCTGTCATAAATGCTGAAATTTCGATAACAGATTTTCATTTTGGGGATGACATTTTCAAAGCTAAACTGTTTTATTACATCATTTAATTAGACTGATGGACCAGAACACCATCATTCAAACTCTGCAAATTGCATTTTGTCAAAAAAACAAAATAAAAAGTTTTATTCAGCTGTATTTATAAACCCATTTCTGTTTAATTTCTCATTTCTATATTTTGTGTTATCAATGCTTCTTTACTCACATAAAGCGTGTTTATGCACCAACACTTCCTATAAAGACTTTTAATTTTCGAAAATCTTTCAGCCGCTGCAGTCAGTAAAACTTATCACCAAATGAGCAACAATATCCTTTTTCCCTCCCAAGTATCACCGCCTGCAGTGACAGAGACAAAAGATTCTCATTTCCTGAGCCGACGCTGTTTATTTAATCAAGTTGGGATTAAAAATTTGTTTGGAAAAGACCCAATGAGCCGTGAGGACTGTGAGAAGCAGCTTCAATACGATTTAATAACAAAATAGATTAGCCTTTCAAGTCGGACTCAAAGAGTAACCTGTTCTGTTCAAAATAAACATTTCAGCGGCTTACCTGTAAATGGGATCCTGCATCACCATCATTTTGCTCTCATCCCACGTCCACTCCTTCTTCTGTGGAAATACACAAAAACAAAAGTGTTTGTTTGCAGCAGCTTTTAGAGGGGAAGCTTTTAGAGAGATAATGCCGAAGACTGAGAGTAGAGGAAAGTCTTAACCCTTTTTAATCCGCATAAGAAATGTAAAGGTACCTGTGTTCGTTTTAAAGTCTTTTTGTGGAGCATTTTCAAATGCCTTACATCCTTCAAACATAAACAGCACAAGCTTAATATTACACAGGTCAACTTAAGTAAATAAGTGATACCACTACAGTAAAAATTGTGTTATACATAAAAATTTCCTACAACATGACCATGTTTATCAAATTTTGTTTAGTTTGCACTGAGGGTGTCCTGATACAACCTTTTCACTTCTATTTAAAACAGATACTGCAGCCTTGAGTATTGGAAAATACCAATATTGATTCAATGTGATATCAGCATGAATGGTGTGTAGTTCAGCTCTAATTGTTGGTCTTCAAGGCCTGAATAAGCCTTGGGGAAATGTTTAAAATTTAAATGTATTAAAATTCCCCACTACATGAAACTTGTCCATGACAAGTTTTTCACTCAGTTGGAACCTCTTTTTTCGGACTTAAAGGAAAAATA
Source organism: Thalassoma bifasciatum (assembly GCA_008086565.1). Taxonomy (NCBI): domain Eukaryota; kingdom Metazoa; phylum Chordata; class Actinopteri; order Labriformes; family Labridae; genus Thalassoma; species Thalassoma bifasciatum. Next base: position 152,829 of record RPOG01000819.1, read on the forward strand.
CTGCCAGATAGCTGACGTCACTCCTGCTGCTTGCTGATTTGTTAACACCTCAGCACACACTGTTGTGATCACGTGGTCTACAATGGACTGCTTGAGATTTGCAATGCAGGCCAATATAATCTGGTTCTCATTTTTGCACATATAGTACAGGCCAAAAGTTTTTGACACACCTTCTCATTTTCATCAAAGTTTTTGCAATTTCCCAGACTGATTGACCTTCATTTCTTAAAGTAATGATGGCCACTTGTTTTTCTTTAGTTAGCTGATTGGTTCTTGCCATTATATGAATTTTAACAGTTGTCCATTAGGGCTGTCGGTTGGGTATTAACCTGACTTCTGCACGACACAACTGATGGTCCCAACCCCATTGAAAAAGCAAGAAATTCCACTAATTAACCCTGATAAGGCACAGCTGTGAAGTGAAAACCATTTCAGGTGACGACGTCTTGAAGAATGCCAAAAGTATACAAACCAGTAATCAGAGAAAAGGGTGGCTCGAATATAAAACATGTTTTCAGCTATTTCACCTTTTTTGTGAAGTACATAACTCCACATGTGTTCTTTCATAGTTTTGATGCCTTCAGTGAGAATCTACAATGTGAATAGTCATGAAAATAAAGAAAACACTTTGAATGAGAAAGTGTGTCCAAACTTTTGGCCTGTACTGCATATGGGCCAATATCCGATATCAGTGTGAGATTGGGACACCCCTAGTTTTCATGTAAACAACTGTTCAAAAGCACTTCCAATAAAATTATTTGTCTTAACTGTTCAAACTAAGATTTAGAATCCGAACTAGTCGACAAGTCTTGAGGCAAAACTTCAAGGAAAACTGTGAAAACTGAGCCCAATTCAGACCAAACGCTGAATCTCACAGTCTACAGGTAAAGGATACACATTTTTATAAGTGTGTGGTTAGCATTAGCAGAGCTGGCACCCCTCACCTTCAGTTTCCTTACACTGACATTCCTGTGTTGCTCTCGTGGTTATATGCCAGTATAACCAAGAACAGCCTGGTTGCAACTTTAACACAGTTTTCTTGATCAAAATGCAGATAAATCAGGTCACGCTGCAAGATGCAATCTGCCATTTGAGCCTGTTTACATCAGGGTAGGGTAATACAACATGGTTTTTTGACAAGCAAATGAATGTACACATGCCAGTTTAACTCAATTATCAATGTCAAAAACTGATTCATACAAGTTCAATTTGATGATTTTCAACTATGAGTAGAAAACTAAAAGAAACAAGACAGTAAATGATTAATCTACAGTATCCCTCATATGGTGGTCAGAAGTGAGCGGCCTCAGTTTACATAACAATAAAAACTCTCCATCTCTGAGGCATTTAGTCATATTTCTCCTCTCCCCTGTCTGTTTGTTTGATTTAATTCTCCTCAGAGTTTAATGTCACCAAATGTCAACACACCAGCCCACAGAAATGATTCCTATTGATTTCTTTGTCTGAAGAGCTTCGTTGGCTCAATCATTCAATCAGCGCAATCACTGCTCCTTCATCGCCTCCGATGCACTCGGAGATGTAAATAGATCACTGACCGTCACACTTGACATTTCAGCGTTCCACCCGGGGAGCCGAACAAGACATGAAAAAAAAGGTGGAGACAGAAGACGTTCATCGACCAGCCTTTGGTTCCAGCCAGCCAATTAACTCAACATCGAGCCCTTCATGACGGCTCAAATATTTACCCCAGACAGCTAATGGAAATGAGAGGGCGTTCGACAAAATCACCACCGTCTCAATTCATGCCTCTTTGTTTCCAGACAAGAAAATTATACATTATAATTCTAAGAAACTCAACAGAGATATTGAACATGAAACATTTCATTGAAAGTGCACCCTACAGCTTTGAGACTGAGCCTCAGATCCTGGAGGATTTTTCTGGCATTACTAATAACTGGAATAAGTGTTTAATTTATTGGAAAATGTGCTTTGACTACAGCTGTCCTTTTCATTTAATTCAGTGATTTGATAAAAACAGAAATTGCAACTGCATGAAAGCATTAAGTGGTCCTCTGAATAAATCATTAAATATATTTCTGTAATTCCAGCTCATACTTTCAAATCTGTTTTCTGAAAGGGGGTAAACACTTTCTTTTGGACAAAATTAAAGCATATTTGTTATGCAACAGCTAATGAAAATAATCAAAGCATGTTTGAATGAATCAGAGGAAGGGCAATGACAGTGACTGCTACATTTTCAAGGGGATAACCTCGAGACCCTCATGTTGTTGTTTTTTTCTGCTTCTGGAACCTATTACTTAACACAACTTTATTACCATTTTCTTGATTAAAATTCTACTGAATGAGTTAGCTAATACTGTTTTTACATGTTACTTAGTTTGATGATTTATGAAGAAAAGTTAAACACTTTTTAAACGGTTTGGTGCACAAAATGCAAAAGCCACAAATGGTTCAAGTCAGTGTCTGTGTGACTGCAGATGCTTTTATTTTGAAGTACCACTTAACAGTGCATTTACATGTGCTCAGTGATTTGACTAAGGTCACAGCTCGTAGCAGGGATCTAGTCTTGTCTACATACGCGTGCAAACAAAAAACACTTTGTGTATTTTAATTGGTATTTATCATAAACTGCAATATATACAGACCACATAAATGGTTGAACAGGCCGACATGCTGTTTTATAAAGCATGTCTAATGTGCGTCTCCTCAGAGGAGCATTTACAGAACTTAATTAACGCTTGATTTAATGAGGATTTATAATGTTCGTCTGCCTGGTAGAACAAGTCAAGGTCGGTGCATACCTCCCTTTGTTACTCACTGTGCTAAAGACTGATCAAAGACATGACATTTTCTATGCCTAACTTAAATTGGCAGCTTGGTAAGATAGATTTATTAAGCTGGGTTGACATCACAAACGATAAATCAAGATTAAAAACTCTAAAAGTCATTAGGGGCTGTTTAATCTATGAGCTATAGATTTAAAGATGCTCATTTACATATGAGCTTCTTGTGAAATTTTCTTCATGTCTGGTTCTGTGGCTCACAAGGAGCAGATTTGGATGTGTTTTTCCTGAGGAGTTTGACTGTCAGCCAACCCAAAAATCATGAAGAAATCAAACGTTTAGACTCCATTCAGTCTTTGCTGTGCTGTGAAAAAGAAAATCCTTTTCCAGGCATGGTTTGTCAACAGACTAATCGTCTATAAGACTGCAAACATGATGTCCAACAGTCTGACGCTCTAATATTCAGCAGACTGTAGAGGACTCAGTCCAGCAGCCTGGGACACTGAGAATCAAAGAGAGTTTCCAGCCTGAATTAAAGAACAAAGATTGAAATCTGAACACTGGCAAGTGAGGAGAGTGGACGGTGCCACAAAGTGAGCTTCTCTTTGTTTCCTCTCACTGGTTTTCCGCCTGTCAGCCTCTCTGCGGTTCTCAGGGAGTGAAGTCGACTTCACTCTGTCTCTGAGGATTACGCCTGTCATCCTCACCACACCTGAAACACAGACGCACTTGTCTCCTGTCTGCTCCGGCTGTGACTGTCTTCAGGTTCTCTCCACTTCTGACTCCCTCCTCCCTTTTCATCTCATCTCTATTCTCTTTAACATCCACCCCTGTTAACTTCTACATCAGCTCCCACACATTCAATTCTTCTCAGGCCCTCTGTCCACCTCTGTCCGCCTCTCTAATGTCTCCATTTCAACCTCTGTCAAATATCTAATTAAGACGCTGATCGATCTGCACCTTCATCCTCACACAGGACAAAGGAAATGGGTTCTGGTTGTTTAAAGAAACCATTGACTGTATGTAAAGATAAATGACAGATCTCCACCTCCTGAAGTGAAAACACTTGTGATGGGTGCTGGTTGATTGTGCTGGAGCATTACAGTGCTTTAAAGTGGACATTGATAGTAGTACAGTGACTCAGTATACATATTTGTTGTGTTTTATCTCATTGTTACTCCATGAATATTGCACTTGTCAACAGGGCTGTGAGCATCTCCGTACTTTCTGACATTCTCCCATTTGCCCTTTGCTCACTTTACTTACACACACCACATTAATTTGAGGATATTTTTCCTTCATTTGCTCGTAAAAATGGATTCCAAATCTGAAAGGTCACTCACTTTTTTCTTTTTCCTCAAGGCGACTTTGACCCCGTCCACTGACACCACGATGTTGACTTTCTTCTTCTTGATGTTCTTCACTTTGAACTCATACTGCAGGGAAAACAAAGAGAGGAAATAGTGTGAGAAAAGAAATCAATTTTTCACATTCACAGAAGAACAGGGTTCATCTTGTTGAATGAAGCATGTGCGACCTCAGTCTGAAAAAGACATTTTCACACCAACGCCTGACCGAGCAAAAAATATCTTTCTACATTTCTCCACACTGAAGATAGACTGAGACTGAGTCAGTACCACAGGGAGAGGAAAAACGAAAATATTAAAGGAACGATGACCCCTAAAGACCACCAACAGATAAAAAGTTAACAAATTGACAGGTTTCTGAGTGAAAAATTCTAACAAACTGTCCGTGCTCTGCCTGTTTCAGTGTCACGTAGTATCCACTTGTGTCCTTGTAGTAAGTTTTGATGTGAGTTTGTCACTTGGTGGTGACTGAAGTTGTCTAAAATGACCACATTCCTTCACAGAAACTTCACAGGAGATATTAAAATCCTTTATTTAGCACATAATTATCATCCATCTCACATTGTCTTAACAGTTTTGTTTATTATGTGGCAGTGTTGAAAGATTTGCATGAGAAAACAAAAGAATAACAAAGAGGAAAGAAGAAAGAGTCAAGAAATGTTTGGTTAAGATATATCAGAATATTTGTAGGATACACCCATTCACAAAGAGAGGCTGCATTGAAAGAGTGAGACCTAAGCTCTGTGTATAACTTCAAATAACTGAAGGAAATGGAAAAACTTTCCAGACAGATAGGTTAAGGCTATAAAAAGGATGCACTGACTAGGTGTATTCTTATCAGATATCAATACTGGATATCAGTCTGACATCAGCAAAATAAAAAAAAATAATAATAATAATATTGGCCTGCATTTAAGTAGTAGTAGAATTCCACAAAAAATCCTGTTGGAATGGATCCATATGAAACGCCACAGAACAAAAAATTCAACAATTAAACCATGCAAGAGGCAAAAGTAGCATTTCCAGCTGACTATTACAGAAAAGATTAGATTTTGTGTAGCTGCCAACTCAGTCGATCATGTACTGAGATTTTTTTCTTTTTTTTCCCTCATCTTTGCAAAAAAACAGAGTTAGGTTCCAAAATGTTGGGATACCTCCTTCACCTGCACAGAAGAATTTAACCCCTTTCTTAATCCCTGCCTGCGAATTGTAAAAATAGTGCAAGGTTTCTACTGCAAAACAATATTTCTCGCAAGTGACGAGAACGTGTCACAGACAATGACACACAGTCCTGCTGAGCTTGTCGCGCCTTCACGATCAGTTCACGCATCACAGATCAGAAAGCGACAGATTCCATCGTCTGCACAGCCTCTAATGGAGCCGTGTGTGGACTCAGCTGCAGGTAAACACAGTCTGACACCACGCTGTTTGCATATCAAATACAAAGCATGTGCAAACAGTGTTATTACAGGAATCCTGTTTATATTCATACGCAAAAGCATATGCAAACACTCAAGCAGCCAGGTGTCTGTCTTCCCCTATCTCCTATAAACCTCTGAAAGTTGTTCCTACTCAGAAAAGGTGGGATGTGATGGCGTTATATGGGACCAGCTGTCACAGCAGCCTGGGGACACATTAGCTCCGAGTACAGTCTGTATTTCTTCTACTTTTCAGCACTTTCACTGCGTTGGCTCATCTGTGAGCCGTGCTGCTTGTTAAAATATTGTGAAGTGGCTGTCCATAAATGCCGCTCCATAGCCAAAACTTTATATGCAGAAAAGCAGCTCTGTTATGAGCTTAAGTCATAAAGCCTCCCGCTCTCAGACGCTGCAAAATTCATCCACTCTGCTGAAATTAAATTCCAGACTTGGGTATTGATGCCTGTGGGAAGTCTGCTCAGTGTAACAGCAGTGACACTCCACTGTGTCCAAACAAGCTGACAGCCTGAATTACTCCACAAACCTCAGCAAACACAGAAAATACAATATTTAGAGCTGACTGATGCCACCTCTTGTTTTCTGTTTAATAGAGTCTCGCATGGTCTCGGAAAGTGACTTGCAACATCAGAGCAAGCTGCCAGAATTTTAAGTTTCTGGCAGCACTGGTGGGAGCACAAAAATCTGCAGTGTCACCGAAGCTATAAAGAAACGGTCTGACAGGTCACTGTGTTCGCATCCAATCACCTTTAAATCAAATCTGAGTATGGATTCTGTTTTTGAACTTTATGTGCCATGTTTTCCCAAATGCTTGCTGGCACTTTGTGTCAATCGATCCGTCGATACCCCTGCTTTTGTAGCCGTCAGTCACTCCCTCCCTGCTCACTTTAATGCCACCGTGGATTAAATTCATATCGACTCTCTTTGCTCTGATTCACTCGGATTTCTTTCTTATAGAAAACAACTTCACATACAAGCAGTCAGGGAACAAACTCCTCCTGTGTTTATCAGAGCTTAAAGAATTTGAAGTACACTTTCATCCTCACGAAATTCATTCGAAGGGAAGATACAGGTTAAGAGTATCTATCAGAGGTTATCTTTGGTAACACTGACACACTTGATGATAGGCTGCGTAATGAGCTTATAAGCGCCTTTTGAATAAGTGTTTTCTTCATGGATCCGTCTCAAGGATTTCTTTTCATTTTCAACAGCTTAAGCTGTGTCTCTTTAGCTTGAGTTTGATCAGTCCCGTCAAAAGAAGATTGTTCATCTCTTTGTTTCTCTAATAGAATCCATGAAGCCAAAAGGTTTAGAGCTCCCCCTACTGACCAGCTTCAGTATAGATCATGCATCCCACTTCCTATACTCACTGGCCACCAAATGTTTTCATAGTATTTTGACTGATCTTTCAAGATCCAAGGAATATTCCCATGATCCCTGTTGTATTTTCTCTCAATCGCAACTCGTTCGAGTGTGACCTGCCTGAATTTTTCCGATGAGAAACTTGTGCCATTGTGTCTCTGTCATCCCTTCTCATAATCTTTGCTGATCTCTCATCCAAAGAGAGCACAGCTGCCACCTACAGGGATCAGTTCTTCACTACATCTGTTTACAAGCCTGATATTGGTTGACAAGCTCCAACAGAAAGTCCCTAAGCCTGCCCTGTTGAAATACATGATAGGCATCTATAAAAACATCAATGGACGCCAATGAGCTTATGTTAAAAGAGAGCCAAACTTACATTTAGAACGCAACATTGAATTCAATCTTCTACCAGTTTTTGCATTCAAATTGATGCCACGGGGTAAAAAAGGAGACATTTTTGTAGTTCCCATCTCAAAACTTTTGGCTTTTTTATCCATCTTGCTACATGTGGATGTTTCAGGCCAGCACCAGTCACATGAAATTAATGTTATCATCCCCTGACACAACAATTTCCTGCTGTGTCCTCACATCAGCGCTCCCAATTTCAAGGGGAAATTTTTGGAATTGAAGGAAAAAGTCCAGGGATTGTGCAGGTAAAGATTTCAGCTGTTTGCATTCACACCCTGAACATTTCAAATAGTTTGTGTTGTAGAAGTGTCAATACATTCTCTGATAGAAGGAGAGAAGGTCATTCTGTCTTGTATTGACATTCATTCACATTTTCAGCATTCAGCATCTTTGGCTGTGGCCGTGAGTCACATCAGACTGCAGCATCAAATAAAAACCGGAACATTTGAAATGTGTCTGCCCGCGTGTCCATGTGGAGACCGTGTGTGTTTGAAAGGACGCTGTATAATAGAAGATGACAGAATGCAGAACTCAGGGCCTTGTCAGCATCGGCCTGTGAAAAATCAGGTCCAGGAGCTTTAATAAATCCAGATCAGCTGCTCAGCCCTCAATAACAAACTGTGCTGACTGTGACACAGCAGTCCAGACTGACAGTGTGATTGTGGTTTGACTGATGGACAAAGAGGGCTGAGGTTTGCCAAGAGTCCGACGAGAGGGCTACACATCCTCATTTCCCAGCACCTTAGAGCTGTGGAAGTCCTGAGACTGTACGCCAAGTAATCAATCAACAAAATCTGTCTTCACTTTTACAATGTATTATCTTGAGTACTTTAGTTGAAAACTGTAAAAGAAGACGATGGGGTATGAGGTTACTCAAACAAAAACAGCATTAAACTTCAGGCTTTTCTAACTTCTGCCTATAGAGCTATGATATTGGTAAAAAACAATATTGTAACATTTTTGTCTACCTGACTCTCCCTGAAATGTTAATAGACTCACCTAATAACTTTTGTGCCCCCCTTTCCTCCATGAACACTATTTGCATTTGCAAAGAGTCTTAATCATATTGGCGTCTGCTAATCATTGATAATGATCTCACATCAGGTTAGACTTTTTAATAACGCGCTCTTGCAGAGAGGTTCCATCATTTAAGTTTCCCCTCAGGACTAAAAAAACATGACAGATTTTTTACCAAAAAACAAAAGAGATTTTTTTTTGTTTTTGTGATATGTTAACATGCTGCTACCCTCCAACCTGCTGACAAGAGCCAGAGGAAGCACACACATGCAGAGTAGACGCACAGTGGCTCAAAGAGTTTTTCCACCTCCTGCATTTTGCCTTTTTTCAGGCTTGAATAATCTTTTGCCAGAGACATAAGTCAATGAATAGTAATATTTAGAAACATCTCTAGAGCAAGCACAATGCATTTTGTGAAGATTAATTTCCTCTTACCATCCTGGTAAGAGGAAATTTCTGCAGGAAGCAAAGTAAACTTTTAGCAACTGTTTACCAGTAACTGTGATTGTTTCAACTATGACTGGCCGAAGACAAAGTGATATGCTCTGCTCACTTAAACCCCCCTGTCACTTGACCTCTCACTCTGCACATAACCCTGGTAACAGCAGGCGAAATTGCTTGTCAACTGATTGCTTTGGTGAAGGGACTTAGCAATCGCTACCTCTTTTTTTCAGTCGTTCTTCTTTACACATTCACACATCACAGTCAGGACAGTCATGCCTTCATGAATGACTTTTGATAAGCTTGGTTGAGACAAAAATGTGAAGCATTATGTGAGAATTCCTGCAGGGACAGACAACAGTTTCCTTGACATGCACTTGGTGTGACAGGCACGCTGTTCGTGGAGACTGTGGTCTGAAAAGCGCCATCAACATTCCTCTATCTATGAGCACAAAACCGCAATGGACAGAAAGTGCTGAGACAAGCAGGACAAGCTCTCTGAATTGGCGAATCATCCACATTAATCATGAGCAAACACCGTCCTATCAGACACTCAACTTTACACACACGCGTACTCACACTTCAGCTCTTGAATACTGCGCTCTACAGTCAAACTAAGAAACCTGAAGTACTTCAAAGGAGTCTCAAGGTGCAGAAATGTTTTCATGTCAGAGTTTTACGATAAATTTTATGGCTGTGTTGTAATCTCTGCTAATGTTGATGGTGCTGCACACGCAGGATCTGAATGTTGGTGAGCCTGACGAATTAGGTGATTGACCTCCTCGGAGATGATTACAGCGGCAATTTAACAAATTTCATGCGGTGCTTGACGGGCTAAGTGTATGCAGCATAATATGACAGAAGGCACTTAACTCTAATAAGCCTGTCTATTCCTGTCTGATACAGCCTGATTATTGAGTCCGCCGCACTCCTCACACGCGCCACAGTGCTTTCACTTTCTATCGTAAGACACAGCAGTGATGTGATTTATCATGTCACCGCTGCATCCATCTGTAGGAGACTGTGAGTGTGCATGTAATTAAACACTCATTGCACAGAAACATCTGCACTGAAGGCTTTTCAGTCAAAGGCTTCTTTTCTACGAGTGCTGTCTTATAACTCAAAGTGTTCCACCTACACAGAACAGAGGAGGTGTTGAGGATGTTTTAACGAGCATAGAAATCAATGAAAGACACAGTTTAGGTCATTCTAGGTAATGCCTAATGTCTTCACTTGCTTAATTTTGGTGCTGAATGTTGGTAAATTCTGCAGCTTTGAGAGCATTTGATGCATGAGGGAGAGGAAGAGCATGGGTGTAAAACAAAGAGAAAATGAACTGAATCATGCCATTTACACATGCAGGCTTCTTGACTAAATTTGCACAATGAATCCCAGTTTTATTATTATCACAGTGTGGGCACTTGCATAAAAATATCCCAGGAGTCTGCTAAAACATGCTGCAGAACTATTGTGTAGAACTCAAAGATCAGCAGCTAAACATGGCAAATGTGACATGCAGCTTTTACAGAATCTTTGATTTTTTTTTTTTCATTTATTGGTTATTAAACAGTGGCACACAACCAACATGATGTTGAAGTGGTTGAGATATTGATCCAATCCAGGTATGGAGTATTAGTCAGATATTGATTCAGAATGCTAAATCTGATATCCAGGAGGTGGATCTAAACCGCCCAGTTCAAAGTTCAAAATAACCTTAAGCACATGCTCAGCCATTAGCATATTGGTGGGTCCGTACATTTTTCTAAGTGAAGAGCTGATGTCACATGGAGGGAGCAAAATGTCTGATATTTCATGCCTCTTATGCAACCAACTCTGGTGGCAGCTAAGAGTACATGCTAAGCTAATGTTTTGAGGGTAGGCTGGATGATACGGCTGAAAAATGTATCAGAATATAAGTGTTTCATATCAGTCAACATCATAATTATTGAGTCTTTTCTTAACCTATCAGACTGAATCTAGATTACTTTATCTTAAAATTATTATTATTATAAGTGTTCGTGATACTGTGTGAAGAGACTGCTCACAACAATGATGGTAGGAAACGTATTTAAACATGCAACATTTATTTATCTGTTCTAACTAGTCCTGCACAATTTGGCAAAATTGGTCTAACAAAATCATCATTATCATTAATAATGCTTATGATGATAATAATTATAACAATAATACTTATACAATCTGTAGTCTGTGTTTTTAATAATACAGATGCTATTTATTGGAGTGTGGGCTCACATAATTCATGCCCCCCTGCTGCATAAATCAGTGCCCTGGTCGGGGCCCCCCAGCTTAAAAAGTCTGGACACGCCCCTGCTTACCAGCGCATACCTGGTTGCACCTATGATGCTGTTGCTTTGCTCATCAACTGATGGATTTATCCTGAATGGAGGGTTCAGTCAGTGGGATGGACAGAGTTACAGTGAAAGATGTGAGCAAAATGATTAAGCATTCGCAAGCAAATGTAGTTCCTATTGATATTAATCATGTGTCTATTGCGACAGATATCGTCATCATTTCATTGCCCAGCTCTGTTTGAGGAATAGAGGTGGTGCACCAAAGAAAATGAGGAGTAAAACCACATGAAATCAAAAGCCAATACTGACACATTGACTTTGTCAGCTGTGTTGTAAAGATGTTGGGAACTTAGCCAGAATTGATTGAAAGTGTGAAAAGTAACAGAAAACAAGAGTTAAATTGTCCTCCAAGAGAAAACCTTGCAGGATATCTAAAACAAGGATCTCACTGCCTCATTGGACACTTCTAACAGCCCCTCTGCATAAAAAAGCAAGGGGGGAAAAAAAGCAAGGATTGCTCTGCCTGAATGTGACTGCAAAGTGTGCAAACACTTCTGAACAGAGTACAAAGCTGTTACATCAATGAGCTTCCCCACAGACTTTTGGAGCTGTGACATTTCCTAGTTGTCACTTAAACTCTCACAGTTAACTGTTGGGACATAAATTACATGCCACTCAGTGCAGAGCTACAAGCTGCTTCCACAGATCACACACCAGTGACTCAATTCAAGCGGCAAAGAGAAGAACGCTTTACCAGTGAGTGGCTTACTCTCTTAAATCAAGTCCATGTTAATCTATTTGTAACATTCTGTGACAATTCTGATTTAATGTTGATGAAGATTTTTAATTCTTGAGTAATCAGTTCAAGTATTACTCCTGTTACTTTGGAAGACTTAAAGTACTGGCTAAGCACATATTTGAAGTTTAATATATGAATAGCATAAGAGTTTATTTCAACTTAAAGTCATTTATTTCACTTGAGTTTACAGTGTTAAAAAAAGACTTTATGTTGCAAAAACATAACAATATGTTAGTCTCAAGCTCATTGTGTTGAGTTAATACCACTCTTCTATCTGATTGGCCAATCCCCTGACTCAGGTATCAGGAGTCACAGGTTGGATTGGTATATTCCCAGTCCAAGGTGGAGCTGGTTTCATGTGAACACGTGTTTAATCCAGTCTTTGGCTGCTATGGCACTCAGAAAACAGGCTCCCAGTGGTAAGTTGGACGACAGACCACTTAAATTTGCCAAGCAGTGACAGGATTTAAGAGCAACATGTAAACAGCACCCAAATAAAATGAATGCCGGAGTCAAAGAATGGGCTCATCCATCATGCAAAGAAGTCGGTCTAACATTTGCAGCCACTGTTTCCAGATAAACGGGTCATTATTTCCTAAAGGTCCTCTCCTCCTGTTTCCAGTATAATCCATCATTTTGGCAACAAAGAAGCCAAAACACAGACACAATGGCAGCTCCAGACGGAATATCAGCTGTGAGCCAGGAGAGGAAAATAAAAGCCTGAGTTTCATTTCTGTCAATGACCACAGGCTGAGTGTGCATAGAAAGAAAAGATGCAAATAAACATGCAGACACACTTACACACACATTTACACACACCATAGAGGTCGATATGAGCATTCAGTGATCTCAGCAGGGCAGCACCGAGTGTGTTAAATGACATTATAGCTGCCTGCTCTCCTGTCAGACGAGCTCTTTATTAGCCTTTTGTCAAAGGCCTGTCCGAGCTGATAATGCAGTGTCCTTGTGCAACTTTTCTTCACATTTTTTTTAGCAAATACAGTTCCCGCTGTCTGGGGTACAATGCTGCCAAACACACACAATGTGTTCAGTGAGCACAGATCCATCCTCAGCTGTACTTCTACTCTCTATGGAGAAGAAGGAAGAAAATATTTAAAAAGTGGAAGATGAGGAGATGATTTAGTTGGTATGAAGTTAAATTAAGAGTTTGGATCATTAATCTCATAATTACACAGACTCTAAGTCGAGCTCTCTTACACATGCAGACTGTCTCGTTGTCATTAGCTGCTTGATGAGCTGAGCTGCATGTGGTCTTAACCTTCACAGAACACCTGAAGTCACTGCCAAGGCTTAATACCGCGCTTTTTTTCCCCCCTGTCTCCACAATTCACATTTCACGCTCAGTAAGTCATACAGCCAGCAGATCATTTATTTTAAGGCTGCTGGTTTCCAAAATGGCAGTTGTATCATTTTGCAGCATCAGAAGTAGAGCAGCGAGAGGATCTTTCTCAGAGCTAATGATCTGTGCTTAATTTATGGCACTTCTCACAGACTCGCACCAGAGCTGAGGGATTTATTGAACTGGTCTGCTTGTTAAGTTGATATCTGCTTTTTACCAAACTTTTTCTCACTCATGTTCCTTTCTTGAAGTGTTCTTTCTAGGGGTCAGAGAAGAAATTGATTCACAGGATTTTTTGAATTACAACTTTTAAATTGACTTTTTGGTCAAATATGAATGTAATTTTACAAATGTAAATGCTTCATTTTGCTCTTTAAAGCAAGCTTGAGGTGTCAAACAATAGAAAATAAAATTCTAACCTCAATAACACCAATATGATGGATGGTAAACAACGCACAGATTCATGAATAATCAGTGAGTGAATGGAAAACATCTGCAATCCAACAGATATTAATAACAGACGGTCGTTATTAAGTGGAGAAATCCAGTGTGTACCCAAGAAAGGACCTCAAACACATAAGTAACTAAATTCTATTGACTGCATTGTAGACTCTTATTGGACTTTACAATATAAAGACAGGAACTTATGTCAATAAACCTGAAACCCCTCCTCTCTTAAGATAAGACAGACTGCTAAGACCAGGGTCATATTAAAGGAGACAGAAAACTATATCTAGACAGAGACCTGCACCAAATCTATCAGAATATCACTGATGGTGTTTTTTAAGATTGCTAAAAAGACTTGTAAATTGTTTGAAATTATTCCATAGTTTTCTTTAAGCATGAAATCTGTTTCTGTTAATCATAATTTATAGGTTTACTTATTATTCACTCTCCATATTGTGTCTCTATCTGTTTATAACTTCAGCCCAAAACCAATTTTGAATTCATTAAATACACAAAGTGAAGCTGGATTTAGATATCAGCAGTTGATATCACCTGTTTGTGGTCCAGCCTTGTTAACGGACGTTGGATAAAGACACATCTGCAGACATACCTGGTGTTTCAGTGTAAAGTGTGACCCAGTTAACTGGAGACCTGAAAGTAACCAGTTGGAATGGTCACTTAAAACTCCAAAACTCCTGTATTCTGTAACACTCAGTACTCAATTAGAGTTGACTCTGTGGTAAACCACGTGTCTGACAACTGGCAGCGCAACAACCAGACACTTTTAAGCTGCTTACAGCTTTTATTTTGTGCTCAAAGAACTCTAACTTGTCTGATGAGGGGGCTAAACGCTGCTTCCGTTGCCCACATTTGTGCGCATATGATGACGTAGATTGAATTGGGTTCTACAAGCTCATGTGTTTCTAAATCAACATTTTGAAGCCTTGTTCAGTTCTATTATTCAAAGTAAAACTAACTCATTGTAAAAGCTTTACAATGAGGGGTTCCAAACAATTGAGAAGAAGCAGGAAATGCTCGTTTTTACCACAAACCCCTCAAAGTAGGTGGAGGCCTCAGTATACTATTATCATGATGAAGAGGGAAACAATAAAGCAGATGGCAACCGCTTATTTTTATCCTTTCTGCGTTTAAACGAGTACCTTGAAAACCAACACTTAGTTTCATGAAATGCATCCAGACAGCACATAATATAAACCTCTGGTGTAACTAATGCTCTGCTGTTCATTTGTCAGTAAACAAGCTAAATGATTTGTCTGTCAGAGGAGGTCACATGGATGAATGCCAAATCAGAAAACAAGTCAGTCATCTAAAGGAGAATATGCAAATTTTCCCACAGTAATGGAGCACTCTTCAGATGCCATTGCCTTTTCAAAGTAAACTCAGTTTTTAACTTTAAGTCATTACAAACCCTTTTATGCCTTCGAACTGCATAACAAACAAAAGGGGTCCACAAAGAATGTGAAATAAAACCTCTTATCATTGTTCCAGAGCACTTCGTTGCTGTGCTGTGTACAGTACAGGAAGAAACCAATAATAAATCAGAGGTGCTGCGTTGTCCACAGGGGGCGCCAAAACCACTGCAAACAAAAACTTCCTCAAAGGAGCTTTAGAAACATCTGGGAGGATAATAGCTGACAGATGTGTTAGATTACAGTACCAGAGCAGCAGTTTGCTCTGTGTAGTCACTCATCTGTGAAGAGCTTCATCTGTATTTTCTGATTAAACCACAGATCTCAAGTCAACTCTTCAGAGACTAAGCTTTTTACACCACAACACCCTTTCACCAGTTTCCCTCCCACACATCAACCTCCTTAAATCTTTCTTTTCCATGTTCCTCTTGTTGCCACTTGACACTGTATTGGATGTGCGCATGTTCAATTTTCTGATGTCATTTGACACTCCAATTACCCGCAGTCATTTCCTAGAGCATCACCTTTTTTCACTCATTTCTTTCCCATCAAAACCTCCCTTTTCTCTACTGACACATTCAATCACGAGCAGTGCAGTTGATGGAAAAGCATTTCATTTTCCAAAACCTTACGAACAAAAGACACTTCAGGGTCCATCATGTTTCATCAATCATGGTGATTAAGTGATGCATCTGAAAAAGAGTCAATAAAATTTTTTAAATGCATGCTATTTCACACAATAAAACCATTCATGAAAGCAAAAATTACAACATTAAGTTTCCAGAGGACTTCTCTGAAAAAGAAACGCTTCATATTCCTGTGACACCTACATACAAATTCATCCTTGAGGAGTCATCTTGTGCAAAAAGAAAAGGTATTAAAAGTCTTAATGGGTTCCTCAAGTTGCAAAAGTATACACAAACCAGCAAAACTGTATTTAAAATCCAGTCACTCACTCCTCTAGAGTCTTAATCACATAAAATTAAGATCATTCAGAGCCAAGTTAGTCATATTTACAGTCCTGCAGAGTCTGTAATGACAATATTGAGCCCTATCTACGTGTGAATGGGAAAAACATATCATTTTGTTTTTCTTTTGCTCTTTTTCCACATGTAACATGACAAAAATGTCCTTAAAGGTAGAGATTTTGATATTTACTTTGACTTTTTCAGGCATCGAAACCCATAGTTTTTGGAAACGCTGATGTAACACAGTACAATAATTGTTGTTTACATATATTCTGCACACTCCAACTGTGCATGGGCTACAGGTTTGTTTACATTTGTTTGGTCCTGCTGCTACTGGTTTAATTGCATGTTTAGAAGGAAACCTAACAGTTCTTCGTCATTTTGCCGCAGCATGAGGGAGAATAAACATACAACACCAACTGGAGTGTGATGAGTCAAACAGCTATTTGTTTTAGTTACTGGGTTTGACTGCACCCTCGCTATAAATGAACCACTTCAGGGTTCAGTTGGAAGCAAAGTGAGACAGACTCTCCTCAGTGACCACTTCTTTTAATCTGAGGAGGGAAACCCCCTCATGTTTTACAATAACTTCTCTAAATTCTCACATTCTGTACTGTTTGTCCTCTTATCTTTGTTGGCATCGTTTACATTTTTTACTGCTATATGTGTGTTTAATTCCCCAAAGGGACAAATAAAGTTTTCTGAGTATGAATTGGAAATGAGATATCCCAGGTGTGCAAAATCTTCAGTCCACTCCATTGGCCTTTTTTTTCTTGGCTTTTCTGTCAAACTTTCCAAGATCAAAAGAAAAGTCCCATCGTCATCTTTCTCAGTAACATCAGAAATTAAAAGTAAGATCATCACCTGAATCAAAAGATATACTTTTGATCAGGAGATTTTTTCCCTCTGCCTTCAAAACAAGGACCACCTTAAAGTTTACAGAAAAGCATTATAGCTACAAGCACCTTTTGTTTTTCTGCAGTATACACTGGAAAAACCACCCACACTCAAACACTCAATGTGTCTAATCATAATTATCCTGCTGGGAAATGTCCTGGCTAAGACTTGTTCTCATCATTACTTACAATCTGTAAACATCATTTTAGTATCTAAAGACACAAGACCAATAAGTAAAGTTGAAAAGAGACATGTAAAACTAAATTAAATATTGTTCGATACAAACCAATACTTAAGAATTGAACCTAAAATAAGGGGAAACTAAGGGTACACCAATATGACGGCAAAATATTAGGCCCATTTTGCGTCTTTCACTCATATTTTCATTGGCCAGTACCAGGGTGGGTTTGCCAATATATTTATTCTCGGCATGATTTACAAACAGGCATCTATTGGCAACTCTGTGTTGTTAGGAAACACTTAAGTTCATGTGCAGATCATGCCTTGCTCCTCCCCTACTTGCAAACAGCAAAGTTAAGCAATTTCAAAACTATGTCAAAATGTGTTTCATAAAATTAAACAAAAAATACGTTTTTCCTACTGTTTACAACATATTATACCTCTGTTTTCCATCTTGTTTTAGTATTAAATATAGTCCTTATTTTAAAATTGAAACCTGTAACATATGTTATCATTGTGTTGAGGGAGCAAAAGCAATAATGGCCTAAGAAAATAAGGGGCCTGTATGGTGATCAGCCCTTAAACATCCATATTGGCTGATCCCCAGAGGAAACCCAGCTGGATGGTAGTCAGTGGGTTCAAAGATTGCAGTTTTCCTCTTCTGCTCTTCACATCGGGCATTTTCCTGCCTGCTAAAATATAAAAAAAAGGACACAATTTCTATCTATGCTCGGATTGTTAAAGGGTTTCATTCACTTGAAAGCACAGTTTGAGGAAAGTGGGTTGATTAAAACGAGTAAACAGATTTGGTTCATGCCTTTGAGGATGTGATGCAAACATTTGTTTGAAACTGTGAACAGGGAGTTTATCTGCAGGCTGCTCTGAGAAAACCTGTCAGTGAGAACGTGACTGAAGTGTTTCATCACAGTGAACTGGTTTGGAGTTGATGCTCACATTTCTCACACACAGAAACTGAATGCTTTCAGTCCTACAAACAAACAAACAAACAAACTGTTTTTGTTTTTTCTTTGCCAAGTCAAAGAATCTGCTTTGGCCCCCCATGCATCACTAATGCATGAGCTGCAACGTTTGGGGCTGCATCCATTAAAGAAGACATTTCCACATCTGGACCGTCTCCAGTGAGCAAGATTCAACTTCTGAAGGGAGGTTTAGTCTTCAGGCTTTATAAACAAGACTTTCCAAGACTGCTGGCACATTTTCTTGTTGTGTGATAACAGAATCGAGGGAAATCTATTTCTTCATCGCCTGTCACCAGCTTAATGAATAGTTAAAGACATTCCCCTCTGACACTTTGTCTCATCTCAGTGCCTTGAATTCACTTTTACTACCTCAGAGATGCTTTTCTCTCTCACCATCTGCTGAGTGGATTTGGTCCAAAACAAAAGCTTCAGAGGAACAATCCAAACTTCTCATGCTAACTTGAAGAAACCTCCATTCAAACCTGGTTCTCGTACGTTGAGGTTAAGGCTCTACTTTGAGCTTCCTCTGGGTTTCTGTGCTTTTAATTCTCCAACCATACCTGAGATAAAAAACACCTGAGCTACCCCCTGGAGATAGAGCTCTCTGGGGAGTGTCTAGTGGCCCGGTTTCCACCCAGCGGGTCCTGCTGAGCCCAGTCTGCCATCCAAAGAGATCTCAAAGAAACACATCCAGAAAAACCACTCAAAGAGGAGAGATTCCTGTCGGCCTGATCGATACACTTTTGACTCACTGTCTGAAGTGTAAAAGGATATAACAGATTCTTTGTATCAGAAACCCCTTCAGCCAATCTGTCCTTTACCTTTGTAGCAAAAGGCAGAGCACTGCTCTGCAGGTCAATGCTGAAAATGTACAATATGAAGATGGAATCCACAGATTTATGATCGTAAAGTTGAGATAAAAGTACTCTCCTTGGCGGTTATCTAAGTTTATTTCGGGCTTTCCGTCCATCTCTCTCATCGGCTTTAACCTTTTTCCCTGATCACTTTCCCTCTGCCTAAAGACATAAGAGCAGGAGGAAGCAGGAGATGAGTTACACAGGCTTTTCTGTGCTCTTATTGAACCGTGTCAGAGGAGAAATCCCTCTCCTCCCCAACAGGATACAAGAGACAAACTCAATTTGGAGCCAGTTGGTGTATCGACAAATCACTTTGGGCTCATCTCATTTTCAGGGCCCTGCTGTATAAAAGCTGGAGCAGCTGATGGCTCTTATTGGTTATAAAGATTACAGCTTCCTCTCATCTACAATGGATTTGATTTGATGATGAACATGTCCAGTGAATAAGGGACTACTGAAAATGTAAAAAAAAATGGGGCAGTATCTTTTTTTATGATTTTCCTGCTTATGAGGGATACAAATCAGTCTTCACCACTTTAACAGGAAATTATCACAAGAGCTGAAATAAACTGATCCATATCCACAGCCATTTAACCCTCATTGATTCCACCTTTGTTATGTTTACACATCCTGACAGGATTTCTATTCAAGCACACTTTATAAAAATAATATCATGAGTTTCTCAGGCGCAAATCTATTTTTTTATGGCTGTGAGGACATTAGTTGTGTCTTGAAGGGAGCAGCAGAACATACTTATGAACTGTCATTACTTTTACATCTCACATGCGGTGAGGCTGCACTTCATGACCCATGCATGAGAGGACAAGGCAATAAAAACAGGCATCAAAACAGTGATTACAAGCTACTTCCATATCCATTGAGTCTTAATATTCCATGTATTATGATATTTACAGATGGGAGGAAAGTTTAACAGCCGCAGACCTGAGCCTGTCCTGAAATTTTCCAAATGTTTTTCAGGACCCCTGCCAGCAAATTTTCCTTAAAGTTACTTGTTCAAATCTATTTCTCTCAAGTGATGAGGTTTAAGAGGCAGGGTGAAGCTGAGATGTAAAGGTCTAATTATGCAATATAAGAGTGCAAAATTAGAATATCACATGAGATCAATAAAATAGGTATATAAAAAAGAAATGTCAGGCCTCTAAAAAGTTTCGAAACTTTCCAACCATTTTCCAAAATTACTCCCAATTTCCACCCCTTTTTGTGCTGTCTGACCATTCTCGCTACTTTAAATGTACCTCTAGTGGCACCTCTTGGCATTTTTTGCCACTTTTCACAACTTAGATTTTTCCTCTTGCAAATGTAGTTTTCAATAATTTGGCTCTTTGGTTGAGTAACACTGGTTTAGAGCATAAAATATCTACTGCAATAATTTCATCTGGTATTCTGAAACATACAGAGACATGCTGTGCTGTCTGTGATTACAAAATTGATTAATTGCCTAGACCAACTGGAAGTGTACTAAGTTGTTCTCCCTATGTTTTGGAAGAAGTGTGGGAACAAAGGTTGTTGGAGAGAGATACATAATGCCCAACAAGACATGTGTAAAGAAGAAAAGTTTCTGGAGACGTTTTATTTCGGGTCCAAAAAGGACAAATATTTCATAATCATACAGACAGTAGCAGTTTTAGGTTTGCACTGGTCCAGTGATATAAACATCATCACTCCCTGCTCATCTGCTCACTTATGGCGCATTCTCCTGAACATTTCCTGATGTTTTCTTACATTAGTTCACCCCGACTGAAGGTGGAAATGTCCAAGTAGAGATGGGCAAAAACATATTTCCTAGAAAGAGGGCAGTTTGCATCAACATAGGAAGCCTCAGCTAAAAGTCTTCATTGTTTCTAATCACGTGTGAACACACTTCATATGATGTGAAACTTCTTTTTATAAGCATTTTCTGATCATCTAAAAGGGTAAACACTGACATAGTGTATGAGCAGAATCAATCAATTAAAATGCTATAGAGGTCAAACTTGTTCCATAAATTCAAATGAGTTTTTTTCCCCGTATATAATCAGAAACTCTCATAAACTTTTGCACATTTATGAATCTGAAGCTTGCTCCATTACAGTTGCCAAGCAACTTAACAATCACATTTCAGAAAAGTCTCCAGGGAATAGATTTTTTGACCCTAACTAAATGTGTCATATTGGAATCATTCTTTCTTATAATTATCAATTAAGCTCAGGAAATTGGACTCTGTCTCCATTTCCAACGTGTTCATAAAAATGAGTACCACTGTGCTGGAAACTGCAAAGTCAAACCGGCGGCCACATTTCATCGAAGTAAACAGTCGACAGGGATAGATTGGAAGATGAGGTGGCACTCGAGAACCCACATCAGTGTCAGCCTGACCTGTTGAGTCAGCCCAGCAGGAGGGGAGCCTGAAGGGCCAGAAAGTAGGTTAGAAAAACTCTTTTTCTCTCTCAACACGCAGCATGATATCAGACACAAGCGAGAAAAACTCGCTCTGCTTTTCTTTCATTGTCTTTGCTATTTCTGTCAATACGTCAAAACTGAAACCACCATTGTTTCTACATTTCTTTGTGCCTCTGAGATGGACTATTTCCATGAAAACAAGCCCTCGCTGTGAATGATATAAATGTCTACAAAGTCTGTTTGATGGAAAAAAAAAACTCAACAACTTTAGAAAGTTCAGAAAAAGCAGAAGAAACCAGCACTTCATTCACTTTAACTTCAAATGCCAAAACTGGGTTATAATTCTGTGATGTGAACCGTCTCTGTATCTAAATCAACCTTTCTTAAATAAAGAATCCCCTCTGATAAACATCTGGTCCAGTGAGAGATGTTATTAGCATGTCAAAGGCTGTCTGTCAGTCTTCCTCCACATTCCTCAGTGACACAGAACAAATGACTCTGACACTTCAAATGACTGACTGTAGTGGCTTTAATGTCTGCTCTCCAAAGACATTCACTTTGTATTTATTCTGCTGAAAGAAACAAGGTTTGATTCCTTTACAATGCAGCTAATAAAAGCTTTTTGTGCAAGCGCCCGGTCCGTTTATTGCTGAAACTCTGAAGGACTGTGTGATTTGAATAAATCAGAGAAAAGGAGAAGGGAGGGAAACAGCAAAGAAAGAAAAGAAGGCACACTGACTCTTTTGATATATTTCTTCTAGGAGGCATGATCTCTATAGCCCATGGCAGCACGACTCTATCAAAAGTAAGTGTGTGGGCAGAGATAAATATGAGACGGCTACAAAAGTGCTATCCCCAATTTCAGGGGTCATTGCTTTTTCACCTTTACTTATCAGAATCTCTTCTCTCCTCAGAATTCAGCCCAGCTTAACTTTGAAAATATGTTTTTTCTGCTGGATGCTTTGATGGTATCTCTGAGGGAACAAGTCTAAACTGCAGCAGTGGCTCCACATAAATACATCATTGACTAAAGTTGTTTCTATTTCTGTCTTAACACATCTAAAAATACCCACTCTATTAGGCACACATTGCTCATACCATCCTTGGCCCTTCTTTCTCTACTACTGCATTAATTCAACAAGGTGTTGGGAAAAATACTCCACATATTACATTTTGCTCCATGTCGACATGATCCTATCTTAGTATCAGTCTTAGAAAGTGCAAGGAGCTCATTAAAACAACTGTTGAACCGTATGTTCAGAATGTCATGACATTCTGTATGAACACTGCTGTTGAGCTTGTTATCCTTGAATGCAAAGGTTTGCATCCAGCGTATCACACTGGAGAGGAAACCTCAACAACACACAAAGGCAGAAAAGAGCCAAAGTTCACCCTCTTCACATTTCGTCAACACAAAAAATAAAGAGCAGAGCCAATGCAAACAACACTGTGGAAATCTTCCGAGGACCCCAATGTAGCTCTAATCTCTTCACCTCAGTGTGAGGCACAGAACCTGTTCATGTAGAAACACAAAATCACAGACAGGAGGTGGAAAAAGCAACACTAACAGACAACCAATTACAGGAGGAGCTTTTGCTGCTGACGAGGGGATCTTGGCTGGAATTAAATTAGAGCGTGGGCTGAGCAGCTACTGGCTGTCATGATAAAGCCCTTCAGAAGACAAACAGTAAGGGATTATCAGCTCTCACAGCTTTAATTGGCACTTTAATGAAGTCGCCCACAATATATCTGACAGCCACTGAAGGCAAACCTCCTATTTGTACACGTCAATTACACCTCAGGGTGTGATATCAGTTAAAAGAGAACTTTAAAGGGTGTCTTTAACTGAGTTCATATTTAATGATGACTCAAAGTGGATCAAATAAAATGTGTCACAAGTTATCTCCAACATAATTAGAAATGGTAGGCAGTGTTCAACACAGCCAATTAGCACGGGATTAGCAGAATCGTTTGGCTTTTGAGGAAGAGTCCTCTTCTACAGACAAAAAGCTAAATATACACAAAGTATTCAGAATTACAAGAGGAGCTATTAGTTTGAGATTACAAACAAGAACCTGCCAACAAGGGCGGTCTGAAGAGTACCCTGAGGCTGACTCACGGCAGCTTAATGAAGAGATTAGACAGTGTAATAGCCCCCCTGGCCTGAAGTAAATAAAGCTTTCACACCTGAAAGGAGATTTCAACACACAACTTTATAATCACAGTAAAAGATTAAACTCCCGAAGGCAGAGGAACACCTTGTCTCCACTGTGCAGAGCTGCAGCCCTGAATTCTAATGAATCTTCTAAAAATACTGAAATGAAAGTGACTGGTGTGCCTGCTGTTAAAAAGAAACATCAGTGTAATTTTCTGACACAGTGTTTGCAGGTAGCCTCCAGCTTCAGTGCGTTTATGCCTCTGCTGCGCATCAAGATGTGGGGATTTTCACAGATTTGCTTGAGCTGTTTGCCTGATCGCTGATACCTTAACATTACACCTATTGTCACAGGGATTGGAGAAATTCACACAACATGATGAAATTTCTGCAGCCCCCAGAGCAAAAGTTATGGTGTACGATATTTGCATTGGCCTATACTTTTTAACACCTTTTGTCTTTGCCTTACCATATTTTTGCACCCTTTATGTTGGCACTTCATTGCCATAAGATTCACAAATGCAAAAGTAGCAGAGTAGTACTTGGGAGTCTTACAACAGTGCAAGCATGTTGGGCAAAGGTTTTCGAAACCTCTACAATATTGTGGTCTGCAAGGATAAATTTTTTTTTTTAAACACATGCAGAATCTGAAAGAGCACAACTACTATCATTGCATTCCTGCACGCAAAGATTTCATTAGCTCTCTCTACAATCTTTTTTTTTTTTGGGTCCTGGCATTAAGTGGAGGGACATTCATCGCCAGGCCTCTGAATATGATGGTGTGCAGAACTCATCTATTATAATTGGCCATTGTAACAAGAAGCCCCGTGGACTGCAGTGTTGCTATTGGCTGACTCCAACCTTTGACTCCGCCCATGTGGAGCCTTGCCACCAAGACATGAGGCTGAGTAACAGATGAGTTGCGACTTCTGGGCTCCCATTGTTTCCTGAGGTTATTTTTCAGGACTTTCCCTGGACAGTTTCAGATGCTACAGACCAATATTGGCAACACTTTTCAACTTTCAGTTACTAGGTGCCAATTCCTCAAGGGGGTCTGAAAAATCCCTAAAAGTAGTAACCTGTAGGACTGCAAATTTGATTGGCTGGGAGTATCACATGTGGCTGCTGTGGCTTTAAACCTGTTTGCACTTGATCACAAGGCTGGGGGAGAAATTCTCCAGGACATTTGACCTTTTTTCTTTTTTTTCTGTATGTTTTCTAGGTTTTCCAGGATGCATAGAAACCCTGTAGTTCCTGAACTGTTTGCCATTGTTTTGCCTGCAGTCTTTCAATAAAACAGGTACCAGCACTTTTCTGAGTCCACAGTTTCAACTTTACTTGGACTGTTTTTCTTGAAGCATGATCCAATCAGGGTAATGTAGCACAGTTTACATACAGACCTTTACAAACTGGTACAGAACGTAGAAGCAGAGACAAAAGCGAAATACCTCCAGACTTCTCCCTCGTGTAATCTCTCCTTGAGCCTGAACACCTATTTCCTTCTTCTCCATCATCCCCAGCTAACAGAGACAATCATAAAGGTCAGTCTTCACCTCGGTCTATAAAGGCTCCTCTTTAAAGGCAAACTGTAATGTCGGCATCAGACTGATGACCGCGGCATTTCTGCTCCCTGCAGATTCAAGGAAATGGTCTTTTTATTGTCTTGGACAGCCACAGGCTTACTTATCAGAGCGTGGCACACACCCCTGCAGTAAAGAACTACTACATGGTACATAAGACACAAAATTATAGATGCTCGCAGGCATGTACATTACAGTAATAGGCAAACAAATGGAAAGGCACAGACTACAACGGTCCAGAAGATATTGAATTACCATTACAGGTACAGGTATGGAAAAACACAATATTACTACCAGTAATAAAACTGTCATGGATGATAATATCACTGTTAGATGGGAAATAGCCAATATGAGTTTTTCTTTTTTTTTCATGGGTATTGTACAACATCTTGCACCAATATTACCATGCACAGGAACTTAGGTTATATATTTGTTGGATTATGTCGTCAAGAATAGATGTTTTTTGGGTTTCCACATGGACCTGACTTTAATCATTTAGTGCTGTTAGTGCCTTTCTGTCCCGTTGATATTGGCCAAACTTTACTCATTCACTTTTATAACAAAGAAAGTGAAAGATTCTCAAAGATAAAAGTCACAGCTCAGAACTAAAACCAAACCAAAATGCATACTGGAAAGAGGAACAGTGCTCCAGGATAGACTTTTCCCAGCAGTTGGTCCATTTCCTTTGAGATTATTCCACCAAAAGCCAAACAAAGCCTGAAACAACCTGACAAGAGAGGGGGGAGGAACTGAACAGTGAGCCAGGGGGGGAAACTCTCACACAGCAAACACAGGCACACATATCAAGTATTGCTCCTCTGCTCTGCGGCTGATATTACATTCACTGGAAGAGAAGTAGACGGGTTCCTCTGTTCTGCTTTGCTATCTTATCTCATGGTAGTGCTGTAATGAGAAGCCTCAGCAGCCTTTATTTGCCTTCATCCTCGCAGCACATTGAGAAGGACCTGTGTGATTACAGGAGCAGTGCTGAGCTATGGCCAGAGGCTGCATGTTCGACAACCTTATCAGCTGTGCTGCTGCCGTCCCAGCAGGGAGAGGAGAAGAGAGGAGACTCGGAGGCGTTCTTCAGCTTTCGATGGATCAAAAAAGAAAATAAAACAGGATCCAAATGAGGACAAACATGATTGAACTGTTGCTTGTTGTTGCACTATTTCTCAGACCCTCCCAGGTTTGTTGTCTCACAATAGGTCGATAATAGATTCAAGATAATTAACTCTATGGAGCCTTTCAGAGAAATCAGGACATCAAGAATTCATCTGGCTCTGACAGAGATGTGCTAAAAACCAGGTCTAGTACATCATGTAAAAGGAAGAAATCCACCATTGTTCATGAAGAGCTTTTCAAGAGAGAGACCTGTATGAAGATGTAGCTGAGAGTACAAACTGAGAACAGTATCATGAGCGTGATGTCCAAGAGTTTTCTTGAGGTCAAATAAATCCATATTGCCAGAGCTGATGAAAAGGTGACGTGTTTTACAATCCTCACCACTGAGTCATACAGTAAGTGACGACTGAGATGAGGATATTTTTATTTCAGGCTTTGATTATTCTCTACAGTTTGCTTTAGCTGCAATTTTTCTTTACGTTTTACCTGAATACCTTCAATGTTTATCCAACAACTCAGCTTCTAAAATGCTTTCAGTACTGACCTAACGCGCCACGACTTATCCACATAAATACTTCAATTTAGAAAGCAGCTATTACCGTATTTGAAAGTCTTTAGAAATATCACAAACCTATTCACTCAGGTCATACTGAGACCATAATTCCAGCCTCAGCTCCTTGCCATTTAATCATTTTGTCCTTTCAAATATTTCACTCCTTTATGCAGCCAATTTCTTTTTTCAGAGCCATTTCTGCGAGGGCTTCATTTGTATTCTACATGGGCATCTCTTCAATAACTAGATCACTAAAGCAATCAGGGGAATTCTCGGCCTCATCCCCCAACACACAACGCGCTGTTTCCCTTCACTACATGCAAATCTCCCTTTTTTCCTTTTTTTTTTGGTTCCATAGCTTGGGAGCCAAAATTGGATTTCCCCTTACAGCACCTGCTGGAGAATTCAGATGGATTTGGGGGCAGGGAGGAAATCTTTTTGACGAAACAAAATGATATGACAGTAGGAGGCAAGAAATGTGAGGCAAGCTGTTTTATACAAATCTAATGTGGAGATCCAGAGGGCGGGGGAATGGGATGCTGGTGGTGAGCAGAGAAGGAGTAACTGTCGGTAAGGAAGCAGGATGGGAGACTTTTCTTAGCATGGTCTTATTTACATCTGTAAACTCCAGTAAGAATGATTGTGCATATAGGATATTCTCTCTAAAGACTCATTTTCAGCAAAACCAATCAGATCTGCTCACTGAGGGGACTCTGTAAGCATTTTACATATTAGAAAAAGTTCAATCCTCTTGTAGTTTTAAGAAAGTTACAGCAACCCTAAGGGGACATGGAGAAAACAGTTTTAAGGTTTTACCTGGGAGACTTTTGCAAGATCTCACAACAGCATTTAATTCAGGATGCTTCCTATTTTCAATCACAGGCAGAGTGATGCAGCATACAGTTGTGTACACACTTCAGAGAGAGACCCAATTAATTTGGTTTGGAGCTAATATAAAATATAGCTCCGGAAAAAATTAAGAGACCACTGCAAATCTTCAGAAATCAGCTTCTCAGGGTTATTCTACCAAGTATTGATTTCCGAATACTTCCTAAGTTAAAATATTACTAATGTGTTGTTTAAAATTGAATATGAACTTGTTTTTTGCATTATTTGAAGTCTGAAAACAGCGGGCTTTTTTTGGTATTTTGACCATTTTTCATTTTCTGCAAATAAATGCTCTAAATGACAAAATTTGGGATTTGGAATTAGTGTTGTCAGTAGTTTATATAGTAAAACAAAAGTGTTCATTTTACTCAAAACAAATACCTATAAATAGCAAAATCAAAAATTTGCAGTGGTCTCTTAATTTTTTCCTGAGCTGTATGTGTCAGCAACGTTTTCATACACGGAAAAGTCATTTGAGACCTGTTTCCACCAACTGTATGGATCAGTACAGTATGGTACAGGTTGGATCTGTAAAGCATAATCCTGTTTGTGTTTCCACAGCCAACCATGCTCTTTTGGGTAGGGGGTGTGTAAGCCAGATGCCACGTAAGCTATGCATTAGCCTGGCAGCATAACAACAGAGTAACCTGCTAATAAATCTGTGAAGAAGAAAAGCATGACAGACACTTTTTTGTGGTGCTATTTTCCACACAAAAGGAAAGTTATCTTCACAAACTCAACTGGAGATTTAAACATGGCAGGGTTATGTGTTCAACTCTTTCTACCTGTGCTGGTTCTGATCGTGATTCTTTGCACTGCAGATGGGTTTGTTGACACTTAAGGAGACAATAGTTAGTGGGAAAGCTGCTACTGTCAAGGCTGTTACACCAGGCATCTCTGCTGTATGACGCTAAAAGACAACAGAGATCAATCAGTGTTATGGTCCTAAAAATTGAGAGAAAACAGAGAAATGTCAGCCACCTCTTTTGACAATCGTTTTTCATGTGAATGAAATATAAAAATACAGAGTATTCAAGAGGTTAAAGTCCAATATTGAAAATGAAAGTCAACCGAAGCATGGACAGAGAGAAGATTCACAGCTTTGGGAAGAATAGAAAAAGCAACCTCCTCCTACTTTCAGCACATTCTGATGAAATATATTCACTTCTTCTTTGTTCAGAATGCTATTCTTCAGAAGTCCTCATTTATCACATCAAACATTCAGAAGCTTTTCTATTAGCAAAGGGCATCATGAATATCTCCATCAAGGTTTCTCCTGATAAAAAAGGCCAAGATAAAGAAAGTGATGTTAACGAGGATTTTAAGCTAATTAAAATTTCCTTTAATGTTGCAACATTATCACCCAGCTGCTCCACTGAGAGATAAATTGTCTAATTCTAGTTTCTTTTAAAAGGGTCTGAAGTTTAAAATATCTCTTGTCTCCTGTTTCATCACCAGGATCAGATAAATTTGCTCTTATCCAGTGACGTCAGGCAGACCTTGATGCTGTGATAACAGGGCGTTATGTGGAGCTTACAGGTCTGCATCCATCTGCCGTGACTGTCATTCAAACAGGTGTAACATCACACCTCATCCACATGACTTCTTTTAGAGCAACAAAAAGTAACACAGGTGTTAACTGTTAGCACCTGGCTCTTTGTGCACATGCCCAGGTGAGAGGAAAATGTATGAATGGCACCTCCAGTCCCGTTGCGCAATTGTGAATGCCCACACAATCTAACAATGGCAGTTGTGGATGCTGTGATGTTGTTCCACCTGGACTCATGTGAGCTCTGCAGTCCACAGCAAGGAAGCAGCAGAGGAAACATGACGCAGAGCCTGAGTGCCAGCTTGTTTCCCTCCGGATATTTATTTCGACTTCTGAGGGGGATGGGGATAAGTTGGAAGAACTTGAAAAATCCCAGCCTTTTGGCTTAAAGCAGCAGGAGATGACTGCCAGCAAGAGAGTCTGAACACTGCCCAGCTGGCTTAACGCGCCAACACATAGCTGGATGATGTATCAGCAGCTGCTTGTTCAGATCTGTCAATATTTAGTGACAAACTTTAAAGTACGACAAGCTACTTTCCTACATGTACAGTACTTGTGAACATTTTGTGATTTCATCTGAAAGTGATGACTGAAAATATACTTATGATTGTTTTACATAATTACTTCTTGTTTCAGCTGACAGCATTTTTTCAACTGTAGCTGTAAAAAATATTCATCATCCTCTATTTCAACAGCAGTGTGATAGCGAACTAGTTGTTATTATTGATAAATTGTCAAACATGGTGTTAAAATTGAGCTTTCCAGTTGGTTTTTGGGCTATAGTTCTTTAAATTGACTTCGAGCTTTAAATAAACAATAAGAAAATATACCCTGTAGGCACTGATAGATAGATAGATAGATAGATAGATAGATAGATAGATAGATAGATAGATAGATAGATAGATAGATAGAATAAAGACAAACATAAATAGAACTCTAAGATGTATTCAAGTATGCTGTGTGTACCTGAGAGGGATTCTGTATGTGCACAGAGAGAGGAATATTATAATAATATATGATATAATAATAGCAGTTTTCATATAATTATAATAAGAATAACAATAATATTATATTATATATGGTAATTGTGGACTGTTTCTGTGGAGTTCAAAGGATTCAGACACTGAGAGCTGTTCAACAAACACTCCAAAGCTTTGAATATTTCATACAGAGGAAGTTATTTCTGTGTTTTCCTCTTTGTGTCAGATCCCCTTTCACATAAAGTCTACCCCAACCTCTATTTCATCTTTTCTGCATCCTGATCTGAGAGAACATTTCAGAGTAACGCCTCGAAACACTGTCTGCAAACACCACCAAACTTAGCCCAGGTCTCCTTCTTACTCTTTCCACACACACGGTTTCATTCATGCATGCTCTCACACAGGTGAAAGCCTTCTCTGACAGCTCATTTGATCTCATACGGAGGATAAAACAGGGCGTGCTGGCAGGTTGAACGCACAGATACAGGCTTTGCTTTGGGAGGTGAAGTTACTGTAATTGGAGTGCCTTTCAAAGTCGCAGTTTCTCCTGGAAAAAAAACTTATAAAAGCTGACAGTGCTTTATGGATTTCTCCTCACAGAGCTTGCGGACCAATGCTCCGCCTGCAGCTACACATCAACCAGATCCAGCTTCAAAACTGCACCGTTTCTAATACTCCAACATCACTTTTGGTTAGTCAGTAAGAAGAAAGCCAGGGTGAAAAAAATACAGACTTTTGAGCTAAATAGCTGAAATACTTCAGTGAAACAAAATAAAGCATTAAGAGGGAACTGATTCAGTTTATCAGGGAAAACTTTTATGTCCTTTGTTACACTTCAAAAACTGTCTTACCTTGAAGTTTTTCACTTTCAACACTGCAGGGAGTTGTTGAAAGAACATATCGTGTAAAGAGCTTGACAAGGCAGCGTAATAAGATTAAGTTTTCTTTGACTTTAGGGAAACATGAAACCACACTCAGCCCCAACATAACTCAAATTACTCAATGAAGTGAAAAGATTAAGAGGAATACTGATTCACAACCCGACACAGAAAGACTGATGGTTATGAAACATTAATGTTAATCATTGCTGACTAAACACTCATTATCTGAAGCAGAGCTGTTCAAACTTTGAGCGTTAGGCCCTCACAGGGGCAGGGGCCAAACCTCTGGTGGGTCTGCACATGACAGGACTGCTAATATGACTTAATGAGAGCCAGTCTCAGGATGTGACTCATTTTCAGCAGACTGAACAAGATGAACAACTTCACAGACATGGACTGCTTATCTTACTTTCTGCATTTGTCACACGGTTCAATCTACACTTCATGATTCTACGCTGACATCCTTCAGTCATTCATAAACTCTGGCATATTTGTTATCCCAATAACAGAGGGTTCATAGGTAGACAAACAATATTGCTTAAAGGCTCTGAGAGAACTATCTGTTTGTTGTTGTTTGCAGTGACACCTTTGGCTGGATTCAGCATTTTTCCACAGTAAAGAATCTGCTTCCCATCGGAAACACTCCTGCCAAGGTGTGCATTTGTTTTTGAAGCCAACAAACATAGAGCAGATCATTTTACATAACTTTTCTTTGATCAAGACAGCATTTTATGGGATACAAAGCAGCAAATATGTATTTATTTGTGGTTACTGAGTGATATTGTTTAAAACATGGATTGGAATGAACATTATCACAAATAGCTAAACCTGTATTTTGGCCGGCCTGTGCTCTATCACTCTCCTGTTTAGCTTTCCTCTGCTCTTATGTCCTTTTTATTTTTTACAGTCCAGCTCCAGTGTCCACCATTACTACAAAAGAAATCCTTTCCAGTAGACAAAAAGGAAATACTGTATCTTAGTTCCCAGAAGGAAACAGTTGCAAAGTCCTCACAGGACATTGAAAAATGGAAACCATATCACTGCCAATAACAGATTACCTTATAGAGTAAAATCTTCTAGAGTAAAACACTAGTGGAGTTTTCACCACGTCCTCATGTCCAAAGTTGAGTCTTTTAACTGCAAAAACTAAAATCTAAGCAAATGTTTCTGACTTATTTTCTTCTGAAAAATTGTTTTGTTTTGCTCAACGTCGCTTATTGAGCAGGCTCCATGAACAACCTGCACGCAACAACTGTCCACTCATTCTCTTTAGTCGTGTTACGACCCTCATTCAACTGAAAACTCAAAAAAAAAAAGTTATTATTTTAAGCTGTTTAAAGATAAAAATGACGTCTGAATTGATTGTGATGAGAAAAAAAATCTGCCAATGTGGTAAAAAAAAAAAGAGTTTGAATAAGGTTGATTTCCCAGTTGCTCTCTAACTTTTGATACCTGCTGTGTTCACATCCTGGAGTTGATTTTTTTTTTCTCTTGGTATTCATTTGTTTTTGTGTCCCATTAGCGTGACTATATAAAATCTGCTTCTTGCATTGAATGCCATCTGTTCACCAGCTCTTATAAAAACAGCTGTTCAAGTAATGACAAGTTATTATTCTGATGCTTTTAGGAAAATGTCTGGAAAACAATTTTCCGCGTAAAGGTTGAATTTGTAACATCACATGGGTTTCACATGCTTACATGAAAACAGAACATTATTGGAACCATTTTCTATGAACCTGAGCTGTATCCACTCTAACACTCATCTGAGAGTGTGGTGTCATTTCTGTATATGCGCCTCTCATTACCTTCTCCGTCTCTTTAACTACACCGCTCCTCTCCTCCTACAGCTCCAGCTGTTACCCACCAGCAAGTAGTAACCATGGTGACACACACCAGCAACCTGGACTTTAGTTGTCAACAAACTCAGTATCATCACCACCACTATTGTCACAGAGGAGATTGAAGGACCTCTCCCATTCTTCTTCCTGATCTCAGTTGGATTTGCATAATGTGAAGAATGGTGTTAATGCAGAGCGCAGACAAGCTGGCAGCGTTTCATGCTCGACTGAGAAATGATCAGCAGATGTGCAGACGATCGGTTGAAAAAAGTAAGCAAGAACATTGTCGCAGCTAAGGTGGGAACATGTCTTCGCATGTGAGTGCGTTTGCTCCCAGGAGTTTCCCCCCTTGTCTCCTGACTCACAAAGTGACTTTTTTATCCGTCCTGAAGGTGTGTGCGCCTGTCTCACTGTGTGTTTGTGAGTTTGCCCTGGATGACCTAGAGAAGTTTTCCCTCCTTACTTCCAGCTCCACGCTTCACTGTCTCCAGGGGAGTTGTTATCGGCAGCTAGAGCCAAGGGGAACACTTAGGGAACAACGTATAGCAAAGAGAAAGTCAAAATTCTGGAAAAACTTCTCAAGGTACATGTGTTTCCAGTCTCCTTCCATCAGATCTCCTCGTTGCCTCCTTGGTATTGCTTTTGCCAAAAGCAGGCTTTAGAATACCACAAAAATATTCCTTGGGGTTATTACTGAATCCATGCACACTAATTGTAGCAAGGAAACAAACCAGACTAACAGTCCTCTCAGATATCTCCTGTGGCTGACAGTGTAACACGCGTGACGCATCGTAGAAGACTTGGATTACATGGGGAAATGTTTGGCATTCTGGTCTATATACAGCACACACATTAAAACCGATCCTACACACACTGTAAATAAACCCTCTTCCAAAGCTTGTGTAATAAAGTAAACCCTGAAGCACTGCAGCTATGTGTGCTGCCTGTTTACCTTGGGGACAGTTTTAGTGTCAGTTTATCCACGTCGATGCAAGACAAGTCTCATGCATCCACAATAACCTGAGGAATATGGTTATTCTGCAAGGATGATATCTTCAAGGCAGATTTTTTTAACTCTCACCTTGTTTTCACCATTTTTTTGGTACCCTGCCTTCTTTCTCTCTTGGCATGTATCTACATGTTGCTGCTATATCAGGTCACCCAACACCCAGCAGGTGTTACAGTGTGGTACTGAGAAGAAACTCTGGAAAGCAACAGCATATATAAAAATGTCTGTGCTGCTGCTGTTAAGTTTTCTGCAACAACATCAAAACAAGCTTTGCTGTTTTTGCTGCCAATGCAAACTTCGTTTTTTTTTGGGGGGGCTAAAATAAAACTTAAGCGGGTGGGAAAAAAGTGAAATGAAGCAAGATGCAGTTTCAAAAACTGCACATCATGGTATCTCAGTATTGCTTTATGTGTAAGAAATGCAAATGTATCAATACTACAGCAGCATAATATTGAGAAAAAAACATTGTGATATTTGTTTCCTGAGATACATATTGCAGTGGGTTTTTTTATACTTAACTGCTTCACTGTGGTAGGCCTAACTCTCCCTGAAATGATAACACTGGTTATAAATGAATGGTTCCATCATTTAAGCTTCTCTTTGTGACTAAATGATATTACAAGAATGTTCTATTACATACTTGCCCCTCCAGCCTGTGCCCGGGCTCAAGATACATACCAGGAGTGCGCACATACAGCCTGAGTAGACACACAGTGGCTCACTGAGTTTGTCCTCCTCCTGCATTTTGCCTTTTTGTTGGCTTGAATAATCTTTTTCCAGAGATATGCATCAATGAAAAATAATTCTTAGAGACATTTCTAGCACAAACACAATGCATTTTGTGAGGATGGTCCTTTTTGGAAAGAGAAAAAGGGCATTTTCTGCAGGAAGCAGAGTAAAATTTAAGCAACGGATTTAAACTGAGACTGTTTCTGTTGTGTGTTCAAGATTCTGCCTCTAAATGTCAAATGATTCTCTAATTTTGGAGGTGAATCTGCACGAAGAAAGGAAACCAATGGATTGTTATTTGCATATTCTAGGATTTAAATAGCTGATGAGTACATTACTCACAGGAGGTAGTAATCCTTTAGGGGGGACTGGAAGTACATCAGCTGTGCGTTCATGCATTTGCATTCGCCAAGCTCCAGTGGTTTTCTTAGCATCTGATTACATTAAAACAGATTCCTGCAGAGATGGAGCGTTGAGGAAAAGTCGGATACAAACTTGTGTGTTTTTAATCACAGCAAGACAGCATGTAACTCCAAAGGCAGCAACCAAACTTAGAGCCACAGAGTTTGGAGAAAAAAAGATCATTTTTCAGGGTTTTTGGGACTGTATGTCTGGAGTGGAGCTCCTCAAAGCTTCACCAGCTGAGAGCATCACCTGTGAGGAGAAGTCTATGTTCTCAGTCCTGTTCTTTTCTTCAACATTAAATCTCACTGACTTCACACTGAAGCCTTTCTCCTGAGTCATTTAACCAGAAGTTCCCAGCTCTTTCCCCTCGTGCATAAACACCATTCTTCACATTTTAAGTATCTGTGAGGAAAAACTTTGACCTCTAATTAACACCCATGAGGAAAAACCTGCAAACTCACCTTCATTTCAGCTCACTGCAGTCATCGTGATCATTAGCTACCGATAGCATTCAAAGTACCTTCCCTCGTCCCAGAGGTGCTGAAGTTCAATCAGCCCTCACTTTCTGCATCAGGAGTAATGTACGCACTCAGTTAATACCCAACCTGTGAGGAACATTTATCCGAGCAGTAACGGGGAGCACATTATTTCTGATTTGTCTGCCCTGATGAGACTCTGTCTGATGGATGGACTCAAGCCTGCTGGAAGTTTTGGCAGAGAGACAGGAGGAGGAGAATTTCATTAGCTGTAGACAACTTTGTCATTAGCTAACTGTTAAAAGTATGGTCCAGATGAAATGAGCTCTATAAGAAGTGTGATGAAGAGGGACTCTTCGGTCATGAGTAGTTGTTAATGAGAGTCTAAGTAGATTTAAATCTAGTTTTGAAGCATTAATTTCTCCACAGCATGAAGAAAGGAACCATCCGTCAGGTTTGATTAAATCCACATAAAAGCATTGTTTGAACACTACGGACTATAAAAGTTTTCCAATCACCAAGACTTCGATTTTTTGCAATGTTACAGAATCAAAAGGATACATCCTTGGAAGTTAGAATGACTCTATCCAGGGCTTTAAATCAACACATGACCCACCAAATGTGGCAGAAGATTCATTTTTATACTCACTAGCCTGCTTGACTTGTGATAAAAGAGGTGCTCTACTATCTATTTCACCGGATGTGTGAATGTGGTTTCTATAGGAACGCTACTATCAAGACAGGTGGCAACTTCCAGTCTGGAAATATGAGACCATGCAGAAGTGCTAAAATCATTTGTTTATTAGGTGTCTGCTTAAGGCTGGCTCCAAAAGTATCAGAAGTCACATACACACCAAGTCCAAAAAGGCACAATCAGAGCAGAAATTAACGTTTAAAGCCCAGTACAAAAACTGCCTCCTGTTCACATTGGTGGTTTCGCTAACAGCACAAACTGTGAGAGGGGTGACATTTTTTCCAACTCCAAGTTTAGAAGGTATTAATGTCGCAAGCTCACCCAATCAGAGGCATGGCTCAGATCACATGACCCACAGTCGTCCAATAGCTATGAGTTTGGACACTCCTCACCTCTACGAATATGGCCACGCCAGCTGTTTTGCGTCAAAACTCAGCTTCAGAAACAGACGGCTAATGTAATGGAGACTATGTCCATCTATTATAAAGTCTATGCACCAAGAGGTATGTCTCTCATCTCATTGTAAATGGATGTCTCTCTCCCTGGATAAGGAGGGATGTGTCAGTGTCACGTTGTTAGATGAGAGTGGTCCTCCTCACACGGTAAAATGCTCAGTGCGCTCAGTGGTTCACTATGAACGTTTAGGAATCTCCACCACTGGGAGCAGATGCAGTATCTCACCAGCCCTGGCTCAACACTCTCCTCTACGCTTTTTTCCTGGACCCATGATTCCTCTCCTCTTAGCTAATGTAACTAGTTGCTCCAAAATAAGCAGGTATGTTATGGCTCCTCTCCATGATCCACCTGCTATTGGGGAGTCCCTTGTAGCTCCCCTGGCACAGAGGTCGCACTCTACATGCTGGACGGGGAAATTCTGCAATTCCCCATGTTGGACCAGCCTCTGTGAGCTTCGCCCCTGAACAGAAAGGTCTTGAAAGATTAGCCTTGCCCCTACAATTGTGCAAACAATACAGGGCTCAAATCTCCTAATGAGTAATAAAATATGAGGAAACTTTTTATGCACTTAAGCTCCATTGTATTGTAATACTTTAATTAGATACATTTCCAATTTCAGTTTAAGATTAATTTAAAGCTTTAGTTAATCAAATGGTTAAATGAATGCATGAGCTCTACCAATCCGTCTTTTTTGCAGGGGTAACAATTTGGCTAGTGGAAATTCTGTTTGGCTGGTAACTTCAGAAACTTACCGGCCACATTTGCTAGAGATCAAAAAAGCCAATTTAGAGCCTTGACT
Source organism: Thalassoma bifasciatum (assembly GCA_008086565.1). Lineage (NCBI taxonomy): Eukaryota > Metazoa > Chordata > Actinopteri > Labriformes > Labridae > Thalassoma > Thalassoma bifasciatum. The sequence continues at coordinate 190,375 of RPOG01000819.1, forward strand.
CTAACCCAAATTGATAGTACACCAACTGTGGTTCTTCTCTGTAGCTTTCCTCCCCCTTTCTCTCAGATACACACTACATTTTCCACACAGACTCACAGATTCATATTCCTCTCCGCCTCACATTGCCCTGGGTGACTTGGCATTTAATTGCTTCCTCCCATTTATATTGTATGCTAATGTATCACATCTAAAATGCTCTGTGCATACTGACACTTAAACACAGAAGCAAAGAGAGCTGCAAAAACTGAATTTAGAGGAGTTATATTTTCTATAAATTCACCAAATGGGATTCATATTTAAGAATTTTAATGTGAATGTGAACAGAAGCACAATGAAGCAAAATGTCGTGCCCTATTCTAAATCAATCACCATAAGTTTAGCAACTAAACTTATTTTCAGGGGAGTTTGTGGAGTTTGGAAGAGTGAATGTTGTCTGAATACTGATTCTGGCCAATCAGGGAGCAGCTCTAGTGACACATCTGATCGGATTTATCTGTATTCTATCTGTTGTTATAAAACCCTTAGTGACTTATGTTGTCACACAGAGAAATCTGCACTGAGGGAAGATAAAACCACAAACACATGGATGTTGTTTTTCTTCTCACACAGCCGGCTTTTTAACAACAGATCAACATACACAGTGCATCTACAAATACTACACTATGTAATGAGCACAGCTGAACACACACTGACAGATAGTTTGTTTATTGGAGCTGGAGGAGAGCTTTTCAGTCCAATACAAACGAACTGAACAGACATCATTTTTACAATTATCTATCTCAAAACATTTGGACCAAAACTGAGAACTGTTTAACACTCCATCATTCTGATTCATTCAGGATAAAAGAAAGAATTCTCTGATGGGACTTCTGTCTCAGAGGGATGTAAACCAGGAATCAGCATCAACCCATCAGACTCCAGATTATAAGTGTCTTAACTCTTTTTCCTACTCCTGTCAGCCTCAGCCTATAAGCACAGTTAATATTTCATTCTAACAAAATTAGCAATGCAAATCGATCGTCTTCACTCTATTACCCGTGATGATGCAAACACGAGAGACAAAACTGATTTGAAGGGAGAAAAAAAAAAGAGTTTAATTTAAGAATATCTTTATTTTTTTCCTGCATCCACGGTGACATCAGCTGTAATTAGCATGATCAGGAGATGTTCGAGTACTCGGGGGGGAGGAGAAAGAAGGGTGTAAATGATGTGTTTCCAGGAAGAGACTGAGAGATTTCCCTCATTACTGAAAGGTGGAATATCTTGACTTTCAAAATAACAGCAGAGGAGGAAGAAAATTGGAGAGAAGGTGAAACAGATGCTAAAAGTAGGTTTAAGATGCAAATGTGAGTAACTGTTTCTGCTGCTTAATGAGCCTGTGATGAGGCTCAGTTACTGGATACAGCAGGATTTTAAAGTGTTTTTCTTAATGTCACTGTGGAGAAAAAAGTCATTTCCTATATTTTTCTCTCCAGGAAAGTTATTTGAAACTAGATCATTGAGAGTAAGACTGATATATCTATCGGAAAATATATTGGGTATATTTTTGCGTTTTTACTTGTACCAACATCGGCCAATATGCAGGTGGGTCCACCCACATATATACACATAGGCATCCAACAAAGATTAAACTGTTCTTACTATTCACAACATATTCTACCTCTTTTCCATCTTTTCTTAGTATTGAATATAGTTCAATAAATATTTGTCATTTTATAACTGAGACACTTAACATTTGTTATCATGTGTCATTTTATGATGTAAATTGAGGGAGCGGGAGCAGTATAGGCCCCGAAAATCAGCCCAAGGAAATTGGCAGTCCATATCAGTCGATCCCTAATTTAGACTGTAGTTAATATCTTGAAATCTCCAGTTAAAAAAAAGGTGAATTATTGATCGTTTTTCCCTGATGCACCACAACATAGTGACTATGGAATTGTGCTTTCGCCTGAAATGCTCACCCATGTTTTGCCTATTATTGTTTACTCTGCTAATGTCTCTCGATCCATCAGTAGTCACATTTTCATTAAACCTAGAATTATGCAAAACCTAAATATTGCAATAAAAACATGGTAATGGAAACACCAAAATTTCCAAATTTCTTAAATTTGACAAAGTTTGATCATGAGGTAGTGTTTCAGAGTTTTTGATATTGAAGTTTCTCGCAAAAGTGCGATGGAAACACCTCTTTTGCAAAACATGTTGTAGGATGTGAATAAAAGACGACTCTGACTCTAATGTTCATATTTAAATGCCCCTGCCTTCATCTGTCGACAACAACAGCAACAACAGTAATGGCCATCTAAAAAATGTTTATGATATCAGTGGTTACTGCTGGTTACAGTAACCTCCTTCCTTCTTCCCCAAACTGAATCTCACGGGAAGAGATTTTACTCAAGTTGTGCACAATTCTAGTCATAATGGTAACACTGGCAAGGTGTTACCATTATTATCGAAACTTTAGAAGTATTGTTTTTTGTTTTGTGAGAAAATGAAATGAAGACTCAGCTCATGACTTTTTGCATCTAGCTCTAACCCTCTTTTTTTCAAGAGAAACAGTTCCATAATATAAGAAAAGGTGCAATCTGAGTTTTATATCTAATAATGAAAGAAAAACAACACTAGGCAGCATCAAGTCTTCTTTTATTGTGTAATTGGTATGCCTGGCAATCTTCAATCTTGAGTCAATGGTAACACAGACAAGAGAGAATCAGAGAGAATCAGAGAGAAAGAGAGGCTCTGAGATTGTTTTCTGAAGTGGAATTGGAGTTTAGAGTTAGACTGGTGAGAGGTGAGCCGAAATAGCAACCAAGTAATTATTATATCTCACAAAGCACTTACAAGCCTCTTAGCTGACCTGCCCCCTTCCAATCTGTCTCCAGACAGAAAAGGCATTCATCCAGGGGTAGATGTTACACTTCAAGCCTCACAGCTTCGACGAGCAGCCTGTGTCATTGTCATCAGAGCACAGCAGGGCAGACAGATCTATCCTAATAGAGTGTACAAGTTTTCTAGAGGCTGCCGGCATCCCACAGTCCATCAGCGCCGCATGACACTCGCCTAGGGAACCAGACAACCCAGGCGGGACACTTAGTTTCATTTCTCCAATTGGATATCGCTTAGTCTCATATTGAGGCGACACAGAGCTGCTGCTGGAGAGGGTAGGCACCATCGGGCATGAGGAGTGGAGTCAGAAATATCGCAAGACAAGAAATACTAGATGTAAAAACCAAGGGACGACTAAAACGCAAAGAAAATATATCGAGTCAAACAAAGTCACTTCGGTCATTCCGCTCATTCTTTGCTTCGGACACAAAATGAAAGATGTTCAAGCTTTAAGTCATGAGAATGTTTGAGATACTTTAATATTTGTCAGCCTAAAGAGTAGAATTTAAGGGAGCCAAAGTGCAAAAACAACTACTGTTCCCCGAGTGCAGGCCCCAAAAGCAAAAGGTATTATGGGTTGTGTATATTGTAGTTGTTTGTCAGGAAGTATAAGACCTCAGCGCCACCTCGTAGTCCATTTCTAAGCTGATCAGGATGAAGAGACTCTCTGTCCGATATTTACAATTATAAAAGTTTTCATATAAGTTTTCAAACACACCTCAGTTAAAAAATTTAACATCAACATATGATATTTTTATTTTGTGTGAAAAACACAAGCCAGCTGTTCTACAGAGATTAAGACATGATCAGCCAACCTCCTCCATAGCATTTCAGATCACATGACTCTGGCTTTTGGCTGTGTCACTTATTCAGATGAAGGAATTTCAGCCTGGTTATCTCAAGTTCACTGCAGTGGCAAGAAAACACTGGCACGACGCCAATTTTTAATTGAAAGCTGCTTTCTTCAATGTTTTTACCCTTTTGATTTCTGTTTGTGTGTCTGAGAAGATGAGACCTCTGTGGGTGAGTTTGCTTTATCGACAACACAGATTGAAAATTTAGACACATCCTTGGCCAAGTGTGCCGGTTGCAGTGTCATATCTATCTTCACTGCTGCAGCTGAAAAACTACAGTGCAGATATTTGACTGAAACAGCCTCTCTGAGGTTTTGCCAACTGATGATTCCAGTAATCGACTTTTATGGAAGATTCCTAAAATTAACCTTTGCCTTTGCTTGAAATAACTGGCACCAGCTTCCCCACTACTTCAGCTAAATGTTTTCCTGCCTGAAGCACACTCAGGGAGTTGAACTGTATCACTTGTTGCACATTTAATCCAGTTAATGAGAGATATTTGATGTTTTGAATTACAACTAAGTATTGCTGATTGTAGATATGGCTGCCACTGCAGGGCTAATTCATACAAGTATTTTTATTTCCATTTACGATTAAATAAACAGACGTACAGCTGAGCTCAAGGTTGATTCAAGGCAACCGAGTTTATAGGAAGCGAAGAAAACACCTTGAATGATGTATTTATGTATAGAGGTAGAGATGACTCACCTGTTTATGAACAAACTGGAAACTAGAGCTGCTCATTTGTAAACTCTCTGACAGAACAGGAGCATTCAGAACTGTAATTATTCCTGTGTTCTCCCTCAGTCCCACTCTCATTTTTCTTTGTAAACCATTCATTATGGGGCTTTGTAATTATTTTGATCCTTTTGACAGATACACTTTCTTTTATCCTGGGAATATGAAAGTGTTCTTGCATGGTGGCATCAGCTTTACACTTGATACATTAAACATCTGAGCAAATTACAATATTAAACTTAATACATGACAAATTGTGATTCTTGTTCAATTATTCTAGTATTATGTTAATCTGTTGTATGTTAAGGAAACAATTATGTGAATGTCAAACCTTTTGAAAATATGCTTAGCATGTCAAGAGGGAAAATTATCCATCCATTCAGCAGAAAGCCTGATAAAAATGTCCTTCAAATCTGTACCACACAGGGTGAGCGCATTAGCACCGTTTAGACAGAAAGTGACAGCAACATTAAGAGCATTGTTTTTAACAACAGCCCTTAACAAAGCCTGTAATTTCACAACACTGTGAGCTGCCAAACAGATAGTTGGTCCTCTGATTATTAATAACACGATGTAAACACTGGTTCACATCACAGGATGTTCAATGTTTCACTGCAGCAGGGTTTTTTTTTAAACAAAAGACCAGAAAAAAAGAGAATTACTGCAATGGGAGTTTTTTTCTTTGTTAGCATCCCAATAAAACAAGTGTAGAGAGTTGTTGGTCCATTTTCATAGAACAAAAGCGTTACTTCTGAAGTTTCGATACAGTACAATTGCACCTTGCCAGTGTTTCTTTTATTACTACAACTGCGCACAACCTGAGTAAAATGCGCTTTATTTTCTAGTTACAGTCCAGGTGTGAACAATGAATGTGAACAGTTTGTGTATTCTTTTTTTTTTTTTTTTTTTGGCCTTTTGTGCCTTTATTTGATAGAGAAGGACAGTGGATAGCGTCGGAAAGGGGAGAGAGAGTGGGGAGTGACATGCGGGAAATGGGCCACAGGTCGGATTCGAACCCGGGCCGCCCGCTCGAGGGCAAGCCTCATGGTGCGCAGCCATATCCACTCGGCCATCCGCGCCCCACAGTTTGTGTATTCTTAACCAGGACTTTGTTCAACAGTCCAAACCCATCAATCAAAGATCAAAAATTGCTGCCCCGTGTCAAGCTCAATATTGTATTAAATCCCTCCTCATAACTGATTCAGCAAACACCTTGAACCAGAACCTTTAAATGTGTTGCTGTCGTCCTTTGCATGCAACCGAACATCATCAATCACTCCAAAGCAACTCTGTGTGATGAAAATCATGATTTATTTATTCCATGTTGCAATATCAGCAAAGCATGGCATGGAAAAGCTGGAGAGCAAATAAACATGGATGACAAAAGACTTTTCTGTCTGACATCTGACCAGCTGCTCCCCATGACCCTCACTGAAAACTGTACTTGATCCCAATTAATATCTTCAGGTGGTCTGTCATTAATAAAAGGAAGGATGCAGGTGAACTGAAGTGAATGATTATGGGAATAAATCCCGCTATCGCAGCTCGGTGCGCCCTGCAATTTGTCATCAGTTGGGTGCTTTTGGTGCATGAGCCAGTGGAGGGAATCCCATCCCCCCTCTTATTTCTTATTAGCACACGATCAATGAGCAATAGCATGGCTGGAAAGAGGTATAGCATGCTAGAGCAGAAAGTCCTTTACTATGAGCACAGGCCTCCTATGTCATTATACATCACTTAATACCATAATTCATCTCTGATAGAGGAAGCCATTAGCCAGCTGTGCGTGAACAAAATGATAGAATACCCACTGAAGAAGTTTTGCTTGCGTCTGTGTTTTGGATGGTGTGTCAGAAGCAGAGCAGTTTGCCTCGACACTGACTAAGATCCTGTTTCCTGTTGAGCAGGAGGGTGTTATACTGCAGAGCTAGCAACTCATGAGAGGATGGTTTAACTTTATAGAGTTGATGCATGAAAATTGAGCCCAAGGTTACTTTTGTATTGTAAGAATTTTTTTTTTTTTTTTCAGTTTTCGCTAAAGATGTCCCAATCAGAATCAGCATTTTGGCCTCTGATCTGATTTTTCATAGTACAGAGTCCCATTCCAATATATGAGGAGTAATCTGCAATAAAGAATTCCAAATCAGTGTTATTATTTGATGTTGGTATTATTTTCTCATCACGTTTACGAGGTTGGGTGAACCTAGATCACTTGATTTTACTGATGTGTTTCGGCTGTGATGTGTTCCGGCTCTGCTCCGTACATAGGTTTCACACTGGATCCATTCTGTTGCCGTCTACCTGCATGCATGGTCTGGCAGGTAGACGCAGTAAACATGCAGCAATCTTATTTTTGCTGGATGCTGGTGCTGCAACGAATCAATTCACAATAGTGAAGATCTAGCCAGACAGGAAGCAGTGCCCGGAAACCAACTAAAAGAGCCTGTGACGCTTCTTTTAGCAAAATGTCTAATTTTTCATACAACAGCTCAATTGTTTTTATTTCTATCATTGAACCCAATGAGATATATCCGTCAGGTTGAGGGCAGTTTGTTGCAGCTCAGTTCACAGATCCTTGTATTGCTTCATGTCCTCTAAAAAAGAATGTTTCACCAAAGCTTCTTGATCACTGACGAGCTACAATTAGAGAGTTTGCACGTTTTAGAGGAGCAGGTGAATTTGGTTGCTGTAAAGATCACCTGCACTGAAGACTGAAGGGACACCTCTGTTTTGACATTATAAGAGCCACAGCATGCCATTTGTTCTTTATGCATGGCTTTTTACAGCAGAGCAGAGGAAAAACAAAGTTCACAGATTGTGCTGGTGCACTCAATGGATTGGAAACCAAAGACTTGAAAGAGGGAGTTCTGTTTGATTTTTAGTGTTAATATCAGACACAATTTAGGAATGTTTCTACCTTGTTTGCTTTCTGTGTTCATGTAATTTGCAACCCAGATTAAATTCACCTCTTGAGAGCACAGTGTCAGCTGCACAGCGTTATTAGCCCCCTCCTGCCCAATATTTTTGAGGCAATTCCAGGAATATCAATGCCATCGTTGGGTTTCAAACAGGGAAAAGGATACACAAAGCTTGTTTTAAAACAGCAAGCCTCTTTCTTCACTGAACACTGTGCCACAGGTGCCGGCGCACTTCAAAGCTCTCCGATAGCGAGGCTCATGAATATTTTAGAAACAGGTTACAATGTTAAGCTCTGAGGATGTGCTATCAAACTTCAAAACTGTACGACCACGGGGAGCTCCTAATGAAAACACTGCGGCTAAATTAACAGTGACAGCGTGGTGCAAGTCAAACCAATAAATTAGATGAATATCCCTTCAACTTTAGAGCTTTTCATTCCCTATTATTCAAACACCAACCTCCTCTGATCAGCTAATATCACCCAAGGCATTGGAGAGACTTTGACATTTCTTGAGCTCTTTGTCTAACACAACCACAATAAGTTAGAGAGCAAACCTTTGAGCTGACAGGGATTAAGTCCAGAAATTAATATTCTTAAACGTATTTACAAAACATGTATCAAGCTGAGGCACATACAGTTCATCTTTAAACCTGGTTTATTACATGTCATATAAGTTATAAATGGTTTCCATACTAAATAATCAGATTCAAAAGGGATTAAATGAGAAAGTTTCAAATGAGTCCATTTTTCATGTCACAGTTTTTGCTGATGTTGATACAGCACCTGGGAAAGAGTGCTGTCAGCATTAAACACAACCATTAGCCATCATTCCCCTTACTAAGCACTGCCAGTGACTTTTATCATCATTATTAATCTATATGCAAAAGCATGCAAATATGTCAATAACCCCGCAGAGCCTGCTGTTTGGAAACAATATCTCATTATCTTCTCATTTTGGGGTTGGAATTGCACATTAGTGAATCCAAGCAGAGGCAGACTGAAGGTCTTTACACAACAGGATTAAACTGCTCCGAGTAGTGCTGAGATATCGGAAAATAAGCACATCTTCCAGCCCTGCAGGTCCACAAATACGGAGTTTCTCCATATTGCCAGGGACGTTTCACCAATAAACGAGATAGGTCCATTAGTTAGGGAATTTAACATTTAACACTTAAGTTTCATGTGTCAGCTGGAGCCACAACACCAGGATATTTCATCTACATGACTAATTGGATGCTGCTAATTGTTTGGCACACTAAAGGAAGAATATAGATGCTGCTGATTAAAAGCAAAGCAAGATCAATTCAGCTGTGACTGTTTGAGAGAAGAAGGCAAAGCATATAAGCTAACAAAAGATGAGCACTGACTTGTTATACAATTATTGATAAGCTTTCCAACTAATTTCACCCAGGCAAAGGAGCTCTAATTCGGTATCTTGTTGAACTGTGAATCAACTTGTGATCCCCATCTTTATATTGTTAAGTGATTTCTTGATAGTTCTTTCAATGAACTGTGAGGAAAATCAGTTTGAAGTGTATTGCAGTGACTCCTTTGGCCAGAGGACCTGTGCAAACTGTCATGACGACATGACAGGGCTTGTATGTGTTTGGAAAAATGAATGGAAAATGGATCTCCTTTTTAACACAACTTTTCTTTGTTCAAGGTGCTTTTTTACCGTAGACAACAGGACAAGGTAAAGTATTGATCAACAGTTACGAATCCTGTTGTTTGAAACATGTCAACAAGCTAACTTTGTAGGTTTGTCCTGTACTTTAGCTGCCAGCTACATTTAACACTACTCACAGCCCAGTGCTCTGAGACATATCCCAAACATGTTAAGTTAGTGTTGTGTCCTACTAGTGCATATCTACCTTATCTACATATTTCATTTGTTATTTTTTGATAGACTCAGCTCAATCCACTTTTTAGCCTTTAGCTTGTGTTTTAGCCTGTAGCCTGTGCTCTATCACTCTCATGTTTAGCTTTTTCTGCTCTTCTCTCCCTTTTCTGTCAGACAGTCCAGCTCCAGTGTCCACTATTACTACTAAATAAATCCAAGAAGTCATTTTCAGCAGAGGAATATACAGATCTCTCTTCTCACTGCTAAATTTCACCAGCTGACATTGCGTTGTCCTAGAGACTTTGGCTTGTGGTAAATCAATCTGGTCCAGTCGGCTGAAAAACAGTATTTAAATATAACCTTTTTTTGGCGCTTCTAATCTCATTTAAATTTGTAGATTGTGATCACATATATCCTCACAGTCCCTTCAAGCCTCAAGTTTGACATTTTAGCCATTGCCAATTCTTTGGAGGTGGGAGTGCCCATATTTGGTCATAATTGAGTGGGCCATCGACACTTATGACTAGACAGTCTAGATCTATAAGTCCTCAACGGAGCTTAATATCATTTAATTAAAGCCTGGTGCACCTCTGAAAGTACAGCAGCCGTCAAGATCTCCTGCCAGCTCAGTGAAAAGTTCACTCACAGATCTGTGGCGTTTAAGGTCATGCGGGGAGGCCACTTTGTCCAGCCGCTGTGAAATGTGCAGTGGTTGGAAGGTAATCCCTCATTGGAAGTAATTATCCTGAGGCTCTAGTGAGATGGCAAATTAGACCAGCTCCACAGAGGACTGAGGATCAGACTAGGATCAGGTCTACGACAGCTCTGCACCGTGGGAACTCACAGAAATGTTTAAGACGCCTGGGTATGAAAGGAGTGCTTTCAGCTACAACAAAATTAACTTTAACCACATTACAGAAACAAAGTTATGAGTTTTTCCAGAGTCTACAGAGTTAACTTTCCTGATATGCCTCCTCTATCTCTGTCAGAATCTCAGCTATGTTTGGTCTTATCCTCCATTTCCTCTCTTTCTTCCTTCAAGGTCCATCCCTGGTCAAGTTCCTGTCCCAAATTAGAATGGGTGGGACTACATCCCTGCAAAAAATGGCAATCATTCAGAGCATTTTACCTCCCTCAAACTTCCTCTGACTCCAAGTGAATACAGATGAAGTGATGCCAAAAATAAACCAAGTTAGTTTCACAGCTGCTAAACTAGGAGTTATCCTGCAACGCTGAATATTTTGTAGCATAGCAAGGGAGCTACAAAACTCTTCAAAATCATGGGAAATATGGAGGACACCAGTATTTATTGATCTATCCCATCACTTTTCTGACTCCATGATAGAGATTTTGAGGCAACAAACTGGTCTTAACAAGAGAATTTGTTCAGCCGAGCATCATTTTTTACAGTGTACTGATGCCGAGCTCAGTGCTCCACTTACCACAATCTTTCACTGAGGTCAGAGGTATTGTTCTCCAGTTTCCCCTCAATAAAACCTCCTTCCTGAAACCAACTTGTACTTCCTCTACACACAGACACATACACACACTCTGCAGATGTGTTAACTCAATCCCACAGTTCAAGGGAAATTACAGCAAGTTGAAACGTTTACAGTACACACATCCTCATCTCTACCTGCACTTCTGTATCCACAACAAACCCCTCAATACCAACACTATACACACTGTAAACACCCCAACACACTCACACAGCACCTTGTTATGTGTTCAGTGTGTTCCCACATGTCGGTGTTTGCTCTACGTCCCATGTGACATCTTTTCTTTTCCTCAACATCTTGTTTATTCATGCCGCTTAAATGGGACACAACTCATATCTATTGATCCCTGTTGATTTATGCTAATTCTCTGACATGTTTTTCTGGTTTTATTCCAGCATGTTTTGTTTCCCATCTGCTAATGTGGGACGCGACGTGAGTAAACATGACACCTAAGTGTTTGCCAAGTAGAACAGAGCTTGTTTCATTTTGCATGATGCCGTGTGAGACAGAGATTTTGACACCAGAATAGAAGTTCTCAAGAAATTAACAATCTATACCATTAACAGAACAGAGACACTTGGTGAGGCTTTTCTTCCATTGGTTTATTCTCAATTAGTGTGGTTGGTTTTTTAAAGCCTCCGAAGAAAGCAACAGTATTAAATGTTAGGCTTCGTTTCCAAAGGGCTGCAGAGTAATTGCAGAGTATTCGACATCGACTGATGCTAAGATACGGATCCCATCATTGAAAATACACACACACACTCCAGCTTGTAGCTGTTTTTCCACTGGGAGCTGCCCTGCGTAACCAGTAATTTATCAGTGAAAACAGAGCAGCTTCACCTAAGTGACTGGTTGTGAAAAAATCATCCCATGAGACTGATTAAAGCAATCCCCATACAGCCTGTATCAGGACAAGAAACTATCAGGGTCATATGTAAATCTGTGTAACCAAGACTAAATACAAGGACGTTTTTGTTTTTGTTTTTTTTCTCATCTTTAAGGGCCAGAAGAATTTAATTTGGACAGACAAGAGCGAACAGGCAAGTGGAGGAAAGAAGCTGCAACTCCAGAAGCCATGCAAATTAAAAAACAAACAAACTACAAACATGTTTTTAAAAATTAAAGTATAAACAATCATAAAAATGTGAAAATAATACAAAAGGCAAAAGCAAAAGCTACAAGAACATGATAGATGCTGAAGGTAAGAAATTAAAATAATACTTTCAGGAACCTCCAAGTCTTCAGAAGAAGCTATTGGTGTGGTGAATTGATATTAAACAAGACAGAAGCAGACCGAAAGAGCTAAAACAAGCTTAATTGTTTGTATGGAGCTGTGACCCTGCAGACACGTCAAGCGTAGATCAAGCTTTACTCTTCTCATTCATACATTAGCAAACACAAATGAAATAAAGACAAAGAAAGACATTAACATCACCTAGTACCTTTGTGTTTTCAATCACAGCACTGAACAATGATGCAGAACATGAAATATGAAATAACCAAAGCGTTAGGAAATTAACAAATTGGGTGCAGAGTTAATTTCCCTGTTGCTGTGGTATTGAAATAGGTTTGAATATTGTTGATTTACTGGAATTAAAAAATCATAAATCAAGTACCGTGAGTACCAAGTAGGCTCTGTGTGCCTTGGGGCGTCAGGATGTTTCATACATAAAACAGGCATAAAAAGCTAGGACTGCTGGGAGGTCAAGGTCACCAGCCATTGGGGCTTGGGGAGATGCAGATCTGGAGAAAAACCCACAGACACCCACTTTGGGAGGACCCTTTGACCTGTGGGGAATGATTCCCTTTGGAAGCAGAAAGCTAAACCTGATATAAATATAATTCTGGTACGATCTAACTCTAACCGATGGAGAAATTCACTCTTTTTTTCTGACCTGAAAAATGTCAGCTCAAAATACATGGTGCTTTTCAGATTCCTACAACTATATTTTCAGCCTCACAGTCCAATCACGTAGAGAAATCAAACACCAGTTGGAAACAAAGTCAACAGCAGCATTTAGCCTTCATGCTGCTCTCAGATAAGACATCTAAGAAATCATCGACACTCAGCATCAAGCCAGTGTTTGTCTTCTGTCGAACCTGTTAGAGCATTTTTGAGACATGCATTAATGGTTCAACACACGTCTTTAAATCCTCAGCAGCACGAGAAAATATTCCACACTTTAAATTCTTCATACTTTTTCTTTATCACTCTCCCTCTCACTGCTGCTGGTATTAAAATTTCTCCATCCCTCCTTCATCTTATGGCAGATACTCCTTCATGATTCCCTCTGTGCATGAAACTGTGATCTGTTCTCCAACTATCTCCCACCAGCAGCTAACAAGATGAAACCCACATCACTGAGACGAGCTGCCTTGATCAGCAAAAGCAAATCAGACGCAAACGCAGCAGCCATGCATCTGTTAAATGATTGATCATGTGTGTTCTTGGAGCTGGATGTCTCAGATTCTGCCATATCAACACAGCTGCTGGCCTCCGATGAACCGAAACACACAGCAGAACTCGATTCATTAAACTCAGATTTTGGAAACTTTCTTTGAGGTTAAGTGAGAGCAGTCGAGGTCTGAGGCGGCCCTGGAGTCACTCTGATTCCACGACAGAGCGGAGTGAGGGGGAGAAAGAGAGAAAACCTGATGAAATTTCATCATACTGCAATGCAAGGGCAATTTGTGTGACAAGTTTGAGCTGCAAGAGTCACAGCGGAGCCTGAACATTATTTCCACTCCGATAGAGTTTGTCTTTCTAGAAACCTGCGGGCTGAGAGTGGGAGCTTGATTGTTTGGCTCTGGCTCCAAACTTTCCAAAGTTTCTTTAAAAGCTTTAAACAAAACACGACACACATCTGCTTGTTTTAACTTCATGCAATCAAGCAACTCAAAAGTATGCTATCTAAAAACTTAGAGAAGAATTTTGAGATCTCCTTTAAGCCTTACGATTTTACATTGTAGCCTTTAACAGAGTTTGTTATCGTGACACGAGTGACCGACAGCTGCAGAAATGACCGTAAAAGTGTAATTCTGCTGCAAATTATGGGAGTTGTTGACTATGGATGACTTCATTGATGAGTCTGATTTGAAAATTTGGCCCTGGACCCAAGTGACAAGGCTAAAACCTGAAAAACGGCCACCAAGGGGGCCAACATGCCCCAAATATGTATAATCATGACCAGGACAAAGACCAAACTTGGGCCACCAAGACCCCCTACATGAGGGGAATCATAAGGATTATTCTTCACTTTCATTTGTTTCCTTCTTCGACACCTTTACCCCAAATTACGTACCTTCACCATGCACCAAATCTCGACAAGCTTTGCTCCAATTTCATGGAAAATTTTATGATTCCAGTGTTTTTGTGCCAAAATGTGCTCCACAATACCCCTTTAGAAAGAAAAACACAGCCCCCAAAGCTACTTTCAGTTGCAGGTCTAATATTTTTGTGCGAACTATCATGCCTGGACCTACAGAGAGAGTCTTAAAAAGGTAAATTCTGAACAAGAAGTTCAGAAATTGAGTCAAATGTCACATTTTGCTGACTTCTAGGGTACGTATTTGAGGAACTAAACTCCCACAGGTCATTCCGTATCATTCATTCAATATGTGTATACTTGACACATTGATTTTTTGCAAATCGATGGGTAGGGTCAAGGAGGGTGGCCAATTTCTTTTTTTGCTAACAAGCAAATCTGAATAGTTCTTGTGTACAATGTTGGATCTTTGTCACAAAAAAACCTTTGCAAGTGAAGCAGAAATAAACAAACAACTCCTGTATCCTGAGAGGCTAAATCACTGTTTTTTGTTTTTGGTTTGTTTTTCTGGTAAAGACATCATACTGCAGTGTTACAAAACAAAACAAAAAAGAAAATAAACACTGAATCTCGGTTTCAAGTGATGACAAAGTAGCAGAACCCTTTTTTCTGCAGAACTGAACTGGTACACTTCCCACTCTTAATGGAAAGTGTGGTTTTTTTTAAAGTAGTGATGTAACAGCTATGAGCATTTCATACAAAACAGTCCACCGTCCATTTCTGTGAAGATCCGTCCTGTAATGCTGCTACTCTAATAGCAGAAGAATCAACTGCAAGCACAAAAAGCACTCATGCAGTCCTATTTCCATTCAGTACACTTGCCCCAAAGGATTACATTACAGTCAACGCAGCCTTTTTCCCTAATGCAGCCGAAAGCATCTTCTGATACAATGCCAAAACTTAGTATTCAAACCACTCATTCAGACCCCTGTACATGAAAACATGTCTGCTCTGTTTGAAGGTATGGATAGAAGCAATTTCCTATATGTCCAAGATTATTGTTTGCCTCTGTTTGTGCTTCAGCACTAAGAAAAATCAAGTAATAGAAGGATAATTCCAGGAATCTCTGTCCTACATGTTTCAAATTCAACAGTACTGCCTCAGCGCAGACTGAGCTCTGTAAATGTTGATCTTTATGACTCATGTAAACATCCACTCAACTCCAGACGGGAGCTTGTTAGCAGGAAATAATTCTGACCTGCTGAACTTCTGTAAGAATAGCTGAGGGCGATGTTCTGTGGTGCAGCAGAGAAAGCACACAAAGTTAAGTGGCTACTCAGGTGTGTTGGTAGAGACATGGAAAGAGGAAAGAGGAGAGAATCCTCTGTAAATAAATGGGAGCTGAGTGAAACGGTAACCCAGGACTGTCACTGACAGCTCAGGTCCAGTGGAGACAGTAAAAGCATAATTTTATCGTTTTATGGATCTCATCTTTCAGGGTCAATGCCTTCCAATAACACAATTTTATTACTGCAGGTTTCAATTAGATTATTGCACTGGAAGCTGTGATGCTCTCACACGCTCTGCATTTCCACAGGTAATAACCCTTTTAATATCACACAGGAGCGTAATTTCATGGAGAGGTCACACAGAACTTTGCCAGAGTGTGAATTCATCTGGAATGAAAAATACTGACTGAGTAGAGTCATCACTTTCATAACCCTTAACATCGGCATGAATAATGTAATCTTAAACTAAACTGAAGGTCTGTGATGGGTTATGAATTTATACATTTCATAACACTTCCATGCCTTTCTAGCTGAGTCTGATATACTCACATGTGGAGTTTAGCTTATTTCTGCTTAATTGACTGCTTAATTCTTTGAGTTAGGTGTAAAAAGAAACACTTTTTTCTGGTTTCTGGATCAATGAGTTGACACTCCTCCAAAGCAATTGAAGAACCTCCTTTGATCCAAGTTGAAATCTCAAATCTGTTGAAGTCCTGGCCTGGCTTCACTCATCATGTTGTTTTTTTTTGGTGTAGTTAAGCTAATTACTATCTGGTGTAGTCACAGGAGCTTTATTTTGAAAGTCAACCAGATGTTTTAATGGGGTTTCAAAGCCTACTTTTTTTTTAACATAAAAAATTCACAGGAGGAATTGATAAGGGAATAGATAAAGGATTGGATCGACAAGCAAAATTGAGTAAAGTGGTTGGTATCATTGGTATCATTGGTAGCAATAAAATCTCATCAATACCCATCCTGATGTGTATCTCATCCAATGGGCTCTGACCTGCCTGAACTGAGATGTAGCTGAAAAAACAACAGAGAAGAGTTGGTGTGAGTCATCACACTGATTGGAAACCTAACAGATCTGGTGCTGTGAGTGGAAACAGAACCACAATTTGGCCATTACACCCAAGATAGCTCACCAATGATGCCACTTCAATGCTACCTCACCTACTTCAACCAGTTTAAATTTGCAACAGAAAGAGATATTTCAACTATAGCTGGGTGGTGATCATAGAGTCGAGTGTACAGTCTATTTATGTTGTCCTTTACATAAAAAACATTGAAAACTACTTCTATTTTATGGCTATCATCATACTGAACACTCACACTAAAGATTTCCAATATACAGCAAGACCAGAGATACCCAGGAGATTCATACACAGTAGCTAAATAAGCAATCTGGTAGAAGAGTATATAAATAAACAATCCATTAACTGATGGTCGTACAGAAGATTAAAAGGTAAAAATAAATAGAACAATGGTATTAAAAAGGTTGGTTGTTTCTGATTTTGTCCATGTGCAGCCATGGTTACAGCAAAGAGATCTCAGAATGAAGCTGTTCTCTTGAAAGATGTACAGGCTTGACAGAATCTTCTCTGAGTAATCACCTATTACATTCTGAACAAGTCAAAATTTGGGTCTCAAACCAATCAATAAAACTGTGTCCACAGATGTGAGAAGTACACCTGTAATGCAGCACATAAAAGACATCACATATGTTGCTAAGTGGATGCTCAAATATTCAGTCTTGTATGGAGAAGCTCGTGTGGAAAAGAAAACAAGCGAACCAGCAGAAAAAAATTGCTGTGTATTACAAATTATTCCGTGTTTGTGGCACAAAATTAGACAAATTTGAGAGGAAAAGGAAACAGAGGAACTTGGCTGAATGAGCAGAAAGTTTGCTGATGGTGAGAAGAGGGTAAGAAGTGGGGGACACTTATCTTTTCATTAATTCAGAAAACAACAGGAAGGTAATCTGCTGAATAAAGCTTAGTAGAGGAACCTACTTTTGCCCCCTGGCGAGTTTGCAAAAATACTATATTTGCAAAATAAAACTCTGCAGCAGCCTGACCAACACAGGGGCTGTCCAGGAGCTCTGCAGTTAGGCGAGAAAACAAAATAACAGTCAGGGTGTCAGCAACTTTCAGGTTATTTAATGCCTGTGCAGATTTAAGTCAGGACCATTTTCACAGACTAATGTTCAAATGTACTGTGTCCTTTATTCAGGCCTAACGTGATCAGCTGCAGCGAGTTGGCTGCAGGAATAAATCAACTTAACTGCTCAAAACTGAGCTTACAACAGCATCAGACCTTAACAGCTCAAATTTACTACATCATTATGTGGATATACTGGAGGTAACAGAAGGCTGTGGGGAAACATAACAAGTAATTCCATCCATATCCACTGTTTTAGACCTTTACAGACTTCTCCAGGCCCTGAATCACAGAGGAGAGAGTATAAAACATAAATGAGCCCGAGATACAGAAAAAGGAGTAAGAAAAAACCCAGGGCGAGTGTTTCACCTTTCACCTTTGAACCTGTGCCTCTATTTAATCTTTTTTTTTACCTCCAGTGTCGACCTGATGTGTGTTGATGACAGTGATGCACGGCCTCCCGCTTCCTCACCCCCACAGGGCTGAACTAGAATCAATTAGGCGACAAGCTTTGCTCCGATCTCTGACTCAAACAATCAGTAGGATATACATCATCTTCTACTCTTCCTGCTCCTGAGACGGAAAACTGACGGCTGAAGGGAGAAACCACAACTTAAAGAAGACAGGGACATCACTGCGTAACAGAGATAACAGAGTGGGGAGATTTTTAAAGCAGATATCAAATCAAACCGGGCAGACACATCGTCCATCATTTAAACAGCATGAGCTAGAAGAGGAGCATCGTTTGTAAAATCCATTAATACAACTCTCTATTTTCTCTCTTTTTGCTTCTTTTTTGCACAAATAGTTGAACCAAATAAAAATCCAAATCCATGTTTTTCTGTCTGACATTTGATCTCACGTATTGGCTAATATTGATGTCCTTTAAAATATGCACCAAGTTCCTCAAGTCTTTCCAGAATCACCCTGGTGATGTCTGTGTGAAACAAACAGCAAAGTTTTTCACCCTGACTTCAACCCAGATATTCCACACCAGCCCTCTGGTATAATCTCAGGGTGAAGTTGGGGTGAGCTCATGTGAGAATATCTGGAAAATTCCTTGCGAGCCGCACAGCAGGAAGGGATGACGTTCATACGGAGCAGTTGGTTTTCTGTCCAGTTTATTGTGTGGTTGAAAAAGCTATTGCATTGTGAATCGATAACATAGGCAGTGAGTTTATGTCATTTATTTATGTTTGCAGGACATAAACATTGATAACTGCACTGTTTACTGTGGGCAACATCACCCACTGTGGTAAAGACGCAACTCTTTTTAAACACTTCTTTTCTTTATTTTATATATAGCTATTCCCAGGATGCAAAGGTAATGTGTTTATTTGTGGTTCTGTTAAGATATTTTTTGAAAATGTACCAATCAAACTTTGTAAACTTGGTTTGTAGTTGAGTGTCCAGAGGGTGGGATGACTCTCTGTTCAGTGCGACTCACAGCTCAGTGCTCTGAGACATGACCTCAACATGTAACATTAATGAATCCTGGTTATTTTCTACCTGGGGATGCACAATCTCGGGTATTTGGCCATTATCCAACATGATGAAATTTTACAACTCATTCAGCCGAAAATCAATGCCAATATTTTCAGAGATCAACTCTTTTCTGTGTTGGTATTTGCATACAGTGATATGCTGCATACTTTCATCACATCATCATTTATTTTCTGTGCAAAATAATGAAAATGCTTGACTACTTAATTATAACAATACCCACAACCAGGGCAAATATGGTCAATTTTACAATTAGCAGTGAGGCAACAACCTGTCTTCACAGGAAACATGTGCTGGGCAGGTTTTCTTGGCATTTAATCAAATAAGCAGCAACCCATTATGTTATATCTGCAGATACCAACTTGTTTGCCAATAACCAATAGTTCATTTTTAAGCCGATAGTGGCTGATGCCGCTAACATGCCAATAATATTGTGCATCTCCAGTCCTACCCATGTTTATCCACTAAGTCCAACCTCACCATGGAGCACTAACATAACCTAACTCTTCACCTCATTGATAGACTCTCAGACCACTGCAGTACAACTGCTGCATGTGGGTTTTAATGTACATTTCCACTAACAGCTTAATCCTTCTTTTAGCTTGTGCCCTATCACTCTCCTGTTTAGCTTTCTTCTCCTTTGAGGTCCTTTGTACCATAGATGGGGGAAGTGTGTGATTTTCCTGAATAAGAAAATGAGACTTTTGCATACAAGTTTTAAAATGCTGCAGTGACAGATTGTCTAATCGATAGAGTGCTGAATGATATTGTTATAAACTTGCTTTTATTACAACTTAAATCAAAAACGGAAACATTTTATGCTGATATAAAAACCATATCATCATCTAAATGACTGAATTGCGAAAAGCAGCTCTTTGTTTATCCCGGAACGACTCCGTGGCCATAAAATGTTTACAACAGATAGAGAAACGAGAGAACAGAAGATGAAAGAGGGCAGCAAGGGAGGGGGGAAACAGAAACAAGAGAGGGCTAGAGAGTCAAAGCCTAAAACAAGAGAGACAAAAGAGAGAGAAATAATAATGGGTTTGTGGGTTCAGGGGTTTCCGAGGAGGAGTTTATCCACGCCGTGGCTGTGGCTGAAGCAGAGCTGACAGCAGCAGCCTGCAGCTCTAATGAAAGTGTCTGTGGAGGGGAAAGGGTTTCATTAAAACCATATTGGAGGGCAACATCATTTCATCCTCACAGCCCACACACACACGCACACACACACAGAGTACACACACATTCTGGAGAGCTAACACACACACACAGAGTACACACACATTCTGGAGAGCTAACAATCTCTGTAACCTCCCTATCATCCCATTTCCTCAACTCTCTTTCATCTGAGCTGATCTTAAAGGCGAGGGAATCATTCCAGGCGATGCTGGCGGATGAGCTTGGTTGCTCTTCTCAGCCTGTCCAATTTTTTCTGCATGAAAAATATGACGGCCCGAATGACCACCGTTGCAGGAAAAGGGAGGATCCGAACTTAGGAGGAAACACGCAAGGAAGGAAAAGAAAGATGTGTGTGATATTACTGATGAGCACCGCCTTAGATGAGTCTCAGCAAAAAGAATTTACGCTCCAGTTGTTATAGCCTTTATTTTAGGCTAATTTAACAGGATAAGGACATAAATGGTAAAAGTTTAGGACACTATTATATCCCACATTTCCCTTGCTTAGGAGATCCCTGGCTCAAAATGGCCTGTAACCTTTTAAAAGCTTCATGGAAGTGGGAATAAGTTTTTTGGCAAGCTCGAATGTGGCTTGAGGAAATGCAAAAGGAGCAGAGGAAGTTAGTCGGATCATTGAGATTTAACCAAGGAAAGAGAGGGGGCTCTGACCAGAAGTGGGGAAATACCAAACCAAGGTTACAGCAGAGGCTCCTGGCTGCATTAACATACAGCAGAGAGAGGGGGGGAGATAAAGACAGGAGGGCCGAGTGCAGGATTGAGATGAAGCCGCACACAGGAGATAGGAAGAGGAATGGTTGCAGTGTTGAGATAACTGCGAGGCTTGCAGCTGATAGATGAGGGCAGCTCCAAGGTCAGCCAGAGAGCCGTATGACTGCATAACATTATCAGCACTCAGCGCTGTGTGTCTGAGAGTCTGCTTTCATATCTGTGAGCCAGCACAAAGGTACAAATCCAGCAGAGTCATATGCTTCAGTGTGATTTGAGGATGTTTATGTCATAAAGCGACAGAGAGGCGGTGACACTGAACGGGGGATTTAAGGACCTTCTGTGACTCAACTGATCAGTGTTTGCATAAAGCTGACTGTACGTACAACCCATCATCACTTAAAGGTTTCATCCTTTCTGTAGCCAAGGACCTAGACAACAATGCTACCATCAGCAGACGTATTCACTGATAACATCTTTACATTGCGTGTAAGAGGGTAGCAGCAGATGGCATAGTTCAAACAGCTTCAGCAGACACTGACCTTTGCATACAGCACGGCCTGCGCAGTGGTGAAGGCACAGTACTGCTGGGACTAAAGCAGACAAAACCATTTCAAAAAGCCTGAAGCAACTGAATTTATTGAGTAAGCACCTGATGAGGAGATTATAGCCCTTTTTTTTACCAAGCATTTCAGTTCAGTTTGTCTCAATGTGCTATGCATTTTGTGGCGTTTTCTTTGACTAATACTGGGACAGGTTCCCAAGTTGCCAACCCCACATCATCCCACTCTTTGGTACCCTTCTGCTGGGTTGCTAGACATATTTTTCCAACCCCAGGAGGTGGAGCTAGAAACACTGCAGTCTTTTGATTGGTTGAGAATTGTCATTTCTTCCATGATGGCTGTAATTTTGGCTGTATTTCTCCATTTTTCAGGGTCACTCTTAAAAATGTAACAAACACATTCAAACTATTAGGCTCAAAGAATACCATTGTTTGGGCGTTATTAAACCAAGTCAATCACCGCTGGATGTGGAGTTACTGGGACTATTGTATACAATTAACAGGTAAATTTATAACCCCAGAACAAAACTTAAGACCCTCAAAAAGCGATTTAGGAGACAAGCTTGAGCCCAGTTTTTTAAGTTTACAAAACTTTTTTGTGCTGTATAATCCTGTCCATGTCTCTGCTTTCAAGGTTTACCCTGGACTATCTCATTCAAGCAACAACAACAACATGAACAAGTTATAACAAGTGCAATAATTACCTTTAATTATGTCAGTACTCTGCGCAATATCCATAATTTCAATAATGTCAATACTTCTGCAATATTCCATACCAATCTCATCATGTATATACCACACATTTTAGGTAGACTGTACATACTTAATGTTTAATTTGATATTTTTATGCTTAGATTTCAGTTTTGGGTAAGACACTTAAGGTTATACTTGACACTTATGCTTAAATTTGTACTTTCTCATATTTATATCACTTTTTGAATGGGAGTAACTGTATACTTAAAAAGCAATTTCCCCTGGGGGATCAATAAAGTATTCTGATTCTGATTCTGAAGATTCTGATTTCAGAAATCTACAGAAAAAGAAGGATTCTTATCTTTTAGCTCTAAATTTGATACAAATAATTAGGGTAAATTGGTGCAACACAATGGTGTAGTGGCTGTTGCATGACAATAAGAGCTTCCTTCAAAAGTCTAAAAACATTCTCATCAGGTTGACTGGTCACTCTAGAAAACCTGTAGGTGTGAGTGTGTGTGCATGAATGGTTTTCTGTCTCTACCCATTAGCCCTGTGATAGGCTGTTGGCCTGTTCAAGCTCACCCTACATTGTGCCCAATGACAGCTGGGGTCATAATTGTATCACAAAACCCTTAGGCCATAGTTTTATACACTATGGAGACAATTCACCACGCAGAAATGAAAAGCGTAGGCACTGATTGACATTTTCTATTGCTGGGCCGTAGCTGAAGTTCCTCTGATTCAAACTTCACTAATTATCAGCTGGAGTCCAGCTCTTCAGAAAGCCGAGTCTGACCGTGAGATGACTCATGGAGCACCACAAGCCAAAACAAATAAAAGCAAACAAGTGCAGAGTGTGCACAAGCCCAATATTTATCACAATACAACATGTCCTCAGTTCCCTTCAGCTCTTTTGTTGAAAGAGACGGCTGCCTTCATGTGTCTTCAGAAGCTCCAGCTTTAGAAAATCTGAGCGATAATGAGGCAGCACAACACTATATGTGGAGCTGTTTGGAGAAGTTGGAGGGTCATTTTTTGGGTCTTTATAACTGCTTTTAGAAACAGTTTTTTATCCTGTCAAGTGTGTTTTAATTGTCTTCCAAGATAAAACTCATACTTCATGATCTTTACTGGGTGTTGAGACGTCGTTATCTTAAGAATAAAAGAGTCACAAAAAAGCATTTTTTAATAAGGTTTTTACTTTGGAAAACCTTTTATAACTTTCTTAGGACTTGAAATCCACAAAAGGTTTTTCCTATCATTTCATGTTTAACTCTTACAGCTGTTTTTGTACATTTTTGCAGGATACAGAATGAAAACTTGTTCACACTGGTTTAAATAAAACTTTCTCTAACAACAGCAGAGTGAGCATTTCTTATCTCTTGACCTAATGAAGACACAACCTTTTTTATCTTTTCTTGCTCAGGTTGCTTCCCTGATGTAACCATTACTTCACACAAACTAATGAATGCCTTCTCAGCACAGGGAGGAGTGACAGTCGCTGAGAGCAGAGCTATGAAAACCATGCTAAGTATGCCAGTGGTATGCCGCCTCCCTCTCCTTCAATGCTCGAAACCACACTGGGGGGAGGGGAGAGGAGGGAGAGGTGCATAATGAAGAGAAAGAAGACAGAGAGGGAGGGGGGTAAGATGAAGATAAGGAGAAGGAGAAAGGGTGGAGAAAGGATGAAGTGAAGGGCAATGAAGAGTAGAAGGAGGCAGGAGAAAACAAAGGGGAGGAGTAAAGGGGGAAGGGGAGTGAGGGGAGATAAGAATGGGGGGAAAGAAGAATGAGGAGGGAGGGATTACGGTAAAAGGAAGGGAGGAAAACAAAGTAGGGGGAGTGGATGAGAAATGGAGAAAGCTGAGAAATGAGGATGAGGTAGGAAAAGACTGACAGAGCCAAAGAAATTGGTGCTACAAAGTTAAGATAAGGTCAAACTTTTGCAACTTCTAGTCTCAAAATGTGGAGCCAATGTGGAAGCAGAGCTGGACAATTAACTGCAAATTAGATTCAACCTCAATGTCATGCTGCAATATTTATCTAACCTCAAATGCGTCAGAATACCAGCTTAACTTTTTTTTTTTTTTTTTTTTACAGGAGATGTTTCATAGTCTACAACCCTGAACTCTGTTGAACTCTGCTTTACAACTCTGACCAATCAAAGAGCCAAATTGTTGAACAGAACCTTTACAAGAGAAACTATCTAAGTGGTGAAAAGTAATAAAAATGCCAAACTGTGGCCAAAATAATTAGTTTCAGGTGGCAAAAATAGTCAGAAAGTGGCAAAATGGGAGAAAAGGGCCACAAAATTGAGAGAAAAACTTGAAAATGGTCAGAAAAAAGCAAAAAATTCTGTTTAAAAATATCCCTTTTTATTGATCTTATGTAACATAGTAATTATCTGAGACACTGAATTTGGAGTTTTTCATTATAGGTATAATATGTGGGTTTCACTTACTGAAATGAGTGAACAAAAATGTAGTTCATGTAATGTACTTCACCATAGCAACAGAGTAACATATTCCAGACGGGCACCAGTAAAAACTATAAAACTTTTTTTGCAATGAAATAACAACCCGTAAGTGTCCACTTTAGACTGGCTACAAAAGCATGGGTGACCAAATAAACGCCCTTTGAAAACAGCATCCCTGTACAAACCTAACTTTGAGCGAGAGTAAAAAATACTTCTTATATTATAAAAATAACTGTCAGATTAAGGGGGACCCTGGTTATGGAGGGTTTGGTGGCACTGAGGCTGAAAAGCCGTGTCCATCACGCATGTGTGGTCTGTCAGGGAGCACTTTGTAATCCCGTTGCTGTGTTGCCAGAGGCACCAAACACTCTGTGTAATCTCTGTCTCACTGCTTGTTGTCTGTCAGCCCAGGTGCGAGGAGGGTTTGACCAGAAACTGGCAAAGAATAACAAAACAGCAGCTTTTAATATCTGAAACAGAGCTGAGTTAGAGCGCACGCTTGGAAACACACCCAGGACGGAGACTAATGAAAGAGAAAATCAAAGAGAGGAGTAATAGAGGAGTTTTTGGGACTAAAACTCAACATGTATTCATCTTAAACTCACTGATATCAAAGCAGGTGAAGTTTCTTCCACAGCTGATGGATACCTTTGCCCCATTCCTCCCATGTTCATCTTCTAGTTACGTCTTGAGGCTCTCACCCCTGAAAAAGAGCTGCATCTTTTCTGACGCACTCAGTGCTTCAGGGGGGGCACGTCAAAGTTATGAACATCTCAGCATCCTCCTCCCGAAACCTCCTGGATCACCCCGTCTCATCGGCCGGCTCGGGGCACAACCCTTCCTCCTCTCCCTTGGATTTATCGCTGACATTTAGAAAAGTGGAGGTGGACAGTTGGCTGGAGCACGAAGCAATTCTTGTTGTTGGAAATGAAACACTGCGAGGGAACCCCCCCAGCATGTCTTTTCTCCTACATTATCTTGTCAGAGAAAGAGGATGATGAGCGAGTAAAGCAGCAGGTTGTGCACAGCGGCGGCGGACCGTTGAAGGAATACAAGAGAGAAGATGGATTAGAGGAAGTGAAGATGTAATGGGAGTGCAGTTAATAGTGCTGACGACTCAGTTTAAGGCTGTTTGCCGGCACCGTCACTGCCAGCATGGAGGATAAAGAGGGAGGTGTGTATCTTCATTATACACAAACTTTATATTCACTGAATACACCAGCAAGAGAGAGACTGTAGATCAGGGCCTGTATGCATGTTCAGTCATTAGTGATGACAACAGACCCTTTTGTTTTGCACCAGGCAAAAGTGCTTGAATACAGCACGGTTCAGACGGACAGTGTGACCACACCAAAATGTGTCAGTGAGAGCCACCAGCCCTAATGGCCCTTTTCCACTGACCCCTCTCAGCCCTGCTCTACTCGACTCCACTCGTCCCTTCTCACTGTGTTGCATTTCCACAGGCGCGGTACTATGCGTCAGACGCCAGTTTTCCAAGAGAATGTCGTCTCCAAAACTTCACTTTCTGACTCTGTACAAATCATGTACAAGAGGCAAACGATTAAGTCAGCAACGGGTTTTTAATGACATTTAAACCTGACGGCACAGAACCACACTGAATAAACACAAAATACCACCGTAAAATGCACCTTCATGATTCCTAAATAAGTTAAAAGTCCTTTTTAAACGAAAAATAGGCTAACAGCAAAGATAGTTCGGTTTAAAGAGTCTTTTCGATTACATCAAAGTTCGTCGGCGCAGGAGCGATCTGTCTGCCACGAGAGTCTTTAAGCACCAATCAGTCCATTAATCCACAGGGAACCAAAAAGGGAAACCAGTTCAAAGAAGAATGATCGATCAATAAATCTCTGGTATACCAGGCCCAAAAATAAAAGATTAAAGTGATCTCACTGGATCCAGGGAAGAGTTAATGTCAGGAAGCAGCTCCTTCGTTTTCCTCTGCGTGCATGCAGCACAAGGCTGTTGTTTACCTCCGTTGTCATGACGCCCGACACTGAGCCGCTGTATTACTTTAATGAAATCTTTTCAAAGCTTTTTTTTTTCCTATAACGACCACAGTGGCACATATGTTAGTACAAAATTATGTTTGTGTTGCATTATAGATGACATGCACGCACTTTAGCGTGGCTATGTTATAAGATCCACGCCCACCGTGAGTCTGTAGTCGGGCTAGTGGAAAAGGTAACCAAACCGAGTACAGTAAAGTCAACTAGAGTTGGAATTGTATAGTGGAAAAGGGTCATTAGTCACTTCCACAAAATCAAATGTGTCCCTGTGGAAGAAAGTTTGAACACCCCTGCTGTAGATCTTCCCAAAGCTCCTCTTTTAAAATGCTTCTGTAAAGGTCAGAAGTTTCACAGTTTATAAGTTTCTGTCATATTCTTACAAGGTTAAAGCATGTGAGTATAAAAAGAAAAGCTGCTACTTTACAGCGACTTTCTGTCAAAAGTAACATTTTCAGCTTCACAGCCTCTCAGGCGAAAACGCTTCTAGGGTATTTATCTCTGCGTGATTTAATGTCCTCAATATTAAATGGGAAAAAAACCCTGCAGGATGGATCATATATATTTCAATGCCAAGGCAGACATTAATTATGAGAGGGGAAGGATCACATTGCGCCTGTGTCTCCATTAGTTACAGAGGCCGCTGACAAAGTTCCCTCCTGTTTCTGGGAAAAGACACCGTGAATCAGCCGATGCGTTCGCTCGGCCTGTGATGAAGGGCGGGACGATGTGAGGGATTTAACAGATCGTTCAGAGGAAGAGGGCAGCACTGGTGGGATGGAAAGGAGGGGCAGTCATAGTGGGGGGGATGAAATAAAAGTGTGATGAAAAGGAGAGATGGGTAAGATGTAGAGAGTGGAGTTGTGTTATATAGAGCCCATCAGGAGAAAATGTGTCAGTGCTTGGTTTACTGGGTAATTAACCAAGCAGGAGGTGTGAATTTAACAAGTTTGGATCCAAGTTGTACAGACAGAGCAAAGCAAACATCCCTTCAAACTGATAAAACCTCAACACTGACTGAAACGCACCAGGGATAACAAAGTTTAAGCAGCACTTTTCAGAAGACCCTGTAGGTGTGAGGAAACGTGTTAGCATAGATAGCAAACGTCTTATTAGAGTTGGATAGCGCTAAGCCTGAAGGTAGAGCTCCAAACTTTCAGGTTAATCTCCAACAGTCAACACAGCATTGGACTCGGGGAAATATGAAATCAGAAGGATGAGAAATCTAATACACAGAGTCCGGACCTTTTAAGCGAGGTGAGGAGCGCGGGAGCACGTAGATACACAGCTCTTTCATGATGCCGGGGTCAAAGCAGGGCAAGGAGGACCCAAAGGTAGACCCAGATACATGCAGGAGGAATATCTACTGCTAGTTTCATTTGAGAAGACTTCAGGATATCCCTGGAGACACGAATGTGGCCAGGGGCGAGGAAGTCTGTCATTTGATGCTTGGTTTAGTGATATCCACCTGTAAAATGTGGGTGTTGTACGACCACAGGAACGACCCCCTAACAAAGGAACTAGGGACTTCTCAACCGGAAGAACAGGAGTCTCAGTTTGGTTCTGGGTCAAGAAATTTTACAAATCAGAGCAGTTTTGAGATTTTTGTGATAGCTTTGACTGGCAATGGTTTTCCCACATTCTTTCAAGTGTCTGCAAATCCTTCCACAGAGCAATACAGCACAGTCAACACCAGCAAAAGCAGATTATCCTCCATGCTAACAGGCTAACGGTGGTGCACATAAACATGCCAGAATTTCTGTCTCGTTTATGGTGTCATTTTTGCAGATCAGTCTTTGACGTTGTCTTACTGCCCTCTACTGGTCTCCCCTTGTAGTGCAGTAACCTTTATTTTTTCCCCATAATTGACGCTGTTGAAGCCAGATTTGTTTACATTTTTTAAATTACATTTCAGGTTGTTCCTACATTTTGGGTCATTATTCCATATTAGGATCTAACAGGCCTGATTTGCATAATGTACCTGGGTCCTTGGCCTGTGGTAAGTGGTTAGTTTCACCACGCCACAACACTTCCCTCAAATAGTTTACGGTTCAATAAATGTCATTCTTTTAAGCAACTAAGTCACTTTGCATTTTAAAGTGAGCCTCAAACACTCAAAGCAGCAGATTCAGAGGGTTTGAAAATGTGACATAAACTCCATCAAGCTGTTCACACCAGCACCCTCCTTTAACCATCTGCTGAACAATCAAGGTAGTTAAGCATTAACCACTTCTTAACCACATAACTTATGTGGGATTTACAGTCAGCTTCCTGCACTTTCAGCCGGGCAGCGTTGGAGAAAGTGTCAAGGGGGAGAGAGATAAAAGTGGCGTTGAGCAAGTGCTGTAAAACACATTTACATTATCTACACAAATAGCCATCATGTTCAATTGATCCACTTTTCCAATTCAATCCAACCCAGTGCCGTTCAGAAAATGAGACACTGATGAGGTCGGTGTGAGTGAAAGGGAGGAAGGGTAACAAAGCATATAAGGGTCATTATACTCTCACTTTTTGAACTTTCAACTGTGACCTGAAGTAGTAAACAAAGGCCTCTGAACAATATTTTAAGGCAGTGAGAGGGTGAGAGAAAGGGTTCGGAGGACGAAAATGGATTCTTCAAAGAAAGATATTCAAAGATATTCATACATAAGAAATAGACAAAGATTCTGGCGAAACTTTTTAAAACAGCAAACAGGAGAACAAACATAAAATATTCAGCAGGAGGAAACTCTAAAGAGCATCTCCCCCTGAAGACAAAACCCTCCCACCACTGTTTTCTGAATTCAAGCATCAAAATGGTTTTATTCACTGAAAAATGCATCTTCTTATTATTCACTGGTGCCAAACACACGAGGGCCTGGAAGGTGCAATCTGGATATCATCCATGACGAAAAATGGGGTTTCAGCTCTCCTATTGAGAATCACAGAAAGAGCGCCCTTCCCGTTTCCAATTTTCAAGGTAATATGTCTGAATAAGGCAGAAAGAATGACTCACAAGTCAGAAAAGGACAGTGAATGCATCAAACCTGTTATCAAAGGGAGACAGAGGCAGTAGCCCCATTAAGGAGAATAACTGTTCTATACTTTTCCCCCAAAATGTTACAATGAAGTCATGCATGGCTGAAAATTATGTGAAATACAGCAGCTGAGGTGACCTTTCCTCCACTTTTGTTGTGTTTCTCCAACAACAGTTCTTTGCTTACAGTTGCTGTCACAGTCCTCACAGTGAACACCAAGATGTTGTATATGAATACATGTATGGGAGAAGTGTACACTATGGTTATCTTAAACATTATTTAAAAGGTTTATAACAAGAACCACGAAAGCCTTGATGAAAATATAACACTCTGTTTTTTCCAATTAATCAGTTAAACATAAAAAATGTCAAACAATAGAGGTAGTTGAAGAAGACATCTTTGAATATGTTTATGTGTTTAACTAAAATAATTCAACTTGCAATCATGGATTAACTAGAAAATACAGAATTTAAATGTGTGAAACTGAAGTCAGACAAGTTGGATTGTCTTTATTTTTTTACGTTTCTATAAGCAGAAGTTGACTGATCCAGATGAATTAATTGCAGGTTGATTCACAGCCAAGATAACTGTATAATGCGATAATGCTGGATTTCTGTCCAGTCAAGTCTAGTAATCAAAATACAAAGAATATAAAGCTCAAATTAGAATTTCTCTTTTAAATAATAATCTCCAGGCAGATTTAAGCCGTTTCCACCAAATGTTTTATTTCGGTTCGCCAAGGTACTACATCCATTTTGTGGCATTTCCTTTGACTAAAAACTTTGATAGGTCTCCTTCTGCTGGTGTGCCAGACAACCGTATAACCCTGCCATGTTTAAATCTTCAGACAACTTGGTGGAAATAACCCTCTTATTGTTTGGGAAATGGCATTGCTGGATGTCTTCCATTGTTACTCTTTTTTTACTGTGTCATGTTTTTCTTCTTCATTGGATTTATTAGCAAAGTACACTGTATCGCACTGCTATGCCGTCACGGTACTGCGTAGCTAATGTGATTAACGGCATCCGGCTTACACGCCACCGACCAAGAGGGGCTCGGTTGGCTGTGGAAAATACAAACTAAACTGTACTGATCCACACTGGACTGCTCGGTGGAAATGGGGCTTTATTGATCTTATTACATCCAAAACCAATACATTTCTACAAAAGTCTTTAAAGAGTTTCATGGAGCCCAACAGTTAAAATAGAAAAAATACCAGGTTATAATTTGGACTTTTAAAAAAATATCACTATTTAACCAATTAATGAGTCTTTTACTGCATAAAACTAGTTAACTACTCTTCAGCAACAATAACAATACAATTAGAAACAAGCTGAGTGATTATGCAGCTCCAAAACACTGGTGTGCATTTGTTCAAAAAGTCACGAATACCTTTTATGAATTTTATATAGAGTGAGAAAAAGTATCAGAGGTTACCATTTCAGTGAAAAAGGTGAAATAAGATCCACTTATTCAAAGTAGTTTTAGACACAAAGAGTCTCTACTGGCTGTTAAGAAGCTGCAATCCAGGGACTGAAAGTGCTCTGAGTGAAGGGCACCTTCAGAAAAGTGCCATCCACTAATGGAGAACACAGCACTAGGATACAGAGAGCCAGAGCAGAAAAAAATATGCAAAGTGCTGAATTGATAAAAGTTTTGGGATTCAGATAACTTCACTTCCAGGTTTATTCTGTAAATGGTTTAACCTAGATGGTACATGTGTGTCAGTGTGTGTGTCAGTGTGTGTGTCAGTGCCGGAGAGGCAGATGACAGGTGCAGACAGCAGCAGCCTGAGAGCCACATGAGTGTGTTTCGCTCTGACCTGACATGACATGACAGCTCTCGTCCTCAGAGAGAGATC
Source organism: Thalassoma bifasciatum (assembly GCA_008086565.1). Taxonomy (NCBI): domain Eukaryota; kingdom Metazoa; phylum Chordata; class Actinopteri; order Labriformes; family Labridae; genus Thalassoma; species Thalassoma bifasciatum. Next base: position 221,873 of record RPOG01000819.1, read on the forward strand.
CAGCCTCGTCTGTTCCTCTGATGTGTCGAACACACAGAGCCGCTGCACCGCTGTCGCTGCGGTGAGCGAGGACCAAAAACAGGCATGTACAGAGAATGGCAGCCAAGTTTGCTAAGCTGTTAATAAACCACGACTGGACGGGTTCCCACTTAGTTTTTGGCCTCATAAACAGTGGCTGTGCACACATTTTGCAGAGGTCTTCAGACACAGCTAAAAACAAATAAAGCCACTTTTTCAGGAGAGGAAATTAGTTTAAAATGTTTGCATGAGATTCATTTTTGTCAATAGGATCAAACCACAACAGAACTGATTCATTATTTTAAACAAAAACCCAATCAAGCAGAGTCCTCATTAATGGCCTCGCTGTGGTGAAGAATAACAAAAAGGCTGCAGAGCACGACTGTGTGCAAGAAATTCATTCATCATGGACTAAAAAAGGCACAGAGCATTCAGCAGCAGGCACAGATAAAAGAGTGGAGGCCTTTCTTTCTTCATGCAAGACATCTGTGCAAAAAAAGAAATTGTGGGTTGGTTAATTGGACAGAGGTTGAGCCTCTGCAGCATATTAACGCCAATCAAACTGAGGCAGGTTAACCCTTTCTGTCACCAGATAGACGGGGAGTCAATGGAGTCAATGGATGAGATGACACCAGTCTTAAAGCTGATGTCACAGCAAAGGTTGTGTTTTGAAATTATGGACATAATCTTTGTCACGTCACACATAAGTTTCTTTGTTTCCGTTGAGGAAATGCTGACTCAAACTGACTTCTGGCTTGACTACAACCTGGCAAAGAGGTGGAGTGAATGGCTGGCTAGAAAGCACCCGCCTAAGAGTCTAAACAGTAATGTGCATAATCTTTCATAACTCATTACCTGAATATGGTAGTATTATGTTTCAAACACGCTTCATTAAAATTCAAAAATATGTCCTCGTTTCTATTCATGAAACCCAGATGTAATTACATTAAACTGCTGAAATGTTGCGACAATGAAAAGACACTAAAGAGTACACTGAATCCCAGGTTAATAGAGTTGTGATGTGGTTTCTTATCCTCGCTTTGTTAACACTGTAGGAGATTCTCATCGCTGTCAGAGAACACATAGTTTCACGTCTACACAACCAGCCGCCCTCAGCCTGAGGGATGGACAAAGTCCCTCTATCCCTTGTCCACCAGCTCCTCCGCTGTGCCTCCGAACGTCTTCTCAGACACGTCTAATCTTCTCATCCCATGCTGCGTCTCAATCTTCCTACAGTCAGTTAACCCAGCACAGGCCGATTAATGAGAAATTAATCTCTTTAATTCACTCTAAAGGTCTCCTCTCTTTTTAAACAGATAAGCCGCAGACCGTCTGGGGCCAGTAGGTGATGATTATAATACATGTAAATTGAAAGGACCTCTATATTATACAGCAAGGCCATGCAAGAGTGAGAGGAAGTGAGATAAAGATGTGTTTTTGGTGTAAGTCGGATAGTTTGCATAATTCAAATGCTTAATATTCAGCTCTGATTGTTTAAAACCTGAAAACAACATAATGCTGAGGACAAACTGATGACACACATCAGGTTGAATCAATCCATGTAAAGGAGTCTGGCACATCTCAAATTTTCCTTTTGACATTAGGGAAAGTGTCAGATTCTGTTAGTGCTCCAAATCCAAAAACACTGTGGCATAAATGTTATTCCCCTAAGGAGGCTACAAAAAATCTTAAGCCATGAAGGTGTTATGTGTGTGATACTTCAGCTGCACAAATGAATCTGTCTGAAATCAATAAAACCATGTTTCACTTACTACCAGTGAAACAAGGTGACTGCTCTACAAAACGGTCACGTTCATCCTGTCAAGATTCTACTTTGCATTACCACCTGTTCACGATACAGAATCCCTAATGAATTTGTAACAGTGCAAAGATAAAGACACAGAGACACAGAGCTGAAATGATCCCAACGATACATAAACCTGTTGTAGAATCTAACCATAAACTGTATAATAAATGTCTATGATGTCACTCATCTGTTTCTGATACAGAGTTTTGAAGCCTTTTAACAGGGGGTCATATTTGGCAATGCAAAACTAAAGCTATAAATAACTAATAACTTTGAAAATAATGAAATATATACAGAAATAGCCCCCCTGTACTGTGTTTATTTCACAACCAAATAAATCAATCAAATAAATGCCTATGTTTTTTGCACTTGGGGACATGGGGAGCTTCTGTTTGACTGCCATGTTGTCCATGTCTCCTTTCGCGTGAGGGGTCAAGGCTGCTAAAATGACATCAGTTGTCCAGAGCAGTGCAGACCTCGCATAAACCAAGCTTCAGCTCAGGAAACAGGTACCACAGTTCACTGACTCAGAGTAAACTACCATCAGAGGAAAACTCTGTCTCAAAGAGCACACACAGGTATTTATCCAGAATCTAGAACCAAAAACCCTCATCGCAAGGTATACAACACAACATGAACCAAAAAATCTCTGTGACATAGAAACAATTTTTAATTGCATAAAATAATCCAATAAAAGTGTAACTGTGTCATGTAGGGGGAAGGAGCAGACATAAAATGGGAATAAAATGTATTCTTTCATAAAAGGGAATCATAAATCTGTGAGTAATGTCATTTATGATTCATTTTTCAAAACTGTACCTAGCTGTGGAAAAAGTGACCTAGATTTTTTTACTCTGACATATTTTACTTTTTATTCATCGTCATTCAATAATCACCAGAGAAACTATTTAAAAAAAAAGATCAAACTTTTTCAAGACTGAAATAAAGTTCTGACTCAAACGGAGACACCAAGTTTTATGTAAACTTTTGTTAAAAACAACTTTAAAAACTTCCTGCTGGTGGGAGAGTTTTATAGAGTATGAACTGAATAATTTTTCGACCAGTGACGACTTTTTTCTGCGCTTCAAAGACTGATTAATCGTTCAATACAAACATTCACAGCAAACGTTATGTGAATGTGTGTGTGTGTGTGTGTGTGTGTGTGTGTGTGTGGCAACAGCAAACCATTAACAGCTCATGCAGCGCGGCACATAGCGCTTCACTGTATCCGACTACTTCCTGCTTGCCATGTCATTACTTTGTTATCAGCTACCAGCTTACAGGTGACGAGTGCACACACTGAACAATGACACCATACATCAAGGTTGCTTGGAAACCCAGCATAGCTCCACCTGAGTGTGCAGAAAGTGAAGTGAGGCTGATAGAAATCTCAGAGAGAGAGAGAGAAAGACGGCGCTGTGGGGAGCATCATTTTACAAAACTTGCTCTCAGGAACTCTGCAAGGAGTCAAAAGTTGCATGAAAGCGAAAAAAGCGAGTAACTAGAGGAGACTGTGTATGCTTCAGCGTCCATGAATGGGTGAGTGAGTGGTGGGGAAAGTGTTTCGGCGCAGTCTAAAGCAGAGTCAGAGTTCATTTCTTTTTAAGTGATGGAGTAGGAACTGTCAAGTTTTCCTGTCGACCAAGTCAACAGTGTAAGTGTTTTCATGAACATTCCTTATTTAACATAAAAGAAGCCTCTGATCAGTGCTCTAGACATGCTTTGTCCAAAGTCATATCCCCCTGTACTTGGAATACAGACTGTATAATCAATAGACGCCGTGACAGTCTGCTCTAACTGAGGTCTTCACAAAAACTGCTCCCCCTAGTGACTGGCTGCAGTATAGGTCAAAATCCCCATCTACTAATTCATTCCAGATGAGAGGTGATAAAACTTAAAAATTGATTACACCATGTAAAATAGTTTTCACATCCTTACACTGAGGTGATGTGGAGGTTTGGTTTGGCTACATTGTGTTCAAGTCATCTTTGGTTGGATTTTTGTTAACTGTTAGACATTAACAACTAGATTATACATTTACGCAGCCATTCATGTGTAGTTTTTATTGGGGATATAAGAAACTTTGGCAAAGAGAGACAAAAAGAGATAAGCTCTTTGAAAGGAAAAAAATAATGTATGTTTATTGCTTTTTTGTTACCTGGTTCCACCAAATTCTCTGGCTGCATAATGTCTGGTAACAGGGTTCTTTTAGCTCCAAAACCATACAAAGGTAAAAGGTGGAGCCACGCTTTTCTATGTACAGTCTATAGTGTGATACGAGATTGTTTACAAGAGGTGAAAACGTGGTTTGGCACTGTGATCATTCGTCTCCATAAAGTTTCACTGTGCTTTTAGAACTGTATCTCTTCATTATCCAAATAATTCCAAGTATTAATGTTTCATCACTGCAATGTCTTGTTTTTCTTTCCTGCCCATGTCATCACCCTCGTGAACTAAAGATTTGAATTTGAATTTGAATTTATTAGGGAAAGCCCCTTGAGATGCAGCATCTCGTTTTCAAGAGGGTCCCACAGATACAAAAAAAAGCATAAGAACACAACAAACAGTTACAGTAACAAATGAAAACTGACAAAAAAAAAAAAAAAACTTTACCACCACCTACACCACCCAAGTCCACTCAGTTACTTAACAAATGACAGATTCGCTTATGTAAAAGTTCATTTAGGGACATACACAAAACAAGATATAAAAATAAGTAGATAAATAAAACAAAACAAATAAATAGCTCAGAACAGGGAATTCAAAATTCAACAGGCACAAAAGCAGGAACGTCTTGTTTTGAGATATACAACCAGGTTCAACTTAAAAACATAAAAGGATGAAATGGCCCTGAGAGAAGGGGGAAGACTATTCCAGTCTTGAGGAGCCCTAAAACCAAATGACCTACGGCCAATCTCTTTGCAGATTCTTGGAACAATAAAACACAGATAGTTCAAATGTCTTAAATGATAAGAGGATGAAAGTGGAACAAGTAATTGTTTAAAGTATGTATTTCTGATCAGGTGTGGCACTAAAAAAAAAGGATCCTTGACTTTTTCAAGTTTCTGTTGCATCATTTGGTTCCTATTTTCACCCTGAATGGAACCTTCTCTGCTTATTAAAATATCAACATTGTGTCTGGCTAACACTGAATCACTCGCCTCCCAAGTAAAACAACTGCCTTCAGAGCTTTATACCAACAGTCTAATGCTTTCCAGCGTGACCTCCCTTCCATGTTGGATACCTGCGGTTTCCCTCCATTGTGCTGTTAAACCAGTGTCAAACCATTTTCACACTGCAAGGAGTCAAACCAAAGTCTGTTTTCCTGCCAACAACAACAACAGCTGCCATGGCAGCACACTGGGAGGTCCACTTTATAGGAGTGGGTCACTTCTTTGAAAAGAGCAAGAACATTTTGCACCCTATGCTCAACCCTCTGTGTGTGTGTGCACATGTGGGAGTGTGGGTGGGTGCCCTGCTGTGATGAAGAACATCTCATTTCAGGACACAGATACAAACTGGAACATAGTGAAACAACCTCCTTAGCTGATATGAAATTAACAGTTTATGAAATGTAAGCTGAACTCACTGTATCACCTTTGAATTAAGATAAAATTAAAACAAATCTGAAAGAATATGTGTGTGTGTGTGTGGTTGAGAAGGATTAAATCCAAGCACACCTACCACTCCATCTCTAAAATCCCCAAATACCTCAACACCACCGGCACAACCTGTATTATGTTGTTAAGCCAGCTGCTGCCAAACTGGCAGACACACTGATTAAGATTAAGTCGACTTTCTGGAGCTGAAAAAGCTGTAAATCTAAGTTTTACTCAGCGGAAAGAAGAGGGGAGAGAGAAAGAGAGAGAGGGGAGAAGGAGGGAGGAAGGAGGGGATCACACTCCAGTGCACTGCTTCAAAGGAAACTTCAAAACAGTGATGGAGCACATGGGAGACAGAAACCTCCAGCCACGCAGGAGAAGTCTGAGACACAGTCATAAGTTTGTGAAACGTCTGCACATTTTGAGTTTAAAGTTATTCTAAAAGTCTCAGTAAATGTAAACGATGACACGTGAAGCATTTTGTGTTTTAAATCATCTATTTCACACTAGTTTTGCCTCATTATGATGATTTGCCAAGCCTTTATAACAGCTAAAAAACCCAGAAACTTAAGTAATATGTAATAACACATCATGGATTTGTTCACTTCTCAAAATTAAGAAGCAGTTACAGGCAGTTTTCCTCAAAATAGAGTAAAGTTGTCTCATTACTATGCTTTCTTTCATTCTATATAAAAAGTACATGCCAAACCAGAACTTTTGTAAAAGTGTAACTTTGCACCAACACAGTGACCACCTTCAAATCTTGTCAAACTCATCTGTTAAGTAACTAAACCACGCCGAATTAAGCCAAAGCCCTCAGATGATGCCAAGAAACCTCAAAACATGTTCCTCGTTTCATGCTTGTGAGCTGGGAGGCGAAGCTGTGCAAAAGTGATAAAATCCGAACGTGGTTTGGTTCGGCTTTTCCCACTCACCCGTATTCTTCGCATTGCAGCCACTATCTCCACTCGGCTGCTCGGTCGCGTCACGTCCAGACTCCCGATGTACTGTTGTCAGGGGGAATAAAATGCGACAGGTAGGGAAAATAATGAGAAGAATAGCGTGCATACATTTTTAATTACTTTTAAACGCAGATATCCTATTATGGTAACGATAAAGTGTGCGTAAAACAAAATTTTACTCCAAAAAAGTTTATTCAATGCTCATTATTGCACTCTCAGTGAATGTAAAACCATTAAGATGGAGTGCAGTGTTAATCATTCTGCAGGTTTTCAAGCACTTGTTTGCAAACCTTGCATTTTCAATAAATAAACAATAAACCAATTACGCGTCAAAGTGGCATGTGGTTACCTTTGCCTCAAAGTTGATCCCATGCTGAAACGCTTCCTCGTTGTGCAACGGGATCCTCAAATCATGCCCATCATCTACGAGGTTATACTTGGTTTTTGCAGGCATTTTGAAAAGTATGTCCTCCTTTATTCCACGCTACCAGGAAAATTTACAGAGGACAATATGACCACCTCGGTTGGAAAGTGTGTAATCCAGAAAAAAAAAAGCAGCTATTCCAAATCCGGTTAGTGCGTGCTCTCCATCGCAGCGAAGCGTCCCAGCATTGCAGCCCGGCTACACCGCCCTCGACAGCGGCCAAGTGGCGGTAACTACTCCCTAAGTGCTCGGGTGGATCACCGCCCTCCTGATACTCACCGACACAGTTTGAAAAACACACTCAGGATAGAAGAAACAGCGACATGCGCGCGGACAGATGTGTTTTCGAGACTTTTCCTGCCTGTGGTGGGCGTGGAAGTTGGCCGGTCTGGTTCTGCCTCCTAACCCGGAGTCTCCCTTCGCCGTTGAGGGGGGGGTGTGATTGGAGGAGTCCGGGGATCCCACCTGTTTCCATTGGAACATGGGCGCA
>RPOG01000820.1:0-31917 GCA_008086565.1 Thalassoma bifasciatum
TGAAAGAGAGTCATCCCTTTTGGGTTGTGTACCCTCATTCTTTGTAAATAGTGTTAGTTTTTTTCTAAATTGCTTTTCAAATAACTGTTTTAAGTCTTTGTTATAACAGTAATAATGATAATGGTAGGGGTAATGAACATAATAATTATAATAATTATTGTTGCTGTTGTCGTTGTTATTGTTATTATTATTATTATTATTATTATTATTATTACTATAGCTAATTTTTTCTTTTTTTTTTTATCTTTTTTTTCTTCTTTTTCTACTTTATTCTATTTTATTTTTGTATTTTATTGTTGCATCTTTTGCGCTTGGAATGTTTGTGAGCTGCTGTGACGTTGAAATTTCCCCCATGGGGATCAGTAAAGACTATTCTATTCTATGAGAATGTTTCGCAAAGCATTAGGAAAAAGATTATTCATGAAATTAACAAACAAACAAAAAAAAATCAAATTTACATTAAGTTCACACTGTTTTATGTTGAATGCTCAGTTACATTCATTTTGTGGGAGCATTAGTAGTTTTATGGACTTTGGTATCAGTGTTATTCCCAGCATCAGTATCGGTATCAAAATCAGTATCATATTGGCATCCGTATCAGTTTCATTATGGTAAAGGTTCTTACATTTCACCTTTTTATATTTTAGAAAACAGACTTGCTGTCATACATTTCTTGTTTTTCAGAAAAGTATGGGCTGTGTTTGTTCTTTTTTTTAACTTTACTTATAGCATTTTTAATCCATGCACATGTTAAAAAAAAAAAAAAAAAAAAAAAAAAAAGAAAAAGAAAGAGGCAAAGGTCACAGCCCAAAATGGTTCAAGCTGCCAATAGTAGTTTGAAACAAGACTGTGTTTCTTTTCAAAAGTTGTCCTTGGTAGAAAACAAAGAGATTACACACTAACACAAATTGAGACAAACAAAACAAAACAAGACAAGACAAAAAGAAGAAAAAAAAAAAAATCGATGATAATCCCCCCCCCCAAAAAAAGCACAAATATGTGTGAGAGCTTGTCTTAGTCGTCATTGTGCCACATAAGGCAAAGTTTACACATGATAGAGAATAACACAGCAGCACAGACTGTAAACACAGACCGTGACATATTTAGTTTTCATCTCGTAATGTCAGAAAGGATTTCCACGCTATATTAAACCAAGCATCTTTTGTTGAAACGAATCTGCTGCATCCTAGCAATGAAAAGCCTTTCATTAAGAGAAAAATATGGTCTGTTTAAACAAAGCCACCACATACAGACTGGCCTGAGACCGACAGACACCCTGGGGTGTGATGAAGTCCCACACTGGTGCTCCAGGTTTACTGGAGTCACCGGATCAAGACTGACAGCTGAGCAAATGGAAAAATAAATAAGTAAACACCATAAAAAATGCACCACACATACATGTGCATGAATAAATGAAAACGTGCTTTTGCTAAACACAGGCGGAATTATTTCTTATTAAAGAAATATAAAAAAGTGCATTAACCATTTATGTGGATGCCCCCTCTACGCCTGAGCACAGATTACAACACACAGATGGTGCTTTTGTTTTATGATGCTTACATCACTGTAATTGGTGCAGGCTTTTTGTTTGTCACGTCTTTAGTCGTTTTCCATACAAACTGTTTCATTACATTCAGTTATTACAGATCTGCACTGTATTGAGGAGAGAGCTCATGTCATTAGAGAGAGTTTCAAACCAATGCAGCTGCAGAAAGTTCATTCTTCTGCTTTATTCTGAAGTCTTTCTTATTCTTCTATCTGAATTTAAACAGCCTTCAAACGACATTACCGCCAACGACGACTTCTCCTCTACTCTTCTACTGGAAACTGAGCTTATGTTTGTGTCATCTGTTGGTGCCAGAACCTCAAAGAGTGGAATGCAGATGGAAAGATCATGTTTATCCTCCTCGCTTGAATAAACAGGAAATCAACCTTACTTTTTTGGAACGAGAAGCGAGTGGAACTTTGCAGAAGTTCTTAAGTTTCATAAGAAAATATTTAACACGTCTTTGTTTGTGAGCTATAAAGGAAGGTGGTGCTGGCTGTAANCCGCGGCTATGTTCTGGCCACTTCTCCCCAGAAGCATTTGCTGCATTTAGCCGGCCCATGCTGATGAAAGAGCTGACAGGTGTGGGTCATTATAAACGGAGACTAAAGCCAAATGCTGTGCCGACTATTTTCCAACACAAACCCACAAAACTTCCTCGGGAAACCACTGAAGTCCGCTCCAGGACTTATATGATCCTGTATGAGATCCAGCCCGGTGCAACCATATGACGTCACTACCCAGACGTTATTGCGGCGTAAACAACAATGGCGGCCTACAGGTGAAAATATTTTTTCAAATTTTATACAAACTAAGATATTTTGACAGATTTTATTATCGTTCTTATGTAGCTGGTAAAAACACTGATTATTTAGGAAAATGACGTTCTGGTAGCTAGGGTTCCTTATAAACATTCCAGGAATCCAGGATTGTTCAAGCCCTACATATAGAACTGAACGTCACAACACTCCTGCTGTTATCGTATCAGATCAATATTGGTATTGGCCAATACTCAAGGCTTCGATCTCGGTATTATATCGGAAGTGAAGAGGTTGTATTGGGACACCCTTCACTATTACTTTAAACACAGATTTCTATTCAGCATTTTAAAAAATACTATAAATAAGTGGAAATATGGACTGCGATTTGTGACACTGGGGAATTATTTTGACGTATTATAATTACATTGAAAAGCATGACAGTAATTAATTTTTATGACCTGAAACTGAGGTTCTTTGCTTTGAAATTGTTTTTTCACCTCCGTTTATTCCTTCAATTGAAAACCACAAAATTCAATTTCCTTTCATGCAATTCCTATTCAGTTTTTCAATTCAATTTCAGTTTAGCATGGCACGATAACTGCGTCGTCTACATTCATGAGGAAGAATAGTCGAGCACAGATTCAAAGAGATCCTCTTCACGGCAAATTGGATTTGTTTTCAAGGAACATTGGGGGTTGTATTTTCAAGCAGATGAAAAATCAATAACAAAGTAAAGAAGTTCAGTTCCAAAACATTAAGTACAATGTGAGTTTATGCTTTTCAAATAGTAAAACAAAAATTCAAATTCACTTTTTAGCAACATAACTCTAAGCCTATTTGCAGAGCTCAAAACTTAAGGAGGAAAAGTTATGAGAATGTTTTGATGCCTCATTGCATGAGTGTCTACCTGGTGTCTTATAATCACCATCAGGTTAAAAAGGTATTATCAAAAAAGTGTCTGTTGCTTATGTGCTGAGGTGTGTTTTTTTCCTAATCCCAAGCTGTGCCCCCCTCTCCAGGAGCCTAATCTGCTATTATGTTTTTTCTCCCTCCTCCTCTCCTTGTGTTCTCCTTTTCCATCTAATAGAAAGGGGCGCTGCAGAAAAGCGACCCAACAGTTCTCCTGCTCCTGTCCTCCCCATGTTACATGTCACTGTCTTTTTGTCAAGTGAATATTGAATCTTGAACAACTAAATAAATAAAAGCAAAAATAAAAAAATAAAACAGTCATGGAAAGTTCTTGGATGATGTAATGCGCTTTACAAAATAATTCTGCTTTTTTGAATGTTTTGTGAATCACCGTTAAAGATGGAAATGACTGAATCACAGAACACTGAGGTTGAAGTGGTAATTATTATGACTAATACACTGAGTAATCCCAACAGGAGGCACTCACCTCTATGAGTTTACGTTCATAGCTAGCAGCCAGTTCCTCGATGTCTCCCATGAACTTATTCTGTGGTACGGGTGCTTGTTCTTCACTTGGATGCAACACGGACAGAGCTGTGGAGGGAAAAGACAAGAAGCTACATTTACACACAGACAGGTACTATAACATAACGTAACAGAAATGCATTCCTCGTTGACAAGTACAGTAACATTTAATGTGCAGGAGTCACTGTTATTTTATTTATTTATTTATTTAATTCTTTTTTTGTTGTGGTTTCCCAGGTCCATGCAGTCAATGGAAATATAAGTCACACATCTCATTTAGACATCTGAAATTATATTAGAGTGACTCAATTTAAAACATCTCAGACTTAGTAAACAATACAAAAACATGTTAGGACCAATTAGGCAGCCAATAATATATTCGTATAAACTTTAATGAAGACAAAGAATGAAATGGGGTAAACCCTCCTGACACATGAAGCCCTCTGTTTGAGGAAATCTAAAATTCAAACAAAAGGGGCGCAGATGACCTAGTGGATATGGCCCAGCACCATGAGGTTCGCCCTCGAGCGGGTGGCCCGTGTTCAATTCCCGCCTGTGGCCTGTTTCCTGCACGTCATTCCCCACTCTCTCCCCCTTTCCTGCTCTATCCACTGTCCTCCTCTATCCAATTAAAGGCAGAAAAGCCCAAAAAATATCTTGAAAAAAAATAAAACAAAATAAAATCCAAACAAAACAAAACTGAGAAAGTAAAAATTAAAAAAAAAAAAAAAAAAAAAAAAAAAAAAAAAAAAAAAAAAAAAAAAAAAAAAAAAAAAAAAAAAAAAAAAAAAAAAAAAAAAAAAAAAAGAAGGGAGAGGGGGGGATACAGAGGGAGGCGCATACTTCCCTCCTGTTGTCTTTGAGGCATTTTGGTCCAATTTAAAAAGCTATTTTGTCACAACTTTAGTTTTCTTTCATGAAAGAGCTTTAAAACTACATGGCTGGTTGACATGCTATTTGCATGTAAAATGAGTTATGCCTATTTTTGTTAAATTACATGTCTTCTGTAAAATGTTTCAGCATCTTGCTGCTATTAAAAAAACTGAAATGATTCCAAAACAATATCCTACCCACACTTTAACATATTTCTGTCTGTGATAATACATCAACAAATGTACCTCTGATAAAAACCTGCTTTTTTCTATTAAAAAAAAAAGTGCTTTTATGTAAATAATGTCTATCATAACATATATTACAAAATAATTGCTAAATATATGTAAATATTTTGTAAACATCTTCACTTAAGAGGAGAAACAAAGAAATTTGAAAAAAATAAATAAAGCTACACCTTGTACTATATAAACTGTCAGAGCAGATGGTGCAGAGTAAATTTGAAGCCAAAACAAGTGTTGAACAGGTTTTCCTCTGAGAGTGTGCCTTGTTTATTAGTTTCTCCTATATTCTGGATTTAACACTCATTATGTTCAGTGGGATTCCACCAATCTTGCGTGTTTTCTGTGAAGAGTTCAACACTAGCAGTTATTTGGAAATTAGATTTTATAGCCAGAGGTCACACGAGATGTTTGATAGACATCACCAGCAACACCTGCCCAACCAAGCCCTGTCTTCTTAATTGATTAAAAAATATATATATATATAAATATATATATAAATATATATATATATATATATCAAATAGGTCTTCAAACCCATATATGTAGCATGGTTTCAGTTTTCAGTATGTAGAGCAGTTACACTCTAACAGATTTCCCCTCTGGGAGAGTTTCTAAGTGTTCTGTCAAAGTGATAAACACCCCTGCTCCACCACTGTCTGCTTTCCTCAGACAGAGCTTGTTTCTGTGCAGCGCTGTAGCTCGCTAACCAGCAAAAGTCATCTCAACAGAGCCGGAGGGGAATCCTCTGAACCCATAAACATCAGCTAATCAGGTTCTCTCTGAAGAGAGCAGCAGAACTTCGCTGAAGTTTGAGCTTTGTGTGGAAGAGCGGTTGGGAGGTGTTCACACAAAGGTAACGAGGAAACATTCAGGCAAGAGGAAGGGAGAGAAAATCTACAGTAGATATAGATGTTCTGTTTGTCCAAAGGCTGCACAGAGCTCAAATAAACTTGTTGAGATGGCCCCTCAGGGAGAACTTAAAGGAAATATAGAGTCGGACTGTGAGCTGGGTAAGTGTTTGAATGGATCGTCCTGTCACAGTGAGGGAGGCATCGATGAAGAAAACAACTCTTTGTGCTTTCAGACAAACCGGGAACAAGCTACTGCAGCTACAGCTTTAAAAATACAGGAACAGGAAGCAAAGTGGACTGTCACAATTAACAAGACCCATACATGAGCTCCAACAATACACATGAGTTGGTCTAATGATGAGGAAAAAGAGTAAAAGAGGGAGGAAGAGGGGAAAAAAAGCAAATACCAGGCTAGGCTCCTGGGGGGCAGTTTGGAATCAGGATAAAAACCTCAACAAATAAGCAACATGATAAACCATTACAACAAAACTCAAAGACTTGCACATGTGGGAGGGGGAAGGGTGTCGGGGAGGGGAGGTGTCACAGCACAGACACTGGGGGTCCCCCTATACCTATGATATAGCTTTACCCAAAACCAACTCACAATTACTTCCCCTTGACTCGTAGATTAGAACAGTGGTTCTCAGACTTTTTACAGTGAGTGTCACCTGGGATAATATCGAACTCCCCAGGTACCACCATCGTGACCAACCTGAAAGTACAGTGGTGAATGTGTGGGCTAAGTGCATGAACCGAATGATGTAGCAGATTGATATTTAGATAAAAATAAAGGAAAGACAATTCTTATTTTAAATTTGAATTTAATTTGTTTGATATATTTTAATTCTAGGTTTTGACATAGTTTGATAATATGTTTTCTGTGTTGGAGCGGCTCCGTTTTTTTTGGGTCACGTGGGTGAACTGATTGTTTGGTTTGATGGTTAATTGTTTGCTTATTGTGTTTTGGGATTTGTTATGGTTTATAAAATTTTCAGTTTAATTGAAGGCATTATTGTTTGACTGTGTGGGTTTAAAGCGGGGTATGGTTGTCATAAAATGGGGCTTGGAGTATTTAAAGGGGCTGCCTTGGCTAGGCAGCTCACTTAAGTTTCTGGCAGGAGTCAGGCTGGTTGTTGCGTGGAAGGGAACAGAAAAGGCTCTTTAACCTTTGCTGTGACTTTCCCCTTATCGTGGGCGATTTTGTTTTGAGTCTTTTTTTTTTTCACACTTAGTAAGTATTTCACTAAACACTGCAAAATAAAGTCACCATTCTTATTTTGACGACGTTGCCAGCCTACCTTTTTTTTTTTTTGGTAGTTTTTTCTCGTTTATTGCTTGGGTGAAAAGAACCCCGTCACACTTTCAAATTGATTTTATAGTCAAAAAATATTTATGACCTTCCTCCACGTACCACTGGTGTTACACGTACCACAGTTTGAGAATCAAGGGATTAGAATATATAATTAACCTGAACAAACAACATTTTCCACCAGTTTAAAAAAAATAGTGTTGAGCCATGCTGAGAATAACTTTACCCAGAATTCCTGAGGAGTGAAGAATATGACATCAAGTATACTTTAGGCTCTAGTATTCATCCCAGATAAAAGAAAACAAGAAGGACTGTTGTTGACTGTGTTTAAGTCATTTTTCTCATTTTTGACTGTTTAACCGTACCTCCCTACCTTCTGATCACTTTGTTTATACAGAGTTTCTTTCCCAGCACACCTTGTTACCAACGCCTAAGTTGATTACCAGACAAACTGAATATTTTGTTTGCTTTTTAAAATGACTTTTACGTAACCAAACAAAGGGAACACCCTTCAACAAAGGTTGCACTATTTCATTTTTATAAACCAAGTAAGGTTGCGATTAATTCAAAGCAGAGCACACAAGCAGAGTAAATAAAAGGTAGATAACATTCTTTCTTCTATCAAAAATCCATTTGTTCAGTTGGTTTTACCAGTCCAGTTAACAATTAATTTTTCCAGTCTGCAATTATGTGACATCCAGGTAACAACGTGTCCACGCTGACCTCTAACGTCTTTATAAAAAACACATTTGGAGGTGTTGAAATTGCCTTTATTGTCCGAATGATAATTAGGGTTCTCCAAAGTGCTCCAGTCTGAAAGTGACAATGTGCGATGAAGACGAGTGTGTAACTCTCTGTTCTCTGTTTGTTAGGTCATAGAATTTGTAAAAGTAAAACAAAGGTGCTTATTCATTTTAATATAGAACTCACTGCTGGCCAGATATTTTGCTGCCATGTGATTGGCTGTTTAGATATCTGCCTTAACAAGCAGCTGGAGAACGGGTGTATCTAATTCAGTATATACAATGCACATTTACATACCACATACTAGCAATGAATAATTTTTGGACAGAAAAACACATTTATGAGGGAGAAAAGAGGGATTTCTCTTTTTTTTCTCCCTTTCTTTTGACTGTAATGTATCTGTTTAAACAGCATATACTAAATGTGTATGTGTTTATATAGATATATTTGTATATATATGTATATGAATGAATGTATGTATATATGTATGTGTGTTCATGTTTGTATGTTTGCTCAGGACTAAAGGAGGGCGACTCAACAAGCCCTGAGGGGTTTCTTTGGCCCCTCCTGTACATCCTTGTAGCAACTTTTTGTTGCTTTGCTCGTGTTTTTTTTTTTTTTTTTTGTGTTACATTTTATATGTGCAATAAATTAAATAAAATACAATAAAATAAATAAATTTTACAAAATCCACAAAAGAGACCCTGTTTGTATTTCCAGGTACTTCTCAAACCCAGATATTATACAGACTCATGATACATAGAGTAAATTTTCAAATCTTTATTTCCTAAAGTGGCGCTGAGAGTCCGCAGTGGACGGCAGTGTTGCCATCTAATGATGGACTTGAGCGAGTTGTCATGATGACATGATACGTATATTTGTTTTAAAATATGATTACAGATCAGATCTTACTTTTAACACATATTTTCTTTGATCAAGACAACTCTCATAGGATATAACACAACAAGATGATTTAATTATCAAAAGTTACATAGTGTTGTTGTTGTTTAAAATGTGACGGCAATTGAACTTTGTAAATTTGCAGTGTAGTTTTGTAGCCGGCTACATTTAGCGTCATTCATTTGGTGCTCTGTGTAATGTCAGAGTTATGCCCCGGCAGCACTAAAGTATCAGCAGAGCAAATATAAAGCTCACAAACATGTTTAAGCCTTATGCTCATGTTTAAGCCTTTGGTCTTTGTTTTAGCCTTTAGCTCATGTTTGAGCCTTAAGCTCTCGTTTAAGCCTTTAGCTTATATTTTAGCCTTTGGTCTTTGTTTTAGCCTTTAGCTCATGTTTTAGACGTTGGTCTTTGTTTTAGCCTTTAGCTGATGTTTAAGCCTTTAGCTGATGTTTAAGCCTTTAGCTCATGTTTTAGCCTTTAGCTCATGTTTAAGCCTTTAGCTCATGTTTTAGCCTTTAGCCCTCGTTTAAGCCTTTAGCTCATGTTTTAGCCTTTGGTCTTGTTTAAGACTTTGGTCTTTGTTTTAGCCTTTGGCTCATGTTTTAACCTTTAGCTCACGTTTTAGCCTTTAGCTCATGTTTAAGCCTTTAGCTCATGTTTAAGCCTTTAGCTCATGTTTTAGCCTTTCACTCATGTTTAAGCCTTTAGATCATGTTTAAGCCTTCAGCTCATGTTTTAGCCTTTAGCTCATGTTTAAGCCTTAGCTCCTGTTTTAGCCTTTAGCTCATGTTTAAGCCTTTAGCTCATGTTTAAGCCTTAGCTCCTGTTTTGGCCTTTAATTTGAGTTTTTGCCTTTAGTCTGTGCTGTATCACTTCCATTCATCTTTCTTCTGTCCTTTTTCTGTCTGACAGCACAGCTCCTGTTTCCACCATTACTATTAAATAAATCACAAATATTGTTTTTAGCAGTGAAAAACACATCTTTCTTCTCACTGCTAAACATCACCAGCAGGTCTGGTGTTGTCATAGAGACTACAGAGACCCATAGAGACCCAACTAGTCCCGATTGGGAAGTGAGGAATTGGCATTTAGAAATAACCTATTCTAGCGCTGATAATGTCATTTTAAATCAGGGATTATGATCAGGTATTAATCTAGAGATGGGACTTTTTCAAGATCACTTAAAAAGTCCTCACAGTCCCTTTAAAATATTGATAGTTATGACTTACAGATAATGATAACCCAGAATTCAGTGCCTCGGAAAAATAAAATATTATATCAATAAAGACATATATTTTTTTGGACCATTATCCAAATTTTTACCCATTTTTGCTGCTTTTTTTCTACCTTAGACTTATTTTTCTTGCTTCTTTTTGCAGTTCTTTCCACTTGGTTTTTTGCTCTTGCAAAGGTCGTTTTCAACAGTTTGTCTTTATTTGAGCAGGGTTGAGTAACACTGGTGCAGAGAAGAAAACATCTACTGTTGAAAAAAAAAAAAAAGTGTCTGGTATCTGGTATTCTGACACATTTCAGGTTAAAGAAATACTGCACTCTGTGTTTAGAATATTGCAGCAGGACATATTGTGATTTAATCAAATTTGTTATTAATTTTCCAGCACATAGCAGCTGACCTAAAAGCAAAAAACCAAAGTCAGGCCGCAGACTAGATTACCTGGGACAGTGGGAAAATTATACAGAAGTACACACACACACACACACACACATACAGTATATACAGAGGCTGACAGCACTGCATTATCAAGCAGCCAGCAGCAAAGCAATCCCCAAGCTTATCTTCAGCCCCCCAATGGCTGCACCGTACACCTCAGTCAGCAGCCTAATAGCCTGGGAAACTACTGTACACACACACACACATACACTCTCTCTCCCATACACACACACACATACGGAATGAAAATACGTACATACAGTAAAATATACCACAAGATGACTCCCTACAGTGAAAGGTAACCACAAGGACATTCACAGTCACAGAATGGGAACGATAGCCAAAAGGTGGCAAAGAAACACCCTTACACACACTCACACACACACACACACAAACCTTCACACACATAAACAGTATTGCTGACGGTTGCACTTGCGAGACACATTTCCCTCAGCTCCCTGATTTTTTTTTTTGCCCGCTCAGTTGAATTTCTGTTACCTGTCACATTGACAGACTCTTAATAATGACACATACAGAGAGTGTGTGGGCGAACAAGAGAGAGAGGGAGGTGTGTGTGGCGAGTTAAACAGGGACAGGGGCACACAGATGTTCCTGACTCGAGGAAATTGGGCAGACAGCTGGTCTGTAATAACAAAACTAACTGAGCAAAACTCCACAGTGGATGTATATGTGTGTGTGTGTGTGTGTGTGTGTGTGTGTGTGTGTGTTACATGTGAGAAAATGTCAGTGCAGATGAGCTGCGTATGAGCAATAAGCTGCAAGTGAAACTGCAGCACAGAAAGTATCACATTAAGCAATAAAGCTGTTTATGATTGTGTGTGTGTGCAGTGTGTGTGTGTGTGTGGGGCTGTCAGTGTGTGTGTGTGTTGTGTTGCATTCTGCCATCCCCCTGAAGTGTGTATCCCCTGGGTTCTCACCTCAGAGTGTGCATCTCCAGAGACACTTCTCTAATGATCACAGTGTGTGAGATAATGAGGCAGTTTAGTGGGGATGTCCGCCGAGAGACAGGCACACATACACACACGCACATGCACACACACACACGAAGCAGTGGCTGCATCACCACACACTCAGAGAAACCCTCCTAAATCTGGACCACATTTTCAAATGATCACAATCCAGAAAAAAGTGCAGCAGAGTTTGAGATTTGTGTCATAAATTTATCAAGGAGCTGAAAGAAATATGAATCTCATCTTCCTTAAACTGTATCAGATACAAATCTAATTTATGCTTCGCTGGAATAATCTTTTATGTTTTTCAGTATGCCAATTAGTTTTTGCTTCAGCTGAGGGATTTTTTTTTTCTGTAATAAACTGAGGCAGTCACATCTGTCGGGACAGATGCAGCCATGCAGGAGTCTCATGTGTAATTTTGAATGTGCTATTGGTCCAAATTTACTCTCCTTCAATCAACTCATGTAGTAGTAACAAAGTTAGGGAAAGAAACTAGGTCAGAAATGAATGGAGGTTTCCCTCATAGTGGAATAATTTGTCTCTTGAAGCCAAGCGGCAACCCCCGGTTTTAAGAAGAAGAAACCTCAAGTGGAAGCGCTAAAAGCTACAGTTCTTTGAGAGTCTGCTTGAGGTTGGCTGCAGAAACTACAACAATCAATGTGTTAAAATGATGTCTCATGCTCCCTGAACCACTCTTTCACTATTTGAGCCCCATGAATCCTGGCATTGTCATCTTGGAATATACCCGTGTCATCAGGGAAGAAAAAATCCATTGATGGAATAACCTGGTCATTCAGTATATTCAGGTAGTCAGCTGACTCGTGATGGGCAATACAGTTCTTTTCAGTGAACTGAGTTATTAGAATCAGTTCAGTACAGTGGTTTGTTCCAAAGATTCGTTCACTGAATCGTTCAGTACTTCACCTGTAAGTCCATATGTAATGAGCCGAAACAATGCCAAACGCTAAGGTTTGCTCGGGATCATACTGAAGTTCAGTAGGAATCACTCACTTTCTGTCTGTCAGTCAGTCAGTGATTCGTTCAGTGGACATACTGGACGTACTTGCCTTCAGTACATTCAGTGAACGAAGCACTGAATGCACATGGAGCTCAGGTTCAATGACTGAACTGTGTCTCGGTATCTCTGTCAATTAGTATTTCCTTCATGAACTGAACATTTATTTTGACCATAATAATAGATTTTAAAACAGTCAGGTGAGCAAACATGGATAAATAAGCCGTTTGCAAACTAACAGCAGCGATAAAAAGCACATATATGTTTGTGACACCTAAATATTTACTACTTCCTCAATTTTGGTGACATGAGAGAGAGATGTAGGGGCGGGCTTGAGCAACACAGGACTTCTAACCGACTCTGTCCTGTTTGTTGAGTCATTACTATCATTGAAATAAATGGGTGAGAGGGGAGGGCTTGTGCGACTAACGTTCAAGAGAGACAGAGACAAGAGACAGGAGAAGGGAGTGCAACTGCTGTTCATAAATGAACAAAACTTTTCAAGTAAGTGATTCGGTTCAGTCCGTTCACCCAGATGATTTGTTCATTTTGAACGGATCGTTCACAAACAACACATCCCTACAGCTGACCTCGTTATTTGGGAACATGATGTTGCTGAACATGGACCTGAGCAACTGTAGCAACTCCAGATCATGGCACTGCATCCACAGGCTTGTACAGTAGGCACTAGGCATGATGGGTGCATCACTTCACCTGCCTTTCTTATTGCCCTGATGCGCCCATCACTCTGTAACAGGGTAAATTTGGACTCATTAGACCACATGACCTTCTTCCATTCCTCTAGAGTTCAATCTATGCTCCCAAACAAACTGGAGCCTTTTTTTCCAGTTCGCCTCGATGACAAGTGGTTTTCTTTGTGCTAGACAGCTGTTCAATCCCAATCCCTTGAGTTACACGACTACAGGATGTGTCTTTTACCATGCTTGTTTAAGAAATAAGATAGATAAGAAAGATAATCGCCCATGTAGTAATTATCCAATAATAGGCTTGTATCTATTTGCTTAGTTAAAGCTAAATGGTGACTTTTTTTCCCAGGAAGTGTGTACACAACTTGAAGTAAAACTCAAGGTTTATACAGGAAAATATCTCCCTGCAGTAGGCAAATGTGGAGACAGCCTTCAAACGTCAAACTCTGCACATTCATCACTCTGCACAGTAAAGGACAAACACACAGAAGTTACCATAAACAAAAACACATTTGTGACTTCTGGGGGACTTTGAGTGATTAGAGCTGAAAGCAGAAGGATGACTCTGCATGAGGTACGTTGATGGAATGGTAATTAAAGTACAGCAGGACCAGCTGTCAAGTTGAAAAAGGGGGTGTAAGAAAGTAATGTTACCAACCCCAATACCAAGCCTACAAACAGTTATGTTCATAAGTTTACATACCCTGGCAGAATTTATGGGTTTGAGTGTCTACTAAAGGTAACCATCCTCACCTGTGATCGATCTACTTGTAATCAGTGTGTGTATAAAAGTTCAGTGAGTTTCTGAGCTCCTGACAGACACTTGCATCTTTCATCCAGTGCTGCACTGACATTTCTGGATTCTGAGTCATGAAGAATGGGAAATAATTGTCAAAGGATCTGCAGGTAATCCGACTGTATAAAACATGAAAGGGATAGAAAAAAGATATCCAAGAAATTGAGGATGCCAATAAGCAGTGTTCAAACTCTAGTTAAGAAGTAGAAAATGAAGAATTCTGTTAAAACCAAACCACTGTCACGTAGACCAACAATCATTTCAGCTTCAACTGCCAGGAAAATTGCTCACTTCAACTGAAATACAGGACTCTGGTAAAAATGTGGTCTGGCTGTTTCAAGATGCACAATAAGGAGGCACTTGAAGAAACTTGGGCTGCATGGTCGAGTCCCCAGAAGAAAGCTATTCCTACGCAAGTGCTACAAAGTTTTCCACTTACATTGTGCCAAACAGCCCAGAGATAGGCCTCAAAACTACTGGAGCCATCTGGAGTGATGAGACCAAAATTGAACTCTTTGGCAACAACCACAAACGTTACATTTGTGGAGGAAACAACAAGGCCTATGATGAAAGGTCCACCATTCCTACTGTGAAACACGGTGGATCACTGATGTTTTGGGGATGTGTGAGCTACAAAGGCTCAGGAAACTTGGTCCAAATTGATGAATGAAGGATTAATGCAGCATGTTATCAGAAAATACTGGAGGAAAATTTACACTCATCAGCCCAGAAGCTGTGCATGGGGCGTATTTGGATGTTCCAACATGAGAATGATTCAAAACACAAAGCCAAATCAACCTGCCATTGGCTACAACAGAATAAAGTGAAGGTTCTGGAGTGGCCATCTCAGTCTCCTGACCTCGGTATCATCTGAGAAAATAAAGACCCTCATCCACAACCACCACAAAAGACTTCAAGTTGTCATTGATGATTTAAAAAGAGTAAACACAGTTGTTTGTTTTCAAGTGGCTTCACCCAACTACTAACCATGAGTAACAGAAAAGTTTTTGTGTCATCAACTGTACATGTAGAGGCTGAGTAATAAGAAAGGCAAGTGTCTTATTGGACTCTCACTTTGTGTCTACTGAAAAGGAAAGCAGCGAAAATGATCTCCCCCTCATCGTGGAGGTTTTAACGGGTGATAATCATGCCGCCGCCACAGCAGGGCAGACGCTGACACACTTGACCGACGCTGCTCCGTCCATTAGCGGCGAGGACTCGTGGCTCCACATCCACGACCCTGGAGCACACAGCCGGGCCGCAGCGCAAACAAACCTCCTTCCCGCTCCAGCTGAGGCGTTTGGCGAGCCGGAGCCGGCCTGCTAAATAAAACATGCGCGGGGCTCCCTGCACAATAGGACAAAAGCGCGATCAAGTGGAGCGCTCCTCGTGATGCTGAGCAGCACAAACCCGCGGCACTCGCACTCCTGTGAAATTGGGGCTCTTCTCAACCTCGTCTTCTGGATCTTATCTTATGAAATCACTCCATCCCTCCCAGCTCCGCCTCCCTATCCTTTGTTCTTTGTGTTTTTGTGCCCCTAAACTTTCTTTCATCTCTTTTCCTTTTAAAAACATGTCCTTGTTGTTCCGTCTTGTCCTCTATGAAGTATTGATTCGACTCCTTTTTCGCCCGTATTTCTTCCAAACTGTACTCACTTACGCAACCTTCATCCATCCTTTACCTCTGAAATCTCCCTCGCTCTTTACCCACTCCTCCTCCTCCTTATTCTCATCTCCTTTCATTTCTTTGTACCCAAATCCTGTATCAATCATTCATTTCCATTCAATTTCTGGCAGCGCTTCAGGAGCTGTTACATCAGTCCCATCCCACTAATCATGTATGTTGTGAAGGCCGGCTACTTCCTGCCATGCATATCAATGGAAACATGAATAAAAACATTTTTCGTGCATGCTAAGACACAAAGGACAACTTGCACGTATGCACACAAGTGGCGGAGCAAATTGCGGTTCAAGGTTCATCTGTTATTCATTATCAAAGTACAAGATCAAAAATGGCGAGGGTTGAAAAAAAGTAATTGTCTTGCGCACACACGTATTGTGACACACAAATTGAGTTAATCACACACACGTGCCGTAGATTGTAGATGGGCCGGCTTGGGCTGGCTGAGTTAATTAACGAGTACTAATCAAAAGCAATCTTCTTTAATTCTCTCATCGTTCATAGTTCATTTCTCATGTTCACCTCTGCGGGAGAGCGGAGGCCTTCAACGCAGCCACGCGTGTGTGTGAGTTTGAAGGGAAGGTAGGACAAACAACACAAGGTTGTCAACAGTGTGCACGTGAGGAGGGGGAAGGTGTGGAAATCACTCTTCTTGCTCTCTCAGGGTCGCCAATCAGGGAGGTGTGGGGAAGACAACAGGGGGCCGAACTGTCTCAGGCAACGGAGGGAAATTTTATCCACTAACTACGTTTTGGCCTCACTTCTAGTCATTCAGTTTTTGCTTTCAAAACCACCTCATACACTGGTTGTATGTACTGATTTGGCTAAAATGCAGTTTGTCATATGTGAAAAAGAGCAAAATGTGCATTATGTTAAAAAATACCCGGATGTCAGGGCGCAGATGGCCTAGTGGTTCAGGTCGCGCACCATGAGGATCGCTCTCATCAGCCCAGTAGCTGTGCATGGGATGTACTCGGACATCTAATATGACAATAATCCAAAACACAAGGCCAAATCAACCTGCCATTGGCTACAGCAGAAAAAATAAAAAATTTTCTTTTACTCATGGTTAAGGGTTGGGTGAAGCCATTTATTAACATCAATGACAGCTTGAAGTCTTTTGTGGTAGTTGTGGATGAGAGTCTTCATTATCTCAGATGGTAAAACTGCCCATTCTTCTTGGCAAAAAGCCTCCAGTTCCTGTAAATTCTTGGGCTACTTTGCATGATTTGCACGTTTGAGATCTCCCCAGTGGCT
Organism: Thalassoma bifasciatum; assembly: GCA_008086565.1. Taxonomy (NCBI): domain Eukaryota; kingdom Metazoa; phylum Chordata; class Actinopteri; order Labriformes; family Labridae; genus Thalassoma; species Thalassoma bifasciatum. The sequence continues at coordinate 16,763 of RPOG01000820.1, forward strand.
GTATGATCTTGAGGCCAGGCGACTGAGATGGCCACTCCAGAACCTTCACTTTATTTATTCTGCTGTAGCCAATGGCAGGTTGATTTGGCCTTGTGTTTTGGATTATTCTCATATTAGATGTCCGAGTACGTCCCATGCACAGCTACTGCGCTGATGAGAGCGAACCTCGTGGTGCGCGACCTGAACCACTAGGCCATCTGCGCCCTGACATCTGGGTATTTTTTAACATAATGCACATTTTACCCTTTTTCACATATGACAAACTGCATTTTAGACAAAGTGAAGGTTCTGGAGTGGCCATCTCAGTCGCCTGGCCTCAATATCATACATTCACTGGGGAGATCTCAAACGTGCAAATCATGCAAAGTAGCCCAAGAATTTACAGGAACTGGAGGCTTTTTGCCAAGAGGAATGGGCAGTTTTACCATCTAAGATAATGAAGACTCTCATCCACAACTACCACAAAAGACTTCAAGCTGTCATTGATGTTAATTAATGGCTTCACCCAACCCTTAACCATAAGTAAAAGAAAAGTTTTTGTGTTAACATTCATATGTAAGAATCAGGGGTAAGAATCACAAGAAGAAAAAACAAAGCATTACAGTCTGATGTTGCCATGTGACAAACTCAGTAACTTTTTCATCAAGACGGGATGAAGAAAAAACAAACAAACAAAAAAAAAAAAACATCCGATGAGGAGGATGAAACCGGTTGGATATACAGTGGGCCAGAAGTTAAAAACACAACCACCATCCAAGTTTATGAACATATAACATATTGATAAATGATATAAATAACAGAAAAACACCAGAACTGTTCTGAGGTTCTGTGGTGTTTTTCTGCTCCAGGCCTGAAAAATGGGTCCCACTCCAACCCTGCTCTGAGTTTGAAATGGTTCTTATACCTGGAAAAATAATTTCTTTTGGTGTTTCAGTATTCGGCTTTGATTTCCTTAACTTCGACTCTGGTCAAGGAATTTCATTTTGGTACATCTCTACAGCTCATGACATCATATGACATCATAAGGAGGATGTGAAATATATAATAATGTGGGCAATCAGAGGGTCCAAACTCAGAGCTGAAAAACAAACGGACTGAAGACAAAGCTGAAGAAAGCACAGATCTGGAAGTCACTGCCTTTAACCCTGAAAGTGTTAAGACCATAGACTGTATAATGAGTGGACGTAACGACGTTCGGCTCAAACTGAAGCCTCCAGCAGATGCTCCGCCCCCTGGTGTCTGGCTGCAGTATAGGTCATAAGCCCCGCCCCCTGGTGTCTGGCTGCAGTATAGGTCATAAGCCCCGCCTCCCCATGTATTCCAGATATGAGCTGGGAAAACTTAAAAAATTACGATACCTCGTAGAAACGTTTCTCTCATCCTTACACTAAGGTAGTATGATGATGTCATCTGGCTGCATGGTGTTCAGGTGTTTTTTTTNCTGTTTCCAGCCCTGTATCAAACTAAAAAGCATGAGAGTGGTCAAAAGTACTTGCCTCCTGCCTCAAAATATCCTTTTTCACAGCAGCACACACTGGGTCAAATTACAGCCCAACCCTTAGAGGAGAAGCCTGAAAGCTATTTTTTTTCCGAGAAATGCTGCCGAACACAAAAAGAGGAACAATTTGACTTGATTTTTAGTGCACACTGACCCGTTCCCATCACACAATGTTTTTTTTAAGTTTCCAAAAACTCAGCTGAATGACAAAGACATAAATTGTATGCTCAATAACATCCGGCTATTTACTGGCAGATGGTCAGGAAGAAGAAAGGAAAAGAAATCCCTGTTTACCAGCCTCACATTGTAACATGAAGGGAAGACCAAACAGCGTGACGAGGTGGTCGTGACTCACACAGCCCAGCTCACACAGAAAACTGGGCGCAGTGTTAATAAGTCCTGGAAACCCATTGTCAGACTTTGTTGTCTAGAACAGATGGTACCTTAAGGTAAAATGAAACATTCCCTTTTCTTTAATATTTCACTACACTCCTGATCAAAATCTGAAGACCAGAAGAAAAATTGCACTTATTTATATTTTACACTGTTGGATCTTAAAAGAGTTCTAAGTCAAGTTTTAAAAAATAAAAAGAAGAAATGTGAGTGGGATTAAAAAAATCAGTCAGCAATTAATTGATAAGAGGGTCAATGACGTGAGGTCCCTTTTTTCTTCCCTTCCATCATGAATTGAGTATTTCATCACATGTATTTCTTTATTCTATGAAACCTGTGTTATTTGAACACATCTTTAAACTATTAAAATATAACATGTTTTTTTGTGTATTGGTTCCTCAAACCCCCAAAATGTCAGGTGGTGCAACCGTCCTGACAAGTATCCACAGTAATTAAACTCTAAAAATTGAATGTCAGTTATTGTAAATGGAAATTAAAAATACAGTGGCATTATTTTATGCTTCAACCTTTTTAAATGAAACATTCTTTGCAAATAAAAAGAATTTTAAAGCTGTTGAGAAATGTAAAAAACTTTTGTCCTGTAATTTTCACCTTGTCAAATGTCAGGGTGGTGCAACCGAAACATTAGACTTTTATTTTAAAGTGAAGAGAATAAAACAGGAAACAGGAAACTGCATCAGCCAGAGGAGCCCAAATGACATTTGTGACCAAGTGGAAAAGTTTGTAGATTTGTCTGAAATACTGATAAAAAAGGTTTTTTCACTTCATTGGTGACTGGAACAATTTCCATGTCAGGTGGTACAACCAATGTAATAATGTGAAATGTTATTTTAACATCAAATTATTTATCTTATTCACTAATAAAAGAAATGAAACACACAAAATGAAAATGTATGAGTCACTACAGACACTTGAGAGATACTTGCCAATAATTTAACACAGAAAAAATAACAGGAACATATAAATATATTTTCATATATTTGGTTGCGCCACCTGACATTTTTGGGGGCTCAAATTAAAAATACTAAAAAATAATGAACCTAAAAACTTTGAAATGTTGGTCAACTACTGAAATCTGTTAGAAAACATAATTCTTCTCTCAGAAATATGTTTTTTATCCATTTCCAAAGAACTTTTTAAAAATAAGCTTTTAGACCCTCTTTTTGTCATTGACCCTAAGAACAATTACAGTGAAATAGTCTGTTCATCAGCTGATCAAAACTTAAATACTACAGCTTAAAAAAAAAACCTGAAAACCTTGTAAATAGAAATAAAAGTGTTAAAAAAAGAACCGTGCCTAACTTGTTGATCACTTCAAAAATGAGTTTGTTCATGTTTAATGTGAGTGTTTCCGAGTGATGAAGATGCTTCATGTTTAACATCCAATGTCTGGAACTGACGTCCATTTTTGTAAACTTCTCTCTCCATCCATCCCATAATGTTCTCAATGTGATTTAGATCAGGGGAACACACAGGATGATCCAAAAGAGTGAGATTATTCCTCTGGAAAAAGAAAAATTCCTATGAAAAAGCCAGTCATTAGCACACAGAGCAGGCCCTCAATCATGAAGGACGCCCCTGAAACATCTTCACATAGCCAGCTACTGTTTGATGCCCCTGAACAACCATCAGCTCCATTGTTCCATTCAGGGAAAAAGCAGATCATGATGCCCCCCACCCCCACTGTGCCACCTAGAAACCATCTCAGTGGGATCTCCTTGCTTGTTTTTTAACATGTAAAACACTTTGTGCCACATTTTTATGTATGAAAAGTTCTATACTAATAAAGGTTGATTTGACTTGATTGATCCTTGTCATGACGGTAACGTTGGATGCCATTGGGATCACCAAGGCTCGATTTTTTTCATCTCAGAAAATCAAACTTCCTTCACTTTTCTTGTCCCATGATGCTCTCTGTCAAAGTCCAAATGGGCAATTTAGTTGAAGGAGACAAGGCCTTCGAAGAGGTTTTTGTTCTTAATGCTCTTCTCTCTCTGGTTATTGGGCTGTGGTCGGCTCCAGTCACAGCTTTCATTTTGGTCGAGGATCCTTCCTTCCGCATCTTGACAAACAGCCAATCAGATCCTCTGACTCAGCGCTGGTAAATTTTTTTGGGGTTTACCACTTAACTTTTTTGTTCTATAACCCTCAGGATCTTTGAGGAAATTCTAAATGTCTGTCTTACTGCGTCCAACCTCAGCAGTGATGGCGTTATGTTGTGAGAGGGTTTGATTCTGCAGCTCAACAATAGACCACATTTAAAGAGAGAAACATTTTTAGCCTTGACCATCAGGAGGTCATGACCAATGACTGTATATAGAATGGACAGCGTGCTTCTGCCTGTCACCGCTCTATGTTTTTGAAGCCAAAAAACCCCGTTTCTCTAGCCGCCATTGTGCAGCCAGAGTCTGCGCAGTAGAGAATTTCCGGTGGAGCCAAGTAAATAAAAATATTTATTTCTTCTTCATCAGAAGGTTTGGTCTCCTTTTGGCTATTTCCTGAAGTTTCTTATATCCCCGGTAAAAACTACTCACGAACGGCAGCTGTCAACTATCGTTAATGAAACTTTTATCGTGGTTTTTAACGTCCAATAACTAATGAGAAACTAACTTCTCAGAAAAAAAAACAGCTGAACACCATGTAGCCAGATGACATCATCATACTACCTTAGCGTAAAGATGAGAGAAACGTTTCTACAAGGTATCGTAATTTTTTAAAGCTTTCCCGGCTCATATCTGGAATACATGGGGAGGCGGGGCTTATGACCTATACTGCAGCCAGACACCAGGGGGCGGGGCTTATGACCTATACTGCAGCCAGACACCAGGGGGCGGGGCATCTGCTGGAGGCTTCAGTGTGAGCCGAACGTCGTTGCGTCCTCTCATTATACAGTCAATGGTCATGACACCTTCAATCCACATTTTTGTGCAGATTTTGTCTTTAAAGGCTGTGCTCTTAAACTTTTAATCAGCTGATGAACAGAACATTTACCTTTTCACTTCCTTTGTTCAAAGTTGTTCTACCTCAACTAACCTGACACCAATTTTCAGCAACAAGAATTCAAAGACAACATTTTTTTTCATAACTTATTCAAAGATTGATTATGTTACGGTTAAATACTTTCCAAGATGTTTAATTCCCTTTTTTGGGCATGTTTGTACTTGAAAATGTATCTCTTTAATAAAGGTATGAAATAAGTAATAACTAAGTACTGTACACAGTAAAATGTTCTGTCTCTAATTCATATCTTTGTTGTTGTAAGCATTGGGGACCAAAAACTAAGTCATTTTCTTCAAAACATTCTTCTTTGAACTGACTGGTTATCAGAATTTTTTCTGACAAATATCAAAATCAGCAGTGAACCTCAAAAAATGTGATTCTGAAGAGAGGTGGTGTGTGATACAGCAAAATTTGGTATTGATCAAATACCAGGTAAACACAGGGCCAGTATCACTGATATTAATACCAATACTTTTTACATCAATCAAAATAACACACAACCACTAAACAACCACTTATTATCATAAATGAAAGTTAAAAAAAACTATTATTTTCAATGTGCTTTAATTTTTTTATCCCTGCTTTGTTGTCTAACAGTAAATTTGAATATCTATGGATAACAGCGGCCAATTTGTATTAGTATTTAAGGTATCATTTTGACTAAACAGCTTGCACATACTGACAGATTAATCGATACAGAAACATAAAAAAAATTAAGAAATCAACAATTTACTGATAATCTAGAGCAGCAGTAGTAAACAACTTTCACTTGGTGTTGGTCTAATAAATTTGTTAAGCAAAACATGACATATTTAGCAGAGTGCTCAAACGTAAAGTGAGTGAGAGGAGCACACACGCAGAAGTAAAAGTGAAACTTAAGAATGGATCTCATCACAAAAGTATTGGTTGATACCAATACCAACATTGATAATTTGGATCAATTTGCCCACCTCGAGTGAAAAGTAGTTGAAAAGCTATGAAAATACAGTCAAATCAATACAAAATTGGATAGAAATTATAAAAGAAATTCATGAAATGGAAAAAATGACTTTTTTATTAAGATTAAGAAGAGATTGGTATATTTCAAGATGGGAAAAATTGACACTTTATTTTGGAATAGTTGATGTGGAAGGTGTCTGCTCCTCATTCCAACTTGCGAAATCAGTACCATTTAACATTTCATCAGAACATTAATTTATGAAAATACTTTTCAAAACCTATGACTGTTAAACTCCTCGGCAACTGTGAATATTTCAGACCTGGCAACGTTTTTGATGTTTTTTGTCTTGTCTCTGTTTTTTTCTTTTTCATGTTACTTTTCTTTTCTGTCTTTGTTGTTCATAAATGAAAAAATGGAAATAAACTTTAAGTGTTAAAAAAAAAGAAAATACAGTCAATGTGTTAAAGTTTAGGTCTAAATGTGTCACACTGCCTCCGATTGGACAACAAACACTTATGCAGCTTTAAAGTTAAGAAACAAGATAATTTGCATTCAAATATCAAAAGTCACTCAAAACATCTTTATGCAACAAGTCTTAAGTTGGATGTTGAGATAAACATCGTCCATTTACAACAATGCCATCTTACACATTGATTCCATACCATACTAGAGCTTCGTTTCTGGGCACAAGCTTTGCGTCGTGCCAAGACATCACTTTAGTTTTAAACTTCACTCTCTCTCACCCACAAGTTCAAAGAAAATCTAAAATGTATTCTCATCACGACTCTTGCTCCTGCCACCCTGAGCTGTCTAATCTCTGTCAACACCTTTCACTTCTACATGATGTCCATGAAGAAAATACTGAGCTGAAACAGGTGATGGAGGTTCACCTCAGGGCGTCCTTCTGGGAAACTCACTTCCTCTTTTCCCAGGACATTGTACCTCTTCAGTCTAAGGTACAGAGGCTGCAATTTGGTGAAACATTTTTTTGGATGATGGAGAAAAAAAAACAGCAGAGCCTCTGGTTTGTTCAGGGACATGGGGGGGGAACATTCCACTTGCTCATGGAGTTTCTTGAGCTGCTACCTCGTCACGAAGTGGGAAGGATTTAGAAACAAAGTGCTGTGAAATGGACCCCTGATGTGCCAAGTGCAGAGCAGGCAGCTGTTGGGGCTGAATCATGAGCAGCACTTATTGCAAAGCCCACTGTAACAGTCACCTGCGATTTCATTCAGAAGTGTGAGCTGAGGATAAGTATCCCACAGACTCTGACTGACAGGTTAGTGCACCCAGCCATGAAAACATCAGTCATTAAGGAGACGCAGACACATTTCTCTTTTTTGCATTCTTGCTGGTGTATAAGATGCACTTTGTAACTCTTTTTGTGCCATCCAACACACCATTTACTCACGACATTAGCTGTTAGCCACCTGTTGCATTTTGATGCTAGCCAGTGCTACACCCGATGTACCCCACTATCTGAGAAAATTTGGCGAGGATGATGAGCTGGCGATGGTTCCTGGTTTATTTTTATTACACAATAACTTTTGGTGTAAGATTAAAAATTTTGCTGTAATAAACTTCTATACCTTTACAAATTTCATAAAACTAGACCCTGAAATGTCAGAATTTTTTTTTTTTTTTTCTAAATAAATTTAACCATAGTGGTCATGACAGTGGACACCTACTAATAAGTTATTTACTTCAAAATTCAATGGTTCATGTGGTGGAAATTCATAGGTGTTAGCCACCTGTTGCATTTTGATGCTAGCCAGTGCTACGCCCGATGTACCCCACTATCTGAGAACATTTGGCGAGGATGATGAGCTGGCACTGGTTCCTGGTTTATTTTTATCACACAATAACTTTTGGTGTAAGATTAGAAATTTTGCTGTAATGAACTTCTATACCTTTACAAATTTCATAAAACTAGACCCTGAAATGTCAGAATTTTTTTTTTTTTTTCTAAATAAATTTAACCATCATGTTTATGACAGTGGACACCTATTAATAAGTTATTTACTCCAAAATTCAATGGTTCATGTGGTGGAAATTCATATTAGCCTGTGTCAGGATATTTTATTCTTCCTAGGGCCTGAAAAAAAGTTTTCAATTTTTCTTTTAAAAACATAAATTTTCAACAATGTTATAGATAAATATTTGAGGGTGAAAAAGCTTTTTACTATAAATTATTCAGTGTTAAAATGGATGAAAGAGAGTAAAATGTTTCGCAAAGCATTAAAGAAAGAATATTCATGAAATTACCAGGAAAAATAGAGAAAAGAAGAGAAGCAAAAAAAAAAAAGGTAAACTTTTTTTCATGCCTTAAGACAAATGAAAACACTCAAGGGAAAAATCCTGACACTGAGTCTCATAATTCATACATCAGAGGGTTAAAATGTTCTTTGAACCACTAAAGAAACACTTAAAAAAACATTTACAACTACTATTCCCTTCCCATGCTTTATTCATTTATTTAGTTTTCTATGTACAGTTGTGCCCAAAAGTTTACACCCCCCAGCAGAATTTCTGATTTTTTTGGCATTTTCTCAGAAAATATGAATGATAACACAAAATCCTTTCTGCGGGGTCATTTTTGACCCCACGTGTGCATCAAAGGGTTAACGTTAGAAAATAAATAATGGGTTCCACTTTACGGAACAGAAACCCAGAGTAGTGTACGACTAAACAGATCCAACAAAACAGTCATACTACATACTACAGCCCATTTGATTATACACAGTTAGTTTTCCTTTTCATATGTATGGAAGGTCGATCATATCGACTGATTTCTCCTTCAGGGATCAGCAGAGAATCAGGAAATTAGCTTGATTCCCTCAATAAATATCAGTTTAAACGCTGATAAAGCTGCCAAGATTAATAAAGCCCAGTTGATGCTCTTATCAGGAGTCCGATAATTTAATCTGATTATCGTACACTGAGGTTATACTGAGAGATCCAGGCTGCCATCAAGATATCTGCAACAACCACACTGATCCAATCAGCAGGAGGATTGTTGGGATGAGCCAATAATCCCAATCCGCCTGTCACGCTGACCCGAACAGGCTGCAACCTGCTGTGTGGATTCAACACTTTGACCGGATTATTTCACAGTTTTCTGGCTTGATGAGTCGCAGTTGCATGCACCTAAAGAAGTCAGCGCGCGTTTGGCTTCCATCTCCGAACATATGTTTGTCCATATGTTCCCAACTCTGTCCAATTGAACATGACGTTGATAACCTGCTGCTGCCAACGCACATGCCCCGTCATAACTTCCTCCATGTTCCCCCTCTCTCTCTCTCTCTCGCTCTCTTTCTCTCAGTACAGTATGTTCTTTGCTTGTAATTACTCGCATTATCCGTGATTTTCCATTTCCCCCCCATCTCCTCCTCTATTCTCCGCTCCTGCAATGACCCAGTTTCCCCGGGGGGATTTATTAAAGTTTCATTTTATCATCTGCTCTAATCTGAAGTGCTCAGCCTTTGTTCACACCTCTCAGCATTACGCGGACGCTTCGTCGAGGTGACGGGGTGTAGCAGCGGAGCGCAGGCGGCTCGCCACGCCACGCCGCGCTGAGGATGATGAGACGGGGGCTTTGCTTGAGTAAGAGGAGCAATCAATACGAGGATTACACGTACCAGAATGATTTCATTAATATTTATAAGAAGTGTAGGGACATATAGAAAGCTTAATCAAAAAGCTCTCATGGTGTAAGTGGGATCAAAAATGGGAGTTTAGAGAGGATTGTCACTTCCACGCTGAGGTGTTGTGAGGAGGGCTGTCAAAAATGGCCAAACGAGTTGTTGTAAGTTGAAATTAAAAAAAAATTAAACTGAGGATTGCTGAACATAAGGCAACTATCAGAAATGACAATCTTAACAATGCTATCACCAGACATTATAAAGATTTATTGGGTGTTTATTGAGTGTTTATTGGTATTGAAAGAGTATTACCTACTCCTTGAGGGGGGAACATGGTCAAACAACTCCTAAGAAGAGAAACCTTTTGGAGTCATGAATTTTACACGACTGTACCTTTTGGTGTAAATGACTCACAAGATTTTTTTTGGCCTTTTCTCAGAAAATATGAATGAGAACACAAAATCCTTTCTATCACTCATGGTTAGTGGTTGGGTGAAGACATTTATTGGAAAAAAAACAATTGTTCACTCTTTTCAAATCATAATGACAACAGAAACTTTCAAAAATAACCCTGTTGAGAAGTTTACACAACTCTGGTGGTTTTTGGCCTGATAAATACCGCAATACCGTGACGTCACGACATCGGGGTAACGTGACGTCGCAACGTTGTGACGTCATCGTATTTGCCTCTGTGTGGAAATACCTGAAAGCACAGTGACGGGGGAGGAAGAGGAGGAACTGGCCGAAAAAAAACGGTGCTACTTCCGTGATTTAGGGGTCAATGACAAAAAGAGTGTCTAAAAATGTATTTTTAAAAAGTTCTTTGAAAATGGATAAAAACATATTTCTGAGTGAAGAATTATGTTTTCTAACAGATTTCAGTAGTTGACCAACATTTCAAAGTTTTTGGGTTCATTATTTTTTAGTATTTTTACTTTGAGCACCCAAAAATGTCAGGTGGTGCAACCAAATATATGAAAAATATATTTATATGTTCCTGTTATTTTTTCTGTGTGAAATTATTGGCAAGTATCTCTCAAGTGTCTGTAGTGACTCATACATTTTCATTTTGTGTGTTTCATTTCTTTTATTTGTGAATAAGATAAATAATTTGATGTTAAAATAACATTTCACATTATTACATTGGTTGTACCACCTGACATGGAAATTGTTCCAGTCACCAATGAAGTGAAAAAAACTTTTTTTATCAGTATTTCAGAGAAATCTACAAACTTTTCCACTTGGTCACAAATGTCATTTGGGCTCCTCTGGCTGATGCAGTTTCCTGTTTCCTGTTTAATTCTCTTCACTTTAAAATAAAAGTCTAATGTTACGGTTGCACCACCCTGACATTTGACAAGGTGAAAATTACGGGACAAACGTTTTTTAAATTTCTCAACAGCTTTAAAATTCCTTTTATTTGCAAAGAATGTTTCATTTAAAAAGGTTCAAGCATAAAATAATGCCACTGTATTTTTAATTTCCATTTACAATAACTGACATTCAATTTTAGAGTTTAATTACTGTGGATACTTGTCAGGACGGTTGCACCACCTGACATTTTGGGGGTCTGAGGAACCAAAACACAAAAAAACATGTTATATTTTAATAGTTTAAAGATGTGTTCAAATAACACAGGTTTCATAGAATAAAGAAATACATGTGATGAAATACTCAATTCATGATGGAAGGAAATATTGCACTCGGACACAAAAAAAGGGACGTCACCTCATTGACCCATTTGCCTTATAGAAAACCTCTACTACTGAAGTACTTTTTACAATATCCACTTTATATTTGTATTATTGAATAATTTTGTACTTCTGCGGCACTATCCTTATGTCTGTTGTTCTTCTGCATGATAAATGCTTTTACATTAAAATTACATTATATGCTTATATGCTTTTTTCTTGTTTTTTTAAATCAACTTAGCTTTGATAAGAGACTACAAACCCATTCAGAAACACATCCGTTATAAATTTTGCACCACAACATTTATACCATGATATATACTGTTACCGTGAAAGGATTCAATGTATACTGAGATATGAATTTTGGGTCATACCGCCCAGCCTTAATGTCTACTAAAGGTAACCATCCTCACCTGTGATCTACTTGCTTGTAATCAGTATGTGTATAAATAAATGAACAGGGTCATTTTTGAAGTTTCTGTTGTCATTATGATTTAAAAAGAGTAAACACAGTTGTTTGTTAATAAATGTCTTCACCCAACCACTTATCATGAGTGACAGAAAGGTTTTTGTGTTATCATTCATATTTTCTGAGAAAAGGCCAAAAAATCAGAAAATTGATGGGGGTCAAGCCTTGGAAATAATTTATTTCCTGTTGTATGGAGTTGTTTGCTCTTTATGTGTATCGTTAACGTGTATTGTTGATCTCTCTGGACTTAGATTTATGTGCAAAATTGTTTTCTTCAGGTGAAAGACTCCCATAACTGAAAAATCAAGGCCAAAACAGAACGACGCTAGCTCAAAGGCTGTGATGAAAAGATGCGTATTGTGGTGATATGCCATGGCAGCACTTAAAAATGTTATTTTCCATATTTATTGTGGTGGTTGTAACATTATTTTTCCCAACTGTCAATCCACTACACTGACTGTGGTCTTCTTTGCACTCGCGCACAGTTTGTGTATGTACAATACAGAGAGTGGATGAGAATTGTGAATGCTCAACCACGTAGAGGCAGAAAAGACATTTAAATAAAATAAATAACATGGGGTTGTTTAGTCTGCTGAGTGAAGGAACAAGGTACAGACCTGATCTTTAAGAGAGGTAACCTTGAGTTGTGACGGTTGAGCAGGATTATTCCCATAAAAGGCGACACTTCATTTTTTAGGAAAAATCCTGCAGAGCCTACCTTTAATTAGCAATGTGGCACGAGAAAAATAAAACAAACTGGCAGGGGAAATTACTGAATGGTACTACCTATTGGCATAATAACCTCTTTCAGCATTCCGTCTCTTGGTTTTCGGCGTTGGTTTCCTCCAACACCAAAGTTTGTCCCTGGCGGACCTCAAGAGGGCTAGCCAATTAAAGAGAAGAGGGTTTGTGGAGTGGGGGAGCCTTAAAGAGACAGCGGCTAAAATTAAGCATTATAAACTAAGGATAAAATAAGGGTTTTGAAGATGACAAAAATGAGAAATGGAGCATTTTAGGAGGAGCCAAGGGAGCATCTTCGGCGGAACAAAAAAAAAAAAAGCAATACCCCTCTTTAAAGAATATGAAGTGGTAGGAGTTGCAGCTAGCTTTAACTCTTAGATGAAGACAAACAGTGTTGCTGTTGCAGGAAACTTCTGTAAAATGCAGAAGACATCAATTGACACTATTTCTAAATTTGAAGCATGTCGCACCAACATTTCCTGAGGATTTCAGAAGCTAATACCACATTTCGAACCGTTAACTTAAATACTCTCAAATATGCTGTTTTTTCCTTTTAAATGTTGGAGATTTTGAAAAGACTCTGTGAATGCATGATCTTGTTAGAAATTGTCAGTTTTGTATAAAGCTTTTGGCTGTGCTCCTGTTCTAAATATAGTTTTTAAACTGTGCTGTGTTTGTTGCTGGTTTAAAGCGAGTGTGTGTGTGTGTGTTCTTTAAGTGCATAACTGGATTCTTTTCTGACCATGAAGAGAGCTGGGGAAGTTTTGTGTAAGGTTTGAAACACTGCACAAAAAGTAAAAACACAGCTGGCGGATGCATCCCCCTAAAAACTCTGTCAGAGCCACTGATTGGATGAACCAATCAGAAGCCATGTGGCCCGCTGCCACCCTAAGACACCCTGCAGAAATGTCACTGATGCAGGCAGCAGAAATACAGAAGCACATCACAAGAATATTTCACACACAGGTGGGTAGAAGAGACGCAAACACACACAACGGTGCACAAACACACAGTACACTTCTCCAGCTCTGCTTTGCAAAATCTCATTTCACAAAATTAAAGCGGTGAAAAAACTTTCTTCTTTCAGCACATATTTTTTACCTTGATGGCTTAAGTTCCCTCAGGGGGGACTCGGTTATGAAATATCTTAGAAAAATAAGCCCTTTTGCCTCAGTGGTGCAAAGCTTTTAGCATATTTATGATAGGATTTCTCCTCTGCTGAATGTTTGTCCCTGTTGACTGTTTTTTCCATACGAGCTCTGATTGAGTTGCATCATTATTTGGTGAAACAAATGTGAACTTGTCACGTTGTTTGTTCCTTCAGTAGTAACAACTTGGTTGAATGTCTTAGATAGAAAGCGACTGTGGAGGAAAGATACCCAGTGTGAGGTGTCGTAATTGAATTTGTGCTTCATAAGTCTCATAGGTCACCCCCCCCCTCCCCTCCTCCATTCACCACACAGGTAACAGTTAGTTCAGCAGCATCAGGAGAGTCATTATCCCCCTCCTCTCACATTATCGGGTCTGCGTGCGTTAGGAAGATTGAGTTTCTGCTATATCTCTGACCTGACAGTGCTTCTTGTTTTCTCGCCTGTTCTGAATCCACTTTCTTTCCACCTTTTCTGAGTTTTTTTTTTTTTTCTGTGTCTGCTAGCGTGAGTTTTGATCAGCTTAAAGTGAAGAAAACTCATTACTTCTATGATCAAAGCAATTATTAGAATAAAAGAAACTCTGACCTCAAAACGTCTCAGCAGGAAACATCACGGCTCAATCTGCTGCGGCCTAATAAAAAACGGTGTTGAGCATACGCACAACGCTCTAATAATCAGGCGTGATGAAACACAAGTTTTCAGCACGCATGAAAATGAACTGCTGCACTAGAATATATCAGTTTTCAGCATTTCCATACAAAGTGATTAACAAATACAGGAGTTATCACATTGAGCGGCTTACAAAAGCACTTACATAATGCAGCGAGCAGGAATTTACATTCAATTATGCATGAAACATTATATATGCATGCACATTCTTGCTTAACAACAAAACACAATAAGGAAACCAAACACTGCAGTGTGAACTGGGTTAACTTGAGGCACATTTAAGACTGATTTTATCTCACGGAAATTGGTTCTGCTAATATAGAACTATTAAGTTGATTATGTTGAAATGCAGTTGAAATGGGGCTCAGCATTTTAACATTGAGCCTTTTCTGCAAGTAAGTAACCTGACGCGCCAGACGGACAGTTCCATGTATCTACCACGGAGATATTTCACTGGTTTGATTTTGCTCTTATGTACCAAAACGGGAGAAGAGCAAAAATATGGTTCCCTGTTAGACAGGCTTTAAGTGACGCTCTCTGCTTCTTCTTTAAAAGAAGAAAATTGAGTCTATTTCTTATAAAACTGCAGATGGGTCAATGACGTGACGTCCCTTTTTTTGTGTCTGAGTGCAATATTTCCTTCCATCATGAATTGAGTATTTCATCACATGTATTTCTTTATTCTATGAAACCTGTGTTATTTGAACACATCTTTAAACTATTAAAATATAACATGTTTTTCTGTGTTTTGGTTCCTCAAACCCCCAAAATGTCAGGTGGTGCAACCGTCCTGACAAGTATCCACAGTAATTAAACTCTAAAAATTGAATGTCAGTTATTGTAAATGGAAATTAAAAATACAGTGGCATTATTTTATGCTTGAACCTTTTTAAATAAAACATTCTTTGCAAATAAAAAGAATTTTAAAGCTGTTGAGAAAT
>RPOG01000820.1:32278-95770 GCA_008086565.1 Thalassoma bifasciatum
TCTGAAATACTGATAAAAAAGGTTTTTTCACTTCATTGGTGACTGGAACAATTTCCATGTCAGGTGGTACAACCAATGTAATAATGTGAAATGTTATTTTAACATCAAATTATTTATCTTATTCACAAATAAAAGAAATGAAACACACAAAATGAAAATGTATGAGTCACTACAGACACTTGAGAGATACTTGCCAATAATTTCACACAGAAAAAATAACAGGAACATATAAATATATTTTCATATATTTGGTTGCGCCACCTGACATTTTTGGGTGCTCAAATTAAAAATACTAAAAAATAATGAACCTAAAAACTTTGAAATGTTGGTCAACTACTGAAATCTGTTAAAAAACATAATTCTTCTCTCAGAAATATGTTTTTTATCCATTTTCAAAGAACTTTTTAAAAATACGTTTTTGGACCCTCTTTTTGTCATTGACCCAGATACAGCTATGTCTACTGAGACCGTTTCACATGCCGCCATTGTTTTCAAACATTCATGTGCTTCCCACTGTTGTCACGTCCTCAGCTCCTGCCTCTCTTCTCTGATTGGCCGGCCACTTTTTGTACCGGATGAAGACGTTTGTCGTTGGATCGAAGCAAAATGGATATGAGGGATTTCAGAAAGTACACAGGCAGGTCTAGGGCTGAACGATTTCTCGTTTTTCTGGTCAAAATTGCAATTTCAAACATCATGATCATGTGATTTTCTCCTGCTCCTGACTGACCCAGGATCTGTTTTATCAGCTGTTTCACACACGTGTCTTGAGTGTGAGACTGTTGGGAAAAATCCTTTTTTCCTTGGGATTGTCGGATTTTTTAAAATTGTTTTGTATTTATTTAACTTAACTTGACACAATTAAGAATATTTTTCACTGCATTATTTTTTAAAGCTAAGAGTCAAAGATAGCTCTTTTTGTTCTTCTGTTTTTTATAACTACAAATACAATTTTAAAAGTCTGGTTTAGAAATAAAAAGAACAGGGGTTAGACTCAGGGTTTGATAAAAGTCAAAATTTGACTATCTAAAAATTTCATTCCATAATTTGTATTTATTTTGTTTAATTTTGACTTAAATCTTCGAGTTTTGACTTTTTACATCAAAATTTTAACTTTTTATCTCAAACATTGCCTTTATTTCAAAACATAGACTTTTTTTATCTTCATCTTAAAATTTTGACCTTAAATGAGAAAGTTTGGACTTTTCTCACATAATGTTAAATTGATTTCTTCAACTCTGGAAATTTTTGACTTTTTGTCTTAGAATTTTGTCTTTATTGCTCAAAATTTCCACTTTTCATATTAAAATATTGACCATTTATCACAAAGTTGGAAATAATTCTTACCTTCAGTTTTTATTTTCATCCTCAAATTGGAGTAAAAGCTTTTGATGTTTTAATGGTCTGATGTAATTTTCTGTCAAGTTTGTAAATATTACTGTAAATTGTGAAAGTTTCCCTAAAGTTTGATTTAAAAAAAATCGTGAATCGCATTGAAATCGCTGTATCTGCCAGAAAAATTGCAATTAGATCTTTTTCTAAAACCGTTCAGCCCTAGGCAGGTCCAGCTGCTCTGCAAGGTTTTCAAGAGAGTGCTTAATGTTGAAATGTGATGCTCAGCATTTCATATCCTGCATTTGCTGCAAGGAAATGCTGGAGATGGACAGGTTAAAAAAATTATATAGAAGTTTATGCGAATGGTTATATGCACTGTGACTGGTTCACTGTGTTTTTTTTTGTTTTTTTTTTGTATTGAATTAAATGGGAAAAGAAGACTTTTTCTGACACTGTTTATCTTTTATCGTTTATGTTTACCTTTTTTTGTTGGTTTTATTTCTTTTCTTTTTCTGCTGGATAACAGAATCTCACTAAAATACATGGACGTCATGTCGCTTGGCTCAAAGTGAAGTCTCCACAAAAACTGCTCCCCCTGGTGACTGACTGCAGTATAGGTCAAAATCTCTGTCTATACCTTTTTATTTTGAATATGTCTCACATCAGTATGCTATAGTTGTATGAAGTTATTTTTAGCTGCATTTTGTGAAAGCCCTCTTTTGTTCTGAGAAGTTTCTTTTTGATTAGTTATCAGACATTAAAAACAGAGTTTTAATGGAACCAAAATTTGACTCTTAAAAGAAGAAATTAAACTTTTCTTGTTACTGCAGCTCCACACATACTCTGATGGCCTGTTTTACAAGATGGTGGAGCTTCATACTGGGATATTTTGGCTGACACAACATGGTCAGTGCATTAATTTCGAGCACAAACACACATCCACAAGAGAAACTGCTACGGTGTCAACAGGTCAAGGATTGTTTGACAGCTTCTCTGCTGCTGAATGATCAAGGTTACCTTTTTTGTGGTTGTGAAAGTTATTTTAAATCTCATAATTTGGGTAATTCAAGAGGCTCGCACTGTTTTTATAAAAGAATTAAAACACCTCTCAGTTTGAGACGAGTTCGTGACAGAGGCTTAAACAGAGAGCAGCCTTTGAATATAGCTACCAGCCTTTCATGCATGGTGAAGGCCAACCTGCCTATTATCGCCTCCATTCCCATGACAACATGCTTCTGCTGTCTCATTCCAAGTTTGACTCTTCATAGTAGCTGGCTGCATACTGTGAGACGACATTACACGTACAAAAGCGAACAATCACGCTCCAGGAGAGAGAGGGCTCATCATTTTCTTTAAAGCTGTGTACAACTTCCCTGAATAACAAACAGCCAGAGTCGGTCCCACAGACAGACACGCTCGCTGAAGTGAGGTGCAGACAAAACATTTTGAAAAAGCTGCAGAAAGACGAAACGAACATTAAAGTCACAGAGACCTCGACTGTAAAGTGAAACATTTAGGCTCAACGCTTTGGCCCTCGGAGACTTCAGACAAACTTCAGACAAACTTCAGACAAAGACAGACACCACAGCAGTTATGACAAAAGTCTCAAAAGAAAGTTCTCCAAAACAAACACAGACAAAAGAAGAAAGACAGAAAGACGAAATTAAAATCTGTAGAATTTTCATAAGGAGCTTTTGTGCGAATCAATGTTTTTCTTAAGTGCACTTCAGCAATTATAGCTAATTTTCAAAGAAGACGTAATTTCACAATGTATTTGATTTGAATCAATAGTGCTTCAATCAAATCAACAAATATCTAGGATTTTGTTTTCTGTTTTTTTCTACATTATTTCTTCTTGTTAAGGAATAATTGCTTGGGTAAAAAAATAGAACTTTAAACGGCCTTCACAAAATACCCAAGGCATGTTGTATACATTTTTCAAATACTTCAAATAATTAAACCTCGTTTAACAAAAGAGCATTTTGACCCTAAACAGACTTTTGTCTCACTTAGTTTAGTTTTAGCTTCGTTTGAGTAAGTTTCAGAAAAATATTGATGACCCAATGAGCAGTCATCTTGAATTTTTCATGGCAGCTTTAACTAAAAGGACTAACAAAGTCGGGTAGTACAAAAGCGTAAACAAATATTAACTTTCTTACTCTATTTCTATCGAGTTGGTTCTTCAGTTACTGTTTGTTCTCATTTGCCCATCATGTCACATGAGGGTGAACATATATTGGTGTGACCTGATCAATATAAAAGATACAGTGTTGAGATACTGACTGGTGGAAAATGCAGAGAAATGATAAAGTTGTGATCACTGAAGGACATTAGAGAAAACTGTTGAATACTAATCATAATACATCGAGAGAGAGTTTCTCCAAAGAGAGCATGGCCATCCGAACTGTGCTGTACTTATGCACGATTTACCCCCCTGCATCACCGTTCCCCTGTTTGCTGTTATGGCTCGCAGTCACACGACTCAAACATGAACCAGACTTAAGCATGATTGCCGACACTGCAGCTTGCCTGTATAATCATTAAGCATCTGTTCACGAGACGCAGCCTGAGAACATGGCACCACTTCAGTTACTTTTTGGCTACTGTTTAGTCATTTTAGGCCAAATGATTGTCTAGAGGAGCGGTCACAGGGATTATAGGTCATGGTTTATCCATCATACTCGCGCTGCCTCAGTGTGCTTGTGCTCGAGCCTGAAGTGAACCACACCAAAGCACATCTCTCCCCCAAGCTAGGGAAGGGACTGTTTTTAAACTCAGTTTGCTTGTGGTCACGCGGGCAAAACGTATGGAGTTAAAACAGTGTCAAAATTCACAAATGCACACAGAAGGATCCACAAATGCACAGACAAATCCACAAATGCAAAAAACAGATTCACAAATGCACAGACAAATCCACAAATGCACAGAGAGCGACACGCAAATGCACTGACAGATATATTTCGCTGTGAACCCCGCTGCATTTGTGTGTGGATTTTTGACATTCCCCTGACGCGCTCCGATTCACAAATGCACAGACCGATGTCTGTAGCCAATCAGATGTCTCCCTCCTATTCAGCCAATCACAGCAGCGCAGCTGCGAGGGTTTGTTTCAGTGTGATCGTTTAGCGTTGCATCTGCGCAGACTTTAAGGTTGAAGCATGTGACCCCATCCTTAGTCACCTCTGCTTGTTGATGCTGTGGTAGAAATGTTTCCCACTCCAGCTGGATTTGAGGGTTAGAAAATTAAAATAAAAGTTAGTGAGCTAAAGATGTAAGCCCAGTCCAAGGCCTGGCTTAAATTACTGAGTCAAGTTGATATCGTACCTGACAGAGTAAGGGTGTGTAGCCCCTATACCTATGCAGTGGCCAAGTACAACCACAAAGTGGTCGCCTGCTACTAAGAGGCCTACTTCTACCACTACAAGGTGACCTTATACTAACACTATGTTTTGGCCTACTACTGTTAGGCTACTTCTACCACTACTAGGTGGCCTATGCACTTAGCTGACAAGGCTGTTCTAATTCAATCATTCATTCATTTATTTCATTTGTCCCATACACGAGAGTTTACAATATTACAATGTTTGATAAATTACACATATTTAAACATTGAAACTCTGCATGACTGGAAAGGAGCAGCTGGAAGAACAACGTTCTTATTCATTGCTACCCCTATTCTGATCACAAAACTTCAAAATGTCTCGCCACCATCACCTCCACCCAGTTGAATGCTCTACAACATTATAATAAGTGCAGTACGCTTCATCTCTTCTGATGTCATTACAAGACACTTTATTTCATTGCACATCAGCTAAATTCAATTTCAGCTTCATCCCGTCGAAGAAACATCAAAAAAGACAGTGGCATATAACAGGGGGAGAAAAGGAGTGGGAGAAGTGTGGGACAGCCAGCATGTGCTCAACCCCATTTCATTAGACAAGAAAAGACAGAAACAAGAGGGAGGATGAGGTAAAAATAAATAAATAAATAAATAAATAAATAAATAAAGCAAATTCCAAACCAAGCCCCTGCAGGGGGCACAGCGTGGGATGAGGGAAAAAAAACACCTCAGCACATAAGCACCATTATAAGCCATTGCAACAAAACTACAAGACCTGCACATGTGGGAGGGGGAAGGGTGGTGGGGAGGGAAGGTGTCGCAGCACAGACACTGTGGATCACCCTTTCTTTCTTGTTAAATTTGCTGTATGATACAATAACATGTCTCAGCATCTGTTTCAAAATATGCTCATAATAGTTGTAGAAATGCAAGCAGAGACGTGAAATACTCAGTTTACGCCATTGACTGTATATAGAATGGACAGCGCGCTTCCGTCTGTCACCATTCTACGTTTTTGAAGCCAAAAAACCCGTTTCTCTAGCCGCCATTGTGCAGCCAGAGTCTGCGCAGTAGAGAATTTCCAGTGGAGCCAAGTAAAAAAGAGAAATAAAATATAAATAAAGAAGAAGAAGTCTTCCAAATCAGAGGAAAACCGAGAAAGGGCTTCAAAGAATATAGGGGCCATTTTTGATGAGTGCTTGCCGTCGACAGTTGATAGCATTTTGCTTTGTTATATCGCGGTTTTTAACGTCCAATAACTAATGAGAAACTAACTTCTCAGGAAAAAAAACACCTGAACACCATGCAGCCAAATGACATCATCATACTTCCTTGGAGTAAAGATGAGAGAAATGTTTCTACGAGATATCGTAATTTTTTAAAGTTTTCCAGGCTCATATCTGGAATACATGGGGAGGCGGGGCTTATGACCTATACTGCAGCCAGACACCAGGGGGCGGGGCTTATGACCTATACTGCAGCCAGACACCAGGGGGCGGGGCTTATGACCTATACTGCAGCCAGACACCTGGGGGCAGGGCTTATGACCTATACTGCAGCCAGACACCTGGGGGCGGGGCTTATGACCTATACTGCAGCCAGACACCAGGGGGCGGGGCTTATGACCTATACTGCAGCCAGACACCAGGGGGCGGGGCATCTGCTGGAGGCTTCAGTTTGAGCCGAACATCGTTACGCCCACTCATTATACAGTCTATGGTTTACGCTCAGCCATATTTCATGGAAAAGCATCTATAAATCAATATTTGGTCATTGTCAAAAGTGTTTTACAATGAACATGTTGAGATGCTAATTAGAATTTGCTACATCCTTCTCACTATATATTTCGCTCACTGAACCCAAAGTAAAAGGACTTAGAAACAAAGGCATTTTTTTTTCTCAATAAGTGTAAATCAAAGGATTCAATAGCATTTCAAAATGATTTGGTCTTAATTGTATCAAATTAAAGCCTTATTGTTCAGTTTTCCTCTCAGCTCAACATTAAGAGCAGTGATCAGAAGCTGCATCAGCGCCCTGAGCTCAGTTCCCTTCATTTCCTCTCCGTCTCTAAGTCTTTTCTCTCTCACCTCTCCCTCCAATGCGGTGCAGTAGCTTTTCTAATTGACTGCCATTTTAGAAAGTCAATGTAATTGCTTTTTGGTTATTGTGTTAATAGTCTCTGTGCCGTTAAAGGGCACCTGCGCCGCTAACATCCAACTTAATGACACAGGCCATTTATTTTCTGCACGCCGGCTCCGGCTGTTTAGAGACGCCCACTGACCGACAACCACTTAACACCGGTGAATGATGAGAAAGGTTAAAGGGTCACGTTATAAACAAACTGCATTAGGTGACTTCTGGGTGGGAAAAAAGAAAAAATCAAAGTTAAGCGCCGGGAAGAGGAAGCATGATAGAGATGTTTTAAATAACAATGACAATTCAAGACAGGAAAATTCAAGGTTCCCAGACAAAATTTGGGTGAGAAAAATTAATAAGGTCCAATCTCACCTCTGAAAAGAAAAATCCTTAGGGCACTAAAATGAATGTATGATGCAGTGAAAGACTGTGTGAACCAGGAGAAGAAAACCTTCAGTGAGAAGCTCATGAAAAAAGATTTGTCCTCTCCGACAGCCTTCCCTGGTGAAATAAAGGTTAAAATACTTGTAGAATGGAAAAAGAAATGAAGACTTGGAACTGTGGTCTGAGCAGTTCTGTTCTCTCACAGAAACAGAATGTACAATTCTCAGCAAAACACAGTGAATGTCAATACTGTGGAAAACACCATGTGAAAGTAAATGCCACACATCACCACAGCAGAAAAAAAAAAAAAAAAAAAAAAAAACATAACTGTACAATCAGGAAACATCCAGCCCTGAC
Source organism: Thalassoma bifasciatum (assembly GCA_008086565.1). NCBI lineage: Eukaryota > Metazoa > Chordata > Actinopteri > Labriformes > Labridae > Thalassoma > Thalassoma bifasciatum. The sequence continues at coordinate 39,831 of RPOG01000820.1, forward strand.
ATTTACACAGGTGTAATGGCCAAGTTCCTTGCATGCTTAAAAGGCAACATCAAGCTACAGTAACAAATGAGCTGGTACAGGCGTCCTGTCCGCCACGGATCGCTGCCCAGGCGTACGCTCAGGTAACAGCACTGACTTTAATTTAGAGACTTCCACTTTACCACACACACTCCACTGCCTGTTAGAAAATACCAGGAAACTACCCTCATGAGGCAAAGTGAATATGCATGATGTTACTTTTCCTGACCTGTCTGTATGACACAGTTAAGATAGGTACCTATTTCTGATTGGTCAATAATTTATAGCAACTAGGGCTGGGGATATATGGAATATACTCAATTGTTTATCTCTCCCTCTCTGACTATCTCCTTCTCTCTCTACTTTCTCTCTTTCACTATCCCTCTTCTGTTTTCACCCCAGTCTGTTCAGGCAGTAACCTTTAACCTTGGCAATGTACAGAAAAAATAAATTACAAAACACTAATAAAAATAACATTTAAATCTCAAGGGGAGCCTTATACACAAACAGCTCCTCTTGGCAAAGTAAAAGGTGTTCTGCAAAATACAGCAGCCGGACCACAATTCTGTTGTCGTGATGCTGAACAGGACAAGAAAAAAAAAAAAGAAAAGAAAGTTCAAGAGAAGCAAAAGTAGTCCAGGCAGGCATTTTAGGGTTTAGGTGTTAAAAGGGTTAGAGCAAAACAAAGGGATTCCCTTCACTGGCCAGAGAAACTGAAAATAATTTCTCTAACACCTAATTACTAGGCGCTACATTCAGCAACTCAGCCATTGATTTCTGTTTATTTTCAATCTTTGCTCTGATACATTGAAGCCAAATGCTGTTAACACTGAACTTCTGTCCATAAAAATACACAACAACACAACAAAGAGGCCAGAGAAGCATCGATGTAGCCCATAGTTGTCCTGTCAATGTGGAGCATTCATTCTAATGTCTTGAATTCATATGCTAATGATGTCTTTAAACTGTAAACAGCATGGAGAACCTATAATGAGAATGTGGCTCAGGTGTCTTGGGAGATGAATAAAAAAAGAGAAGACCAGAAGTTCTCCGACGTGTTTTAGAAGAGTGGAGCAAGTGGGTGTTTGAGACAGTGCCCTGTGCTCTAGTTTTTGTACGCCCAGAGGGGAGGCCGGCACCAGCACGGCAGAATGTGCATTAAGAATTTATTTTGCCGTGTCAAAAGAGGAGGTGGACGAGAAGGAGAAGGAAAGAGATTTGTCCCTTTTAAGAGCTGATAAGGAAAAATCTTTTCATTTAGTATCAAACGAAACATGTTCTGTCCGGAACGCTGAATCAAGAAGCAGACAGACGGGGACGGAGAGGAGAGACGGGGCTGCTGCAACCTATTAGCAAGTGTAATTTAGACATTTCCTCTTTTAGAGCCGAGGGGAACAGTGACAGAGGGAGGCTACACAGACTGAAAGAGAGATGGACAGAATTACAACATGATGAGAGAAAACGGAACCAACTGGAATTCAGGGCCAGACAGTAAAGTAAAAGATCACTGAGGACGGACGCTCATATCACCATCAGGAAAGGTTATAAAGAAAAAAAGAGCGGAAGGAAATGATAAAGCAAGACGTTTCTACTGGAAACCTACAACTGAGTGTTATAAAACTGGTAGAACACCTAAAGAATAATGCAAAGTTAGCGGTTTGTTATGGCTAAAAATAACAAGCCTAACAGGAAGCAACAGGTTTTCTTTCATCCATAAGGTCACATTGGCTCTGATATGTGTTTGCAGTCTGTATATGGTCTAGATCTGTGATTCCCAACCTGTGGGCCATGGCCCCCTGGTGGGCTGTGAGGGTATTGTAAGTGGGCCGCCAAATCATTTCCAAAATATTAGGAGGATTGTACGGAGCCCCTAAAGGGACAAGAAAAGGTTAAAAAGAATAATGATAATTTCTGGTGTGCACTTAAAACTTTCGCGTGCGCACTTGAAACTTTTAAGTGCTCACCTGAAACTTCTACGTGCTCACCTGAAACCATAGTGCGCACCAGAAATGCTCCAGATGCACACCTGACAGTTTTCTTCTCTACAAAATGACAATACAAGAGTTAGTGCGTGCATATCATCACCTGAACCACCTCGTCTGTTCCGACGTAAAGGATTCACCGCTGATCGTGTTTGATTTTTGCAGAGAGACAGCTTCAAACATCTGGCCAGCTCTGTGGCTATCGCTAGAAGTACACAAAATGTCACCTAAAACTTTTAGGTGAGCACCAGAAAAGGTTTCAGGTGAGCACGTAAAAGTTTCAAGTGTGCATGTGAAATTAATTTTTTTTTTTTTTACCTTTTCTTGTCCCTTTAGGGGCTCCGTAGGATTGCAATTATATACAAAAAAAGTAATAAAGGTACAAATATACAGAATACTGTTTTAAATTTTAACACTCATTTGCGAACTTGTTTAGGAAAATAAAAATATTCAGATATTCATGTATAAAATGTCCACTAAGAAGGCATGTTAGAGCCCAATGGGCAACTACTTAAATTTAACAATGACCCAATATGTAATAAAAAATATATGTATGTGTAACAAAACCCAAAATGTAATAACTTGTCAAAAATGTAACAAAAGTGCCGAGGCCACAACACAACAAAAAGAATGTATTAAAAACATAGATTTATTAGCTGACACAAACTGTAACAAATTGTTACAGTATTGAATGATTTGGTGAACAAATCTTTTGAATGAACCACTTTAACAAACTGATTCTACTGATTCATTCACTGAAAAGAACTGTTTTCCCCACCATCACTGGAAAGGCTACAGTGAAAACATCACACTGAAAAAAATGGCTGCCAAGGAAAAATGGATGTAAATGGCTTCGACCAAGTATAAAAACAGAAGATAGAAACAATGTGTTGAAACAATGCCCATTTTATGAACTCTATAACTGACTGATGGCTGCAGTTTCCAGAGAGGTGGAGAACTGACTGTCACAAAAAGCAACAAAAGATTTCTCATTGTGAAGAGAAGTGAAAGAAAACACAGACTCATCCAGGCCTTTATGCAGCCTGAGATGAGTGAACCTCTGCCGACCCAAAGTACTGGAACCAGACTGAACAAAGAAAAGTGACTTTTCATGGATAGAGGAAACGATCTGTCCCCGACTGAAACGTCTCAAGTACAAAAACTGACAAGAGTGTCAATGGTGCCAAGTAAAGCCAAAGAGAAGAGACAAAATCTGTTCTTTTCTTTTTTTTTTAACCATGCAGAGATCTGAGGCTGGTTTCACAAAAAACTTTAGTCTCATCTGTCCAAAGAGGCAACTCCTTATTCTGTTGCTGGATTACATTTAACTCCTCAAAATTCAACCAATTCTAGCCTGTTTACCATGCTGTGTTTCAGAGCTTATAACTGTAGAAGCATAAGATCAAAATTCATCAGTGACACCTCATTGGAAAGATTTAAATCTCAAGTTTCTGAAAATGTCATGTTTTTATAAGTGGATAAAGTCGACATCAGGATAAATGCAGCTGAAACACCTTTTTTTCCCTCTTCATTTTTTTTTATAGCAAATTTTTGAACATCATTAACTTCAAGATGCTTCAAGCCAGACATAAAACATCCACCACATCACTTGTACACTTTGTCATCTACATCTCGGTGAAAATTGAGCTTTCTAGGGAAAGTTTTGTAGGAATTGGACAGTTTTTAGTCTCATGTGACCAAACACAGCAGATGTGTTCTCATTTACCACACTGTAGCCTGACATCTTCGCACAAACAAAACCAGCTTTATCAGTGCTCAGTGTCCTCTTAATCGTCAACTTTGTTCTCACTATGAAAAGGTTCACTTAAAATCCTGAAATTATGGGGCGCAGATGGCCTAGTGGATATGGCTGCGCACCATGAGGTTCGCCCTCGAGCGGGTGGCCTGGGTTCAATTCCCACCTGTGGCCTGTTTCCCGCGTGTCATTTCCCACTCTCTCCCCCTTTCCTGCTCTTTCCACTGTCCTCCTCTATCCCATTGAAGGCAGAAAAGCCCAAAAAATATCTTTAAAAAAAAAAATAAAAAATAAAAAAATAAAAAATCCTGAAATTATAGCTCCCGGTTACAGATTGTACCATTCATGTTGCACATGTAAATATGAATGATTACAATGAATGATACACGCGGCAAAAATATTATTTTTTTCGGACGTCTATCCAGGTACAGCAGGCTTCATGTGAACGGTAAGGCTATTGGTCACTGGACCTGTGATTTTCAGGGCTGATAGCATGAGCTAACACTGCTAGCACGTCAAGCAGAGAAAGGTTGCTGTATAAATCAGGCTCTCCTGGCATCAAATCTCCACGTATCGAGATGGGGACACTTTTGTTTTGTAGCCAGAAATTAAAAGAAATAAAATATGCCAAGCTTTGCTAGTTTCACATTGAGGAGGAAATGCTGTAAGACTGTGAAGCTGCTGTTATTGATGAGAACGGACACAACTGACTTTACAGGAGAAATTTCACCACTTGGAATAATTTGATGAACACTTTTGATATGTTTGAACTCTGGATTCCTCTGGTGGAAAGGAGAAGGACAATTGAGCGATTCATTAATTACGTTTGTTGGTCAAGAAAACTGCGAAACAAAGTTAGCCGCTGAAATGTGAAGAATCTAAACTTTCTAATGCAGGTTGCATTCCATTGTTTGACAAAGGAGTTACTGTTTATGGTTTGATGACGTCAGAGGAGTGGCAAGCGGATTGCCAACAATCCAGTAGAGCGTTAGAGGTGAAAGAAGTGAGAAGCCTCCATTTAAAAATAAAATCTCTCCTTACAGCTTATGGTAAATGCATCGCCCTGACTTTGCCCTTAGGTTAAGTCAGAGCTGAGAGCCATGTTTCCATAGTAACAAGCAGTGGCACCTGCTGACCAGTGTTCCCAAATGAGTCAAAAAGAAGAAACAATCCTTCATGTTTGCTGGGTGCAGAGTTTCTAGTCTGCAGTAATCTCTTAGAAATGTACAGCACTGAGGACATGGTCTGTGCTTTTTATTTGCCCAAAGCAAACCAACCTGAGACTGTCTTTCATGCTCGCTCAACTGTGGGATTAATACCATTTCCTGTTGCAGCATTTTTTTTTTCATATCACTTTGGTTTTTACACTCTCAGAATGTTCTTGTAACTTGTTCTTGCCTTTTTTTTTTTTTCCTCCCAGACACTTTTAGCATTTTCCGCTGGAGTGAACAGAGCTGAGGAGATCAACACAGCTGCTCAGTCAACCATGTTTGAGGGGAAAATGTCTGAGTTTACCCAAAATAAATGACAAAGTAGTACTATTTAAGACACTCTGATTCTAGAGATTTTTGGGGTCCTTTATGTTAGATACAATTCCCACTACTGGAAGATTTGCACCTGGATTCAAAGAGCAAGGAAAGGACAAATCACTGCATATTTCTCTCTTTTTTTTGGCCATACTTGCAGATTATTTAACCCCTGAACACATATTGTCACTTTTTTTGTCAAAATATTTTGTCTCATTCCTCCAGATCTACCAGTAGCTCAGTGGTGGGATGGTACAATGTGCCCTGTACATCAAACTCCCATTTGACTTTCTATGTTCAGAACATGAGATGCAGGTGTTGGTACCATCTGCAATTTCTACTGAGCACATACATAAACATCCCTGCTCTATCATCATTGCTACTAATCTCTCTTCCCCATTAATATTTTTGTTTTTTATCATATCTTTATTTACTTTTTAGCCTTTAGTTCATGTTTTGGCCCTTGATCCATGTTTTAGCCTTAAGCCCATGCTCTATCACTCTCCCTTTTAGCTTCCTTTGGTGTGTTTCTGTCAAACACTCCATCTCCTGTTTTTACTATAACTACGAAATCAACTGGAGAAATAGTTTTCAGCAGAAAAAACACTGATCTTTCCTCTCACTGCTAAACTTTTGTCAGCCAGCGTGGTGTTGTTATAGAGACTTTGGCTTGCCGTAGATCAATCCAATCCAATCTAACAAGATCAGGAAGCTAAAAAATAGCATTAAGATAAAACCTATTTGGAATAGATAATTTCACTTTAGGTTGTAGATTATGATCAGGCATAAATCTAGAGGTGAGACTTTATTTTTTAAGATAACTTAGAAAATCTTCACTGGAACTTTAACAAGGGCAGGAGCACGTACATAAACATCCCTGCCCTAATATCATTGCTACTCATCTCTCTTCCCCATTAATATTTTTGTTTTTTAATCATATCTTCATTTACTTTTCAGCCTTTAGTTCATGTTTTGGCCTTTGATCCATGTTTTAGCCTTAAGCCCATGCTCTATCACTATCCTTTTAGCTTCCTCTGTTGCGTTTCTGTCAAACATTCCATCTCCTGTTTTTACTATAACTACTAAATCAACTGGAGAAATAGTTTTCAGCAGAGAAAAACAATGATCTTTCCTCTCACTGCTAAACTTTTGTCAGCCAGCGTAGTGTTGTTATAGAGACTTTGGCTTGCCGTAGATCAATCCAATCCAATCTAACAAGATCAGGAAGCTAAAAAATAGCATTAAGATAAAACCTATTTGGAATAGATAATTTCACTTTAGGTTGTAGATTATGATCAGGCATAAATCTAGAGGGGAGACTTTTTTTTTTAAGATCACTTAGAAAATCTTCACTGGAACTTTAACAAGGGCAGGAGCACGTACATAAACATCCCTGCTCTATTATCATTGCTACTCATCTCTCTTCCCCATTAATATTTTTGTTTTTTTTCATATCTTCATTTACTTTTTAGCCTTTAGTTCATGTTTTGGCCTTTGATCCATGTTTTAGCCTTAAGCCCATGCTCTATCACTCTCCCTTTTAGCTTCCTCTGTTGTGTTTCTGTCAAACATTCCATCTCCTGTTTTTACTATAACTACTAAATCAACTGGAGAAATAGTTTTCAGCAGAAAAAAACACTGATCTTTCCTCTCACTGCTAAACTTTTGTCAGCCAGCATGGTGTTGTTATAGAGACTTCGGCTTGCCGTAGATCAATCCAATCCAATCTAACAAGATCAGGAAGCTAAAAAATAGCATTTAGATAAAACCTATTTGGCATAGATAATTTCACTTTAGGTTGTAGATTGTGATCAGGCATAAATCTAGAGGTGAGACTTTTTTTAAAGCTGTAGCTTTAAGAGCAGAGGTAAAAGCTCCACCTCATTCTAACTCTCTGCCTCATACATACATCAACCAAAGTTAGGTTGGGTCAGCATTTCCATCAGGGCAGAAATAGGCTTCAAAAATTCACAGTTTATTGGTTGAACTTGGGCTGAAGAGGCATTTTCTCCTTTTGGTTCCCATGACAGAAAAAAACAGACATGATACTTTTGACAACCACTGTATGGAGGGATGGTTTGGATGATTGTTAAACAGCTTATTCTACCACTGCTCAAAATCACTGACTTATTTCAAGAGATTTAAAGAGCAACACTACTCCCTGATTCTTTGCTTATAATTAATTAGCAGGGAAATGAACACAGACCAGTGACTTCATGTGGGCCGCAGAAAAAAAGACACTCTTAATTAAGCAAACAACGTGTCAGTAAAGGACAGAGGTGAGCGAGTAACAGCAGACAGGTGAGACAGGTGTCGATATCGTTTGTGAATGCGCGAACCTGCCTTATCAACAGGTTGACATCACTCCATCCCACGTTTTCACAAAAGAGCCCTGATAAAAAAGACGGACTGTGACAGCTTTTCTCCCCCGTCCTCTGCCTCTCCCTCACTCGTATCATTAGTCAAAGCCTTTGTCGAATCGATGATGTGGACGGGTGTTTCTGCGGCTCATGGAGCGAGGTCAGGCCACTCCGGAGCAGAGCAAGATGTCTTTCCAAACTGTTTAACAGTGTACATCTCATTTCCTGCAGGCCATTATGGTAAATCTACATTACAGAGGCCTGTCAGAGCTGCTGTCTGCTTCTCCTCACATGGTTACAGGCCAGCAGACACTCAGGAGGCATAGATGGAGACTCATGGACACACTGCCATCTATGGGTAAAAGATATAGACCTGGAGGGAGCTGAGCACCAACAGTAGAGGAGGTTTTTATGGAGTTAAAACAGTGTCAAAATTCACAAATGCACACAGAAGAGGAGGTTTTTATGGAGTTAAAACAGTGTCAAAATTCACAAATGCACACAGAAGGATCCACAAATGCACAGACAAATCCACAAATGCAAAAAACAGATTCACAAATGCACACAGAAGGATCCACAAATGCACAGAGAGCGACACGCAAATGCACTTAAATGAGCACTGGTAGGACATAACCAGGATTCACTATCACACGTTATAGACACGTCTCAGAGCACCAGGCTGTGAGTAGCGCCAAATTAGCCAGCTCATCTACGATACAGACTTACAAAGTTTGCTTGTTGTCATGTTTCAAACAATAGTGGTACTTAAATACATCATTTCGTTGAATTGCATCCGATACCATCAATGCTGAAAGGTACATCCACAACAACCAAAGTGAAGCAGGAATAGGTCGATTATGATTGGCTTTCACTCACATTTCCGTCATGTATGATTGATTAAATATGCTCACAGCTGACTGTTATTGATCTGAAATTTATAACAATCAGGAAACACAGTCATGTAATCGCCCAGCCCTAATGTAAACCTACTGTAAGGAAGAAACTAACACTGCACAGATAGGAGGAGGGTTTCAAAAGTGTTACTTTTACGGACTAAAGGAGAAAGAATCCAACACAACAGCATCAGCAGACATCCAAGTGAGTGTAATAGCTGTGCTTCATTGTAAATGATGAAAACTAAAGACCAGGATTTCTTCCAGATTACACGAATGTCCAAACCTGCTTTGACATATTCCATTCACACTCCAACCAGAGTCATAACTAAAGAAGATTATCTGACAGCTGATATCTTGTTCAGGTAAATCATCTCCAAAGTGTTTCTCTGGACTCCTCTGGGTAATAACTAAAACACACTAATGGCTGAAAGTTGTTTCCCTACTTCTTCTTTCCCTCCCTGAATTTTGGGCAGTCTGTGTATTAGAAACTCTAGTGCCAAGTTTCTTTCACGTCAGTCTGTTAGAGAGCTTAGAGAGCTAATTATTTCGTTTGGTGCCTTATGTCTGTGGTAGAATAACTTATTTTTCCCTGCCTACGCTGGCAGGAGGTCCTCTCTTATTCAGCTCGGGCAAATAAATATACTCAATAACAGCAATGGGGAGAAGTCTGAGGAGCCGTACGATGGTTAAATGTTGTGCTTGATGGGCGACAGTTTCCAGATTCCACAGTAAAACATAGTCGAAAGTTTGTCAACTGTGTATAAAGCTTTGACTTGTCTTGTTAAAGCTTTCAACAAAGAATGTTGTGGCCAGTGACAGAAAATGACCTTCATTCTGAGAAATACCGTAACTCTTCGGCCCTGGAGATAATTCCAGGGGAGTCTGAAAGCTGAGAATCACGGCTTAGCACTGAAATATGGAACAATACAGTAGAGCAGCAGAGCCCTGTTAGTGTTGAGATTTGCTGCAGGGCAAAAAGAAGAGGATCAGGGGGGATATGAGAAACCAGAGAGCATTCATTGGTGTCTTCTTTGTCTTTGTTTTTTTTTTTTTTTTCATATTTATACATACGGTTGTGACATGGTTGTATGGGATAGAATTTTTTAAAGCAAGTTTTGCAATTAAAAAAAAGGTTCAAAAAAGAAAATTAATCTAAATATTTAACATTCTGTTTAAAATCAACAAAACACATGTGTTAAAATACACCATTGAAAAAAATGACAAAAGTCTTTCAAGTATTATTTTCATGGATGGAAATTTAAGGCTTAGAGATTGGGACAACTACTTCCCAATAGAAATAACCTAGGAAAGGTAGCATAAATAATGATTTTGTATAAAGGTCAATGACGTGAAATCCCTTTTTTGTGTCCGAGTGCAATATTTCCTTCCATCATGAATTGAGTATTTCATCACATGTATTTCTTTATTCTATGAAACCTGTGTTATTTGAACACATCTTTAAACTATTCAAATATAACATGTTTTTTTGTGTTTTGGTTCCTCAAACCCCCAAAATGTCAGGTGGTGCAACCGTCCTGACAAGTATCCACAGTAATTAAACTCTAAAAATTGAATGTCAGTTATTGTNCCAAGTGGAAAAGTTTGTAGATTTCTCTGAAATACTGATAAAAAAGGTTTTTTCACTTCATTGGTGACTGGAACAATTTCCATGTCAGGTGGTACAACCAATGTAATAATGTGAAATGTTATTTTAACATCAAATTATTTATCTTATTCACAAATAAAAGAAATAAAACACACAAAATGAAAATGTATGAGTCACTACAGACACTTGAGAGATACTTGCCAATAATTTCACACAGAAAAAATAACAGGAACATATAAATATATTTTCATATATTTGGTTGCACCACCTGACATTTTTGGGTGCTCAAATTAAAAATACTAAAAAATAATGAACCTAAAATCTTTGAAATGTTCGTCAACTACTGAAATCTGTTAGAAAACATAATTCTTCACTCAGAAATATGTTTTATCTATTTTCAAAGAACTTATCAAAAATACGTTTTTAGACCCTCTTTTTGTCATTGACCCATATATTTCGCTTAATCATTATCTATTTACAGTCTTGTGTTTAATTAGATCATAACATAATCTGAGTAGATATTGAAGGTCTGACTTCTTCATTGTTTTGTTAAATAGTTTTTTATTGTAGGACAGCAACTTGCAGGAATTCTGTATAATGGCCCATACAATAATAGTACTACTATTTTTCTGAAAGTCTCAATTTTGTTTTTCACAAAGCTCATCTTTTTATATGTTCAGTCAATAGTTGTTTTAGAAATAGTATGAGTACTTCTGTACATAGTGGAGGAAAACATGTTGAGGTGATCTATGAGGAAAAGGAGAGTTTCCCTAGATGTGTGGAAGAGGAAGAGCAGCAGGAGGAGACAGGGGGCGTGTCCATGTACCAACAGTTCAGAAATAGTTTATAAACACTTCTTAGTCACACATTTATTCACTCATTTATTAACTCAACGCTTCCAGCCACTTTTGGAGCCTTTTGACTAATCTGTCGAGACCAACAGCATATTGTGTTTTCAGGCTATGTAGTGCCACATCATGAAATAATTTGCCACATTTTGAAATTAATTTCTTCTAATCCAATCTAATCAAACTTTATTTGCCAAAGGTGAAGTATGCAGAAATTTTCAACAGGTTTCATATCTCTGTTTGCAAACTGCATCCAAACTCATCTCCTCCTCTGTGGCTCAGTGTCAGCAGCTGCTCATGCTCACTGCCTCTGACTGTAGCAAATAGTGTGGCTAACAGTTGTAGCTTCGTAAAAACACCATAGACCATTGGTTCCCAACCTTTTCCAAATCAGGGCCCACTTTTAAAGCTCAACAATGTTTGAGGCCTACCTCCAACCCAACGTCTGCTATAGAAGGCCAACCCCATTCGTAACAATGACCCAAAATGTAATTTAAAAAATGTAGTTAGATAATGTAACAGATGTGAAGCCAAAATGTAATTATTTTTTGCCCAAATAATGACAACTTGTTACATTATTGTGCAGTTATTATACTTTTGGTTTTACTTTATTCTTTTTTGTTACATTTCTTGCTCAGCACTTCTGTTAGATTTTTGACAATTTTTGAAAATTTGGAATTTATCACTTTTTTTTTCTTAATTACATTTCAGGTTGTTGTTATTTTCAGGTCATACTACCGAAAGAGCTACAACATGCCTTATCAGGGGACTTTTTTCATATATGAACATACTAAACTGTTTCAGTTTCCTTTTTGAAACTTAACTGAGTTTAACATTTTAAACATTATGTGTATTTGTATCTTAATTTATCTATTTGTACCTTGTATCTTTGTATAATTACACTCCAATAAAATACGTTTTGGAAATGATTTCGAGGCCCACTCGCTATACCTTCACGGCCCACCAGGGGGCCATGGCCCACAGGTTGGGAATCGCTGCCATAGACGGTAAAAAAACAGCCCTGCCAGCACCTGTAGCATTGTGTGTGAGAAACTCAGGAGCCGTACACCTGACTTTCTGCAGGTAAAAGAGATACACTGCAGATGTGGAATCATTCTATCTCTGTGTTGCGGCCGCTATCGTAGCCGCTTTGGGATAGTGTCTCCCACTGGCTATCAGCAACACCAAAGTCACATGCACACTGGGCGTGCTGTGGTTGGCTGGTCATCACCCATAAAACTCCTGTTCTCCTGTAAAAATTAAATTTTTAACTGATATGAAAACTCTGCATTCTCTACTTTTAAGCACTTTAAAACAACCAAAGCTGATCAAAGTGCTTTATAGGACAAAAAGAAAATACATTACAGCCAAACATGACATAAAAACTACTATTCCCACCACTTAAAGAAATACATTATCAATTTAAAAGACATAAAAACGTGAGTAAAATGGAAAATTAAATTTGCACACAAAAGCAATTAAATCATGAAATGAAATGAAATAAAACAATCAAAATCTGATAAATTGCTTAACCATATAGAGTTCAAGCCATTTTGTCCAATCAAAAAGACAATCACCTCGTTCATGAATTCATTTAACAACTGGGACTAAAAATGAGATTTTGAATCTTGTTTTAAATTATGTTTGGCCTATAACTTAGTCTTGCTTTACAGTTTCTACACAGTGATGATGAATGTAAGAGTGTGTGTGCAGTTTGGCAACAGAAACATAATAGAGTTAAACAGTTTATCAGACAGTGCACATGGATTATTCTCCATTGATGCTGCTTAAACAAACTGCTTTTGATAAATGGTAAAAGACAGATGCTTTAAAACACTTGAGTTGATTGATGTTATTTTTATTATTATTGTTTTGAAAGGGCTAAAAGAGGCAGTATCCACCCAAAAGCCGGGAAGCATATCCAATTCCATCTCATTAGTTTGTAGTGAATCATCTTTCTTTCATACAATCTTTGTATCATCTACTGTTTTCTGAACTAATGGAGGCTCTGGATTCAATCCCAGACCAGGAAGAAGCTTTAAGTATCTCATAAAACTCTCATTTTGTTTGTTTTATTTCAAATTTGTGCAAAAACTTTATAATCCTGAGAGCCAGGATGCTTATCACTTGAGGAGATTTATTTCAACAAGCTCCCTTTTCAGCGACTAAGAGCTTTATGCAACCTTTTCTCCTCCGGACCTTTGCGCAGACTTTGAAGTGTGGAATCAATAGAGCTCTCTTAAAAGAAGCATTCAAATTTTCAGGCTTCAAAAAGAATTAGTGACATTTTAGTTCAGCATTCATCAGCCTGAATTTTCAACATGTTTTAGAGTTTGACTGACTCCCAGCAGCAGCTGCTTAAAGATCCTTAAAGGCAGATATACCTGCTTTTCTAGATTCACTCTCATTACTACAATATACCAAAAAAGAAAATTTAAAGCTCCTGTAAATACTTTTGATCAGTTTTGATTTCATCACCTCTTGAACAACAAATCTACTATTTCTTTGCAGTTATTTCCAAAGTGGGGCTAGGTGTCTGATAAAAAGATTCAAGACAGCAGGTGAAATGTTTTTTTTGTTGTTGTTGTTGTATTTTCCAACAAACCTTCAAAAAGAAAACGGGTAAAGATTCCGGTCTAAAATAAACTTTATTTATATACAGAACAGTAAATATATTAGAAGTTTTGTATCTTGGGTTGATTTTACCCTTATTTTTGAGCAGGTACATTTCTCTACAAAGACAAGATATTCATTGTTCAAACCAATGAACTTTATTTGTTTTTTTCTCCAAATATTCACTCACTTTGGATTTGATGCCTGTAACAGTTTTCAAAAAAGTTGGAACAGGTGCAAAAGGTTCATTGGAAACAAGTGAGTGTCATGATTGGGTATAAAAGGAGCAAAGGGCTCAGTCCTTCAAAAGCAAAGATGGGGCCAGGTTCACCACTTTGTCAACAACTGCGTGAGCAAATAGTCCAAAAGCTCAAGAACAATGTTTCTCAATGTACAATTGCAAGGAATTTATGGATTACATCATCTACAGTCCATAAACCATCAAAAGACTCAGAGAATCTGGAGAAATCTCTGCATGTGAGCAGCAAGGCCCAAAACTGACACTGAATGCCCATGACCTTTGACCTCTTAGGCGCCACTGCATTAAAAACTAACATCATTGTGTAAAGGATATTAGCACGGCTCAGGAACACTTCAAAAAACTATTGTCAGTTAACACAGTTCATCACTACATCTACAAGTGACAGTTCGAACTCTACCATGCAAAGACAAAGCCATACATCAACAGCACACACAAACGCTGCCCCTGCTTTTTCTGGGCCCGTGCTCGTCTGGGATGGATGGAGGCAAAGTGTAAAAGTCTGCTGTGGTCTGACGAGTCCACATTTCAAACTCTATTTGGAAATCATGGATGTGGTGTCCTTCAGGCCAAAGAGAAAAAAGACAAGCTTGATTGTTCTCAGCACAAAGTTCAAAATCCAGCATCTGTGATGGTATGAGGGTGTGTTAGTGCCTATGGTGTCATGAGTAACTGTCACATCTGTGAAGGCAACATTAATGCTGAAAGGTACATCTAGGTTTTGGAGCAACACATTATTTCAGCAAGACAATGAAACCAAGACACACTCTGCTCCTGTCACAACAGTGTGGCTTTGCAGTAAAAGAGTGCAACCTCTAGGCTGGGCTCCCAAACGCTCATTGAGTGTCGTTAAAAAGGAAACGTGATGAAACACAGTAGGAAACATGACCCTGTCTCAGCTTTTTAAGAGCGTGTTGCAAATGAGTTTTGAATATTTTCTAAAAAACAATAAAGTTTATCAGTTTGAACAACAAATATCTTGCATTTGTAGTGTATCAAAGTGAATATAGCAGTGTTTCCCAAACTGTGGTCCATGGCCCCCTGGTGGGCCGTGGAGGTATTGCAAGTGGGCCACCAAATCATTTCCAAAATTGTCTGAAATTGAATGACTGGTAATTGTATAAAGATACAAATATAAAGAATAATGTTTAAAATGTTAAGACTTAAAGGATATTAAACATGTCAAACATTTGTATACGAGAAAAGTCCTCTAAGAAGGCATGTTAAAGCCCAACATGTAACATGACCTCAAATTTCAAAGGTCTACAGTGCAATGAAACATGAAAATGTAATAAAACAAATGTTGTATAATCTGAAAATTTAATCACTATCCCAAATTTTAACCAGTTGTTACAGAATCAGTACTTACAGGGTCAGATGTGGGTCGTGAAAATTTTTGAGACTTAAAAGTGGGCCCTGAATTGGAAAAGGTTGGGAACCACTGGAATATAGGTTTAACTATATTTATAAATCATTGAATTCAGTTTTTATTTACGTTTTACACGACATCCCAACTTCATTGGGATTGGGGTTATGAAAATAAGTCCTAACCACTTACTTTGATATCAGTTTTTGCAGTGTAGTGCCCCAACAGCTCAGGTGTGGCAGCTCAAAATGCTTAAAAAGTTCATACTAAAGATTTATATCCATGTTTAGAACCTTCTTCTTATGATCTGTGTTGTATAATCTCACACTGAGAATAACATTTCCTTTTACTCTTGTTTTTCTGGCTCACACTGAAGACAACAAATGTTGAATTTGTGTTAGAGCCTGAATAATAATAATCTCAAGTTTGAAAGAAAACCTGCAAGGTCACAGATTAAAAAGTCACTCAGGCAAATCCTCAAGTAAAGGTGGTTTGTTAAGAGAACAGGAGTGCGCCGCCAATATAAATTATCATACCTAATGACATGATTTCTTTCAGAGTACCCGGAGCATTTTAAACTGATTATATCAAACACAGGAGACAAGATTTTAATCATATGCATCTATGCTCTTATTATGCAGCCGCTGTTCACTCTGAGCCCCAGCCAACAGGATGTTTAACAACTCAACCTCACCAGTTCACGAACTTCAACTTCCTGAGTTCCTAAACAAACATTACTGCCTGCATACCTTATTTAATCAATAGAAGAGCCTATTACTCAGGAGATGAGGGCCACATTAAGCTGTGACACTCAGACTCAGCTAATCACTAGAGGTGACAGCGACTTTCAATCAGCACCACCTGCCCCGCGCTCCGTACGCTTCAAAACAACAGCACAACAGCAGCGCGCCACATTTTGTTTTCGTAAACTCTTCAACTCCGCCCCGCGCGCCGCTCCGGAGCCTGGCTCATTTAAAAGCACAAACTGGCTCCGTGTGCCACAGCGAATAAGTTCTGACACCCAAAACTTGTCAGGGTTTATTAAGTGTCCTTTAATCACGCTAACTTATCTGCAGACATCTGAGCGTGCTCCTTCCACCAGCCTTAATCAGCAGAGCGGACCTGAAGGGAAGGAAGCCTGAGAGCTGCTGGAGCAGGGAAGTGAACCCTGCTGGAACAACAACACATCTGCATTAAGCAGACAGTATTTCAGTTTCTAAAAGGAACATCAGATTGGCTATGTTATCCTTGGCATATGCAAAACAATCATTAATGCTGCACTTCCAGGAAGTAGTCTGCACCTTTTGTTCTTTTCAACATCTTCCTTTGCATCATCCTGACACTTCTTTCCATATTTATACAAACACAACAAGGAGAAAGCGCAAAAGAAAAAGCAGTTCTGAGGAAGCTTTGTCATGAATAAGGAAGCAAACATTGTCAAGTGCACTTCTCTGTGGCTCTTTTCCTGGCGACTGTCTCGGTTTTTTTAAAAGTCAGCAGCTGAAACATGATATCAGCAGCTTTCCCTGAGCAGTCAAAGGTCCAGGAGATGATCAAAAATACATCCAGTCTCTTATTTATATCCTTACATATACTTTGCATTAGGATGCATTATTAATGCAACAAGAAAAGCGTGAGAGGAGAATAAACGTGAGAGTATAGAAAAGATGAGGAGACAGCCAGAGAGAAAACAGGAGGGGAAAAATGAAAGTGAGTGTTGAAAAGGATTTCACGCGGCGCGGTGCCAGAATTAAGTATTTCAATCACAGATTGAGTTGCTATGAAAATGCTTTTGATCCAGACTCCAAAGCATTTTTACAAAACAAGTATTTCTTTGAGTGGGCTGCAGCACAGTGGGATTCACTGAAGGAGAGAGTCCAAAAAAAGAAAGAAAAAAAAAAACTTTCCCCATTAAGTGGATCCCCTCCAAATGAGTTATCTGAATTATGTTGTAGAAAGTTTGTTTTTTATTCATCTTCAGCACTTCTGTTCTCGTTCCAAGATAACAGTCACGCCATGTGTTTTGCATGTATATTAAGTGCTGGAGACATGCTAATTCTGAGGAATCAATTTCATTAGTGCCGCTGGGTTTTCTGATTTCAGAGGAAACTGGCAGCAGCGGGAGGGAAATGGAGAATAACAACATAATGATGGTTTTGATTTTGAATTCAGGCGACGTTTCCAATTAATAAATCCAATGAGTCAACATGCCATGTGGTGCTTAGGTCTGAAAAACTGGACAAATTATATACAAGAGGGAAACAGGGTAATGGAAGAGTCAGATACACTCAAGCAATTTCAGTCAAGGAGGGTGATACGGAAACAGAGTCACATTGCTGGATGTTCAGGTTAAATGTGAGCAGGTTTTCTAACCTCTGCATGGGTCAATGACGTGACGTCCCTTTTTTTGTGTCCGAGTGCAATATTTCCTTCCATCATGAATTGAGTATTTCATCACATGTATTTCTTTATTCTATGAAACCTGTGTTTTTTGAACACATCTTTAAACTATTAAAATATAACATGTTTTTTTGTGTTTTGGTTCCTCAAACCCCCAAAATGTCAGGTGGTGCAACCGTCCTGACAAGTATCCACAGTAATTAAACTCTAAAAATTGAATGTCAGTTATTGTAAATGGAAATTAAAAATACAGTGGCATTATTTTATGCTTGAACCTTTTTAAATAAAACATTCTTTGCAAATAAAAAGAATTTTAAAGCTGTTGAGAAATNTAAAAAACTTTTGTCCCGTAATTTTCACCTTGTCAAATGTCAGGGTGGTGCAACCGTAACATTAGACTTTTATTTTAAAGTGAAGAGAATAAAACAGGAAACAGGAAACTGCATCAGCCAGAGGAGCCCAAATGACATTTGTGACCAAGTGGAAAAGTTTGTAGATTTCTCTGAAATACTGATAAAAAAAGGTTTTTTCACTTCATTGGTGACTGGAACAATTTCCATGTCAGGTGGTACAACCAATGTAATAATGTGAAATGTTATTTTAACATCAAATTATTTATCTTATTCACTAATAAAACAAATAAAACACACAAAATGAAAATGTATGAGTCACTACAGACACTTGAGAGATACTTGCCAATAATTTCACACAGAAAAAATAACAGGAACATATAAATATATTTTCATATATTTGGTTGCGCCACCTGACATTTTTGGGTGCTCAAATTAAAAATACTAAAAAATAATGAACCTAAAAACTTTGAAATGTTGGTCAACTACTGAAATCTGTTAGAAAACATAATTATTCTCTCAGAAATATGTTTTTATCCATTTTCAAAGAACTTTTTAAAAATACGCTTTTAGACCCTCTTTTTGTCATTGACCCACATATTCAAATGTTGTAGAAATCCCTGTTCAGAATAGTCCCGTTTAAAATCAGCACAGGATTTTCTTTAAACTTGTCGTAATGATGAGGTCTTCACATTTAGACCATCACTGGTTTGTGACATGTTAGAGACGTGGGCCTCAAGCACCAAGGTTTGCCAATACTCAGCCCACAACAGGCCTCTGGAAGTGTTACATACCGTCAAAAAGTGGTGTTAAAGGCCAGCAACAAACCGCAAACAATCCAATAACAAAACAAGAAAAACATGATGTCACAAAGAGGAGAAAACATCCTTCAGTGGCTTTTATGCAAAGAGAGGAACAAGCTTTGAGACGCTGGATGATCTGGTGATGTTTTCAATACCTCTTTTTTATACGGAATAAGTCAAAAAAAATCTCTTAAACGTTGGTGTACATATGTTTGTTAATGTTCAAAATTCAGTTCATCCTGCAAAATTCATTCAACCTGTTTGTTTGAAGTGTTTTGTTCCTCACTAAACCTCTAAAATCCAATCCTCTGTATATGTTTTTCTTCAGTTTAAATTGTTTTTCTCTCACATAACGTGCAGTAAATTGGAAATGACACCAGATATTGAAAGTTTAAAGTGTTCCAGAAAAAATGGGTTTAAGTATTTACACACAGGACATTTTTTGACCGTTTATTATCAAGTAAGCAGAATCGTCCAGGCAGGTATCCTGGGGCTCAGGTGTTAAAGGGTGAAACCTCACAGAGAAAGGATTTGTTAAAATAAGGGGTTTCTCAAACAAATATCTGTGCTTGTTTACATCTTGGTAGTGGACACGTTTAGTATGGGAAGGATTCTATTTATTTAGCCATTAGCATTATTTATTTAGCTTGGTCTTATGGTAATTTTCTTTTAGCCCCTGTTTTTATCCTGGTCTTACTTGTAGAGTTCAGTTCTTCCTGTAGCTTTTCTTTGTTTTTATTTATTTATTTCCATACAGGTATTTTTCATGGTGGGTGGAACCATGGGGCATCCTCAAGCGGAAGGTGGAGGTGCGCAAAGTCTCAAATATCTGCCAGCTACGTGATGTTGTCATGAAGGAGTGGAAGAGCATTCCAGTGGAAACCTGTGAAGCTCTGGTAAAGTCCATGCCCAGGAGAGTAAAGGCAGTTCTGGAAAATAATGGTGGCCGCACAAAATATTGACACTTCAGAAACTTTCACTGAGGGGTGTACTCACTTTTGTTGCCAGGGGTTTAGCTATTAATGGCTATATTTTGAGTTATTTTGAGGGAAAAATAAATTGACACTGTTATATAAGCTGCACACGGACTACTTTTCATTGTGTCAAAGTGTCATTTTGTCAGTGTTGTCCCATGAAAAGATATACTTAAATATCTGCAGAAATGTGAGGGGTGTACTCACTTTTGTGATATACTGTAAGTTACAAATAAAGTAACCTTTTCCGTGGTGGAATGAATAATGATCATATTTGTTTTATCCTTTTATGGTCAACTTTGGGATAAAACAAGGTCCCTGCAGTCACATAGAGACTTGCGTGTTAAATTCTCATCCACTCAGCAGGCTCACTCAATATTTTATCACTGCTGTTTGTAAAGTCATGAGATGCTGCCTGCAATTTATGTCATTCCGCATGTTTTCAGTATAGATTAATGAAACTCCAAACATCATGAGGAATCTTTTTGAAGAGGTGCCACTTTGGCCTCGTGTATCTCATTCACAGCAGGGAATCTCGGTTTCATTCCAACGTGCAGCCCACATCTTGATTTAAAGAGGAACTTCTCGATTTTGAGAGTAAGCTACTTGACAGTCTTTACCAACTCATTCTAATTCGTCAGTCGTATTCTATAAACATCTATTTATCATAACCACTTCAGAGCGAAAATGATGTCCAATAGATGCAAACATATTGTCTTTATGTGTGTAAATGTAAACAAAGATAATGAAAAAAGAAAGGAAGACATAAAGGAAAAAACAGGATTCAATTTTGAACTCGGAGTCGATAAATTGATACGATTGTGGAAGTTAGAAAAAAACGCAACTGTTGACGATGTTAATCCTGACGACCCCCCCCCCCTTCTGAACCCAGTTATCTGAGCCGATATCCTAATCACACATGAGCCAAAGCCCAGATTATATTTATCTCAATCCCATCCACAGGCTGCGTGTACGATCAAAGGGCTTCGCTCAGACGAACTGATTAAAACGGCTCAGATGAATCACAAATCAGTGTTTGCTGTCCAATAATGAAACATTTGCTGTCGACTCTGTCAGGATTTCATGTTAACAGAAACTGTTGAGTTCATTCTTCCTCATTATGATCTGCTATTTCAGACAACTCTTCCTCTCACTCCTTCCTCTCATTTCTTCTTCTTTGCTGTAGAAGAAGTACCTGATTTCAGACCTCTCTTTGATGCATTTATACAATCATTCTATCCCAGGCTTCAAATTCAAACCTGATTACCCTTGGAACATGTCAAGTGTCAAGGGGGACATAAATTACTCATTTTCTCTGCAAGCTGCTTCAGGCAGACAGAGCAGGCCTCCTCTTCATCAGTATGCTGGGTCAGAAACAGTACAGCTGGTTGGATAAGCAGGTAAAGCCTGTGCACCGTCCCAGAGGAGGGGAAATATATGAGAAGGAGAAGAGGAAAGGCCTTCAGAGACACGGCTTTATCCTCGGTGAGGCAAAACAATAGAGCCATCAGGAGGAAAGTTAAGCAGGTTGTCAGGTTAAAAAAAGAAACTCAGCAGCTTCTTCTTCTTGTTTCTTGGTCAATCACTGCACCTGTAGGCTCTCGACTACTTTCTCTGCTTTAACCTCTTGGTTCCCACTGGCACGCCGTTTGCCATTCATCTGACGTCATCAAAGTATAAACAGTAACCTCTGCGTCAAACACCAGAATGCTTAGATTCTTCACATTTCAAGTTTGTTTTACAGTTTTCTTCACCAACAAATAATTAGTGAAAGAATCACTCAGATGGCAATCACAACAACTGGGACATCGTACCTCTCTTGAGGTCTCATCTGTTGCCCCCACCTCGGATATTCACTCTCCTTTCCACCAGAGGAATCCAGAGTTCAAACATATCAAAAGTGTTGTTTCATCAAATTATTCAAAGTGGTGAAATTTCTCCTGTAAAGTCCGTTGTTTGTCTGTCTGTCGTGTCCGTTCTCATCAATAACAGCAGCTTCACAGTCTTAGAGCATTTACTCCTCCTCAATGTGACTTTGGCAAAACTGGGCACATTTTTTGTCCTTAAACTTCTGGCTACAAGACAGAAGTGTCCCAATCTGGATACGGGTCAATGACGTGACGTCCCTTTTTTGTGTCCGAGTGCAATATTTCCTTCCATCATGAATTGAGTATTTCATCACATGTATTTCTTTATTCTATGAAACCTGTGTTATTTGAACACATCTTTAAACTATTAAAATATAATGTGTTTTTTTGTGTTTTGGTTCCTCAAACCCCCAAAATGTCAGGTGGTGCAACCGTCCTGACAAGTATCCACAGTAATTAAACTCTAAAAATTGAATGTCAGTTATTGTAAATGGAAATTAAAAATACAGTGGCATTATTTTATGCTTGAACCTTTTTAAATAAAACATTCTTTGCAAATAAAAAGAATTTTAAAGCTGTTAAGAAATGTAAAAAACTTTTGTCCCGTAATTTTCACCTTGTCAAATGTCAGGGTGGTGCAACCGTAACATTAGACTTTTATTTTAAAGTGAAGAGAATAAAACAGGAAACAGGAAACTGCATCAGCCAGAGGAGCCCAAATGACATTTGTGACCAAGTGGAAAAGTTTGTAGATTTCTCTGAAATACTGATAAANATTGGTGACTGGAACAATTTCCATGTCAGGTGGTACAACCAATGTAATAATGTGAAATGTTATTTTAACATCAAATTATTTATCTTATTCACAAATAAAAGAAATGAAACACACAAAATGAAAATGTATGAGTCACTACAGACACTTGAGAGATACTTGCCAATAATTTCACACAGAAAAAATAACAGGAACATATAAATATATTTTCATATATTTGGTTGCTCCACCTGACATTTTTGGGTGCTCAAATTAAAAATACTAAAAAATAATGAACCTAAAAACTTTGAAATGTGGGTCATCTACTGAAATCTGTTAGAAAACATAATTCTTCTCTCAGAAATATGTTTTTATCCAGTTTTTAGACCCTCTTTCTGTCATTGACCCATATACAGAAATTTGATGCCAGGAGAGCCTGATTAATACAACTCTCTGCTTGACAGGCTATTAGCATTAGCTCTAGCTATAGCATTTCCTCCTCAATGTCAATCTGGCAAAGCCTGACATTTTATTCCTTTAGACTTCTGAAGTATCTCCATCTCTATACACAGAGATTTGATGCCAGGAGAGCCTGATATACACAACAACTGCTCTCCACTTGACAGGCATTAGCAATGGCTTGGGCTGCGTAAATCCCAACTAACAGGCTTGTTTTTTGGTATCAGCCCTGAAAATGATTCGTACAGTAACCAATAGCCTTAGCATTCACACAAAGCCTGTTGTAGCTGGTAAGACTGCCAAAAAAACCCAATATTTTGCCATGCATAACCCTTCATATTGATGTGCACAACAGGAGAACTACAATCCCTGACTTGAAACTACAGTTTCACAATTTTTAGCAAACCTTTTCACAGAGAGAACAAAGTTGACTACACAGAGGACACTGAGCACTGATACAGCTGGTCAAACTATGCATCTGCCAGTGTTTGACACCTGAGACTGAAAACTCTCAAACTCCTTCAAGGTTTTACATAGAAAGCTCAGATGTCACCTAGATGTAGATGAAAAGGTGTAGAAGTGGTGTGGTGGATGCTTTATATCTGACATGAAACATCTTGACGTCAATGATTTTCAAAAATTGGTCATAAAAAAATGAAGAAGAAAAAAAAGTGTTTCTGCTACATTTATCCTTACGCCACATATAAAAACATGACATTTTCTGAAACTAGAGACTTTGATTTTTCAGATGAGGTGTAACTGGTGAATTTTGACCTTATGGTTCTACAGTTATAAGCTCTGAAACGTAGCATGGTAAATAGGCCAGAATTAGGTAGGAACTAAGGGGTTAATGAAGAACGTCAGGGTAGGATGTACAGATGGACTTTGCAGAAGCTAAGCATGGTAGAATAGGCTCCAACTTTGAACTGTCATTGCACTATCAAGCATATTTTAATGTAGAAACTGGAATGAAAATGTTGATTGCAGTCACACCTTTGGCTGGAATTATTAGTGTTTTTACAGGATTAAGACTCTGTTACCCATGAGCACCATCACCCCCTGCCATAGGGATGTTGGAAAAATTATTTTATTAAATTATTTTTTTAACACTACTTTTTTGTTAAAGCAGAATTGTACTACTTGAGTATGGTCTTGGTCTTGAGACTGGTCTTTACACCACATTCTGAAGGTCCTGGTCTTGTCTCTGTCCCAAACTGGCCAGACCCGGAGTTTTCCATTAAGGCAATTAATGTCGTAATTGTTCTTTGACTTTAAACATTTAGCGTTGGCTCACTGATTGTTCTGCCTCCTTGGGAATCTTTCCCAGTACCTCATGTTTCAGACACCTGCAGAAAGTCAGACATCAGTCCATTTTTTTTCTAGTCAGAGAACCACTCACTTTAAGCCTCATTCACCTGATAAGTAAACATTTTATTCTCAGATATTTGGAATAATTCTGGGCTTCTTCTCAAGGCTTTTAAAGAGCAAATTGCTGGTTATTAACAACAGTTCAGAAAATCATCTTAAAATAATGTTTTGAAACAATTTTCAACATTAGTGAACCACTGGATTTTCTGAAGATGTTTTAGTAAATGCGCTGTTACTTCAACATTAAAAACTGTCACTTGAGCATGGGGTGACAGAGGGGGGGCCTGTTGTGTCTGCCTCTGTTAAACATTAATGGACATGGCTCAGACTGTTCCATGTTTCATGTTTTCCATCAGGGGAAATTGTTAGGGATGCAAAGAAAAACAACTAATAACTTCAGATGAAATACAAGACTCTCTGAAAAAAGGTGGTGTGGATGTTTCAAGATGCACAATAAGGAGGCACTTGAAGAAAAATGGGCTGCATGGTCAAGTCGCCAGAAGACAGCCATTCCTTTGCCAATGCCACATAGTTCCCCCTTACAATATGCCAAAAAGCACAGGGACAAGCCTTAAAACTTCTGAATCAAAGTCATTTGGAGTGATGAGACCAAAAGTGAACTTTTTGGCCACAACCATAAACGTTACATTTGGAGAAGAGTCAACAAGGCCTATGATGAAAGGTCCACCATTCCTACTGTGAAACACAGAGGTGGATCACTCATGTTTTGGGGATGTGTGAGCTACAAAGGCTCAGGAAACTTGGTCCAAACTGACGGAAGGATGAATGCAGCATGTTATCAGAAAATACTAGAAGGAAAATTTACACTCATCAGCCAAGAAGTTGCACATGAGACGTATTTACACATTCAAACATGACAATGAACTAAAACACAAGGCCAAATCAACCTGCCATTGGCTACAGCAGAATAAAGTGAAGGTTCTGGAGTGGCCATCTCAGTCTCCTGACCTCAATATCACTGAGCCACTCTGTGGAGATCTCAAACCTGCAGTTCATGCAAGACAGTGCAAGAATTTACAGGAACTGGAGGCTTTTTGCCAAGAAGAATGGTCAGTTGTACCGTCTGAGAAAATAAAGACTCTCATCCACAACGACCACAAAAGACTTCAAGCTGTCATTGATGTTATAGGGGGAAATGCATGGTACTAAGAACTGGGGTATGTCAACTTTTGATCAGGGTCATTTTTCAATAGTTTTTGTTAATAAATGGCTTCAGCTAACCCCTAACCATGGGGGAATTTTTTTTTTTGTGTTATCATTCATAATATCTGAAAAATGGCTGTATGCTTAAACAGGATCCGGAGCACCAAGATACATTTATTCATTAATTGCATAATGTAGGTATCCAATGTTATGCAGCATTTTTTAAAGTTATTATTTTCTGTTTTTTTTTTTTAAAACCTTTGATCAGAGGAGAAGACAGTGGATAAGGCTGTCAAATAGCAGATTTGCTCCTACACAAAATCCCCTTTATCGAGTAGTTTAGAATGGTATGAAATAGTTTTGAAATATATTGAAAGTAAAGATCTTATCTCTGAAACTTTGAGTGAAGGAGTATGAAATACTCACATGTGACTCACTTATTTGGCTCGATTGCAAAATATTCCACAGCTAAAGTGAGATGAGAGAATTTGGCCTTGGACATTGGCAAGGTTGTGCATGTTAATTGTTTTTGAATAGTCTTTGTGAATTTTGAATTCAACCCTTCACTTCCCCTAAAAAAGACTTCCAAGGATCTTCTAAGGTCAGCATATTTCCACCAACGCTTCATCTCTACTGTCATTTCTGTCTGTGCCTCTTAACATGTTCTTATCTGAAAGGAAGTCTCTTTTTTACACCTTCACTTTCAGCCCTGCACACCAGATACACACACACACACACACACACACTCGTACCCTGACTAACCTGCACCTCTCCTCTTCAGCCTCCAGGTCTTTCACTGGAGCACGTAGTTGTGCTCCCTGGCTCATGAGGAGCAGGATTAAGTTGTTGAGCGAGCACGGCTGTTTTCCTGCTGCACATTAACAAGCTAAACACTCAGACATAAGTCAGACACACACATACGGGAGAAGGAGGATGGGAGGGGGGACGTCCCCCAGATTCTCCTCACCCACTGAGTCACGCTGTCCTCCCCCCCATTTTCACGAGACTCCGCCGCTATTTCTCTACAACCTCTAAACGACCAAATGACCACCGAGAATAAGTCGCCTTTCGTCGCCGCCGCCGCCACCGCCACCGCGGAAGAGTTTTCCGAGGTGCCCCAAACTTTACTTTTCCGAGGTTTGTTCCGTGGATAGTTATCTGTGTAAGACTCTAAATATTCATATCCAAATCCCAGCAGTGCTCCCCCCAAAAAAGAAAAAGAAAACTCATAATCAAGCCGAGACAGATCACTCAAAACAGATTACTCCCACATGTTTGGAGATTCCGACTGGAGCTGAGGAGGAAGAATGGCTCTTTTGTGTCCGTGAAACCCTGGATTCCTTGAAAGGCACTACAAGCTGAATTTACGACGGTGATTATTATTATTTCTTTCATAATTGCTATCAGTATAATTATTTTAGATTTTCACATTTTTGTTATTTCATGCTCATTAACTCAAATCTCATTAGTCTTCACTTACAATGAACAGAATATACACTTTCAATTTGTACTGCCTTTCATTTTCCTCCTTTATTTCTAATCTTGAGAAACATCACTGGACAATTTCGCCATTTTACTCGCAGAGACAGTAGAATAAGACGTTCAAAACCTTCCATTTTCAGTCACACTCACAGGAAACATCCATCAGTGTACGACTTTGTATGGTTACAACTGCTGCAAGACTCTTGATGCAATTTGGAAGAGATTTCCACAACACTGAAGGGATAAAACATGACTAATTGGATACGATCTAATCTGTTCCACAAGCAACAGAAAAAGCACTTGAGTGTGAAAATTGTTTTAATAGGTGTTTGCCAACAAAACTATTTATCTCTGCTGATTGATACTCGAAGGACGTGAGATGTTTTTCTTTTCATTAACAAGAAGCTGGATTAGAAGAGTTAGTGGTGGATCCGTGAGGTGTTCGAATTTCAAATTAAATTTCCCCTTCTCTACTTTTTAGACTATCGAAAAGAAGTATTTCACCCATATAAAAGGTTAAATAGGTTGAGGGATTCAGTTTTATTTGTGTCACTTATTAAAGGGACAGCAAGGACTTTTTAATTGATATTCCCATTTAGGTTGTACAGGATTAATTTATGGCACTAGTTCCCATGACAACAAAGTTAAGCAATGAGGACAGTGGGTTTTTTTTTCCCCTCTGAAAAGGATCTTTTGGATGTATTTAGTAGTATAGTGGACACTGGAGCTGAGCTGTCAGACAAAAAAAGAGGTCAAAGCAGAAGAAAGCTAAACAGGAGAGTTATAGAGCACAGGCTAAAGGCTAAAACATAAGCTGAAGGTTAGAGCACAACCTAGAGCAGTGGTTTCCAAACTTTTCCAACTCAGGGCCCACTTTTAAATCTCAAAAATGTTTGAGGCCCACCTCCAACCCAATAAGTACAGCCACTATATGTATATAAAATGCCTTTTTAGCAAAAACCACCCAAAATGTAACAACAACCCAAAATATAATGAAAAATATCATAAACCCAAAATGTGATAACTGGTCAACATTGTAACAGATGCTAAGCCAAAAAAAGTGATAATATTTTGCCCAAAATTCAACTTATTCCATTTTGGGTCAGTTATTACATCTTTGGTTTTACTACTTTCTTTTTCTTACATCAAGGGATCAGCATTTTGGTTACTTTTTAAACTAATTTTCAAATTTTGGGTTTTACAACATTTCATTGTATTTCATTTCAGATCGTTATTATGTTTAGGGTCATGTCACCTATTGGGCCTTAACATGCCTTCCTTAAGAACTTTTTTTCATATATGAATATCAGAACTGTTTCAATTTCCTTTTAAACTTAACTGAGTTTGACATTTTAAACATTATCCTGTATATTTGTGTCTTTTTATAATTACACTCCAATAAAGTCACACTTTGTTGGAAATGGTTTGGCGGCCCACTTGCAAAACCTCTACGGCCCACCAGGGAGCCAACACGCCTTGGTAAGAGTCACATCTTTGTAACAGCGGGTGCAAGTACTCATGGGAAGTGGAGTTTTAATCCCAGAAGAACAATAAATTTTCCTGATAATCCTCACAGCCTTTTTTTAAGGGAGAAATTTCTTGCTGTGTTTTTGAATCAACTTCATGAGTTTTGTTTTGTAGAGCATGTTAGCGGCAGAGCAAAAAAAAAAAAAGACTCCTGCTGCGACGCCAGTTCAGTGTTTTTCATTTGTTATTGTTTGACGGTGTCGACTCTAATGTAGCGTGCACACCAGATGGGTATAAAATAATTCTCTTGTGTGAATTGTGGAAGCAAAGCGAGTGTCTCGACACAATTAGAACAAGCAGCAACCTCCAGCCTGGAGAATTTAAGTTAGGGCGGAAGTTTTTAAAAAGTGCAGTTCCTAAGTTTCCATTTAAGCCTGGTACAAAAAAACACGACACCAGTCTGAACAGCTCGTTTCTCTTGAGGATTTTTTTTTTTTTTATGACTCAGCAAGAAAATTACCCAAGTTCTATTTGCTTCATTCACATATTTCTGAGAGTTGAAAAATACGTTCACAAGCAAATCACTCGTGCTGCAACAGTCAATCAGAACAGATTCTGATGAAGTATGATGAGGGAAACAGATCAGCGGAGCTTCATTCATCCGGAAAATGGAGGAAAAATTGATAGTGTCTGTGTGCTGTGAACCAGAACGGTACGATGCCGCCTCTTTTTTATACTGGTTCTTATATCGTTTTTTTTTTTTTTTATCTGCCTCCTGTTCACCTTGTTCAAAGTGAGCTTCAATGGGAAACTTCCAGCATTTGTCCCCCTATATAAGCAGCCATGTTTTATGCACAAGGGGAAATGAGCACAACTTTCCTGTGACTATCCAAAAAGCTTCATCTCCCTCCAAATAATCACAAATATGATGAAACAACAGCAACACAGTCAACAAAAACAGAGACAGCTGCTCGTGTGGCTTTGTTATCAGCTCAGTGTGTGGTTGGATGTTTATGAAAACCCCGATGAGAGCCCCCAGATCCAAAAACCGATGACATCATAGCCACTAAAATGTACATTTATGCCTCCACCACCCTACCCAGAGTGCTTTGCAATGACTTTGAGGAGAGGTGTAGAAACAGGTGGGTGTGTCGCAGGTATTCGACATCCAGCTGCCTCTGTAATTAAAAACCGCCCCCCTCAAACATGACACTCAACCTCAAACTGTCCTTCTGGGTTTACACACACACTCTTAACATCACAGTCTACCCCCGATGACGCACACACTCCACACTCACACCACTTTGCCGCTTGCCTCAGAGCATCCAAACATGTGTTAAAAAGCAGAAACAGAGGGCATTACAAGCAGACCCCGATGATGCCAGCGCGTCGTTTCTGTAAGTGGAACTGCTTCACCCTCTCTCCGCCCGGGCAGATGCTGAAGTGAGTCAGTGGTGTGTTATCATCAGCGCAGGCAGTCATGCAATAAATGGCTGGCTCGCCTAGCTTGACCTCTGCTAATGCAGCACCAGTTCAAGCACTGGCTGGAAGGCAAGAAGGCCAGCTGGGACCAGATGTAATCATTCCCAAGACCGGAGAGTGGAAGATGGGGGGGACACCGGAGGAGATGTTTAAAGAGGGGTGTGACTGAAGAGAGGCAGTGAAATGTTTCTAGCACACAAATGTAGAGACTTTCTGAAACCACTCCAAACACTTTGTCACATCGTGTATTGTAGTTAGAGGCTTACACAAAGTGTTGATGACATTTGTCCTTTGAGTAGTGCTTGCTCAAGGTGCTATGCCTCTGTTTGTTTGGTCTTTAAAGAGGGGGTATGGGGGCGCAGATGGCCTAGTGGATATGGCTGCGCACCAGGAGGTTTGCCCTCAAGCGGGTGGCCCAGGTTCAATTCCCGCCTGTGGCCTGTTTCCCGCATGTCTTCCCTACTCTCTCCCCCTTTCCTGCTCTATCCACTGTCCTCCTCTATCCAATTAAAGGCAGAAAAGCCTAAAAAAAAAAAAAAAAAAAAAGAGGGGGTATTACGCTTTTCCATAATTTAAACATTGAATATAAAATAGTTTTCCTAAATGTACATACACTGAACATGCAAGTTTTCAAACCACTACACCTTTATCTGCGGTACAAACACCTGTCTGTAAACTGCTCCATACAGATAGTTCTAAAAGTACATCTTCAAACTGATGAGACTCACTGATGAGGTCATCACATTGGGATCCCCAACCTTGTTCACGACATGTTTGAGGGGAGGGACTCAAACATCGAGGTCTTTGTATCGCTCTGCCTCCAACAAGCTTTCATAGGGCTGGCCAATCAGAGGAAAGGGGGTTTATGGAGCAGGGAGCCTTGAGGAGACAGAAGCTAAAACAGTGTTTTTCAGAAAGAGACTGAACCAAAAGTTGTGAGAGGGAAATAAAATTATTAATTTGGGCTGTAAATCAAATCAAGCTACTTGGGGGGGGGGCTAAAAAAAAACTCAATATCCCCTCTGTAATGTAAAACAAATCTATGAAATGTTAGATTCCTCTATCTTTTTCCCACATAAACAAACTGTTTTAATAATGTAACTTAGCAGAGAGTAGGACGGGCATCCAGCAGTGCCTCAACACTGACACTGAGTCTCACTGACTAT
The DNA here is from genome assembly GCA_008086565.1 of Thalassoma bifasciatum. Classification (NCBI taxonomy): domain Eukaryota; kingdom Metazoa; phylum Chordata; class Actinopteri; order Labriformes; family Labridae; genus Thalassoma; species Thalassoma bifasciatum. Next base: position 70,795 of record RPOG01000820.1, read on the forward strand.
TTTATAGGTTGTGTTGCTGTGGGATACACACCAAATAAATATGTTTAAAGCAGTTTACAATCACAAAGTTTAGTCATAGTTGGCCAAGAAATATTATACAGACTTTGATATAAATGTAACACTGTATTTAGAATTAAACCTTTCAATCTATGACACTTGGGCTTTGAGTCACCAGTTTACAAGGTAACTTTGTTTTAACAGAGCAACGGCTTGAATGTCATTATTTTTGTGCACCAACAACATCTGTTGAATGAGATATTTTCCAGCTGATGGACTTGAGTCTTAATTATATGATGTCTAGACAGTCACCTGAGCGTTTTCACCTTTAACTGGAAAAATTGTTTTAGCAGTCCAGTGAGCAGCACATTAGAGTTTGAGTTTGAAATCAGTCGTTTTTCAGATGGCTGTTCATAAATCCATGGGTATATTTTTTTATTTAAGATGCATCCACTAGAAATACATTATAGTTCATGTTTGATTAAAAATAGTGTACAGACATTGAAGAGAGCTGTGCCTGGGACATTGCAACCCTTGTAAAATGTATGATGCATTCAGGAGAGATATCTTGAAAAACAACTCACAACAACACTGTAAAACCTCAAAACTTACTTAGTTATTGAGTTATTGTGGTTGGATGAACATAACTTCAAGTAGATTACTATAAATAATACCATAAGTTAGTCCAACACACAAAATCTGTTTAACTCTACTGAGGTCAAAAAGCCTTGCTAATTGGGTCAATGACGTGACGTCCCCTTTTTTTGTGTCCGAGTGCAATATTTCCTTACATCATGAATTGGGTATTTCATCACATGTATTTCTTTATTCTATGAAACCTGTCTTATTTGAACACATCTTTAAACTATTAAAATATAACATGTTTTTTTGTGTTTTGGTTCCTCAAACCCCCAAAATGTCAGGTGGTGCAACCGTCCTGACAAGTATCCACAGTAATTAAACTCTAAAAATTGAATGTCAGTTATTGTAAATGGAAATTAAAAATACAGTGGCATTATTTTATGCTTGAACCTTTTTAAATAAAACATTCTTTGCAAATAAAAAGAATTTTAAAGCTGTTGAGAAATGTGAAAAACTTTTGTCCCGTAATTTTCACCTCGTCAAATGTCAGGGTGGTGCAACCGTAACATTAGACTTTTATTTTAAAGTGAAGAGAATAAAACAGGAAACAGGAAACTGCATCAGCCAGAGGAGCCCAAATGACATTTGTGACCAAGTGGAAAAGTTTGTAGATTTCTCTGAAATACTGATAAAAAAGGTTTTTTCACTTCATTGGTGACTGGAACAATTTCCATGTCAGGTGGNACAACCAATGTAATAATGTGAAATGTTATTTTAACATCAAATTATTTATCTTATTCACAAATAAAAGAAATGAAACACACAAAATGAAAATGTATGAGTCACTACAGACACTTGAGAGATACTTGCCAATAATTTCATACAGAAAAAATAACAGGAACATATAAATATATTTTCATATATTTGGTTGCGCCACCTGACATTTTTGGGTGCTCAAATTAAAAATACTAAAAAATAATGAACCTAAAATCTTTAAAATGTGGGTCAACTACTGAAATCTGTTAGAAAACATAATTCTTCACTCAGAAATATGTTTTTTATCCATTTTCAAAGAACTTTTTAAAAATACGTTTTTAGACCCTCTTTTTGCCATTGACCCACTTAAGTTTTTTTCAGGCAATCTGTTTGCATGATTTTTTTTTTTTTTTGTTATGTTTTTTTCAGTAAAGTTCACTAATTTGGTTTTTGTAGTGTAATGCAGTGAATGTGCCATAGGATAGCAGCATGACTGGGTATAAAGATGTCAATCTTAAGAGGCTGACTCTCTTAAAAGTAATGTAAGAATGTGGAGAACTCTCCGATATTTGATGAACATGGTCTTTTGGCCTCAGGCAGCACTACATGACAAACAGACATGGCTCTGTAGTAGAGGTCACTGCATAGGCTCAAAAACCTATCCATAAGAACACTGTCTGTGAATAGTTTACAGGTTGGTTGAATTTCTGTTCTTTCATTTCCAAATCTGTCATTGTGGAACATGTCTGCTACGTCTCAACCGTTTCTGTTTCACCTCAGAGAGGGTAAAAGTGCTTTTTGTCAGCTGTGAGGGAGTGAGAAAAGTCCCCAGTCTCCCAGTCTGACACACTTGTTTGGTTTCTAGACAGAGACATGCACTTTGCTTTGAGCTCGAAGTTCATTAACAGCCTGGAGGTATTTGTGTGTGTCTGAAAATGTGTTTTTGTATGTGTGTGAATTCAAAAACAGCCTCCAGCAAAGAGAGAAGGTGATTCTCTAGAAACATCACCTACAGGCTTCCCCTGTTCCCTCCTTGTTCCCTCCCTGGCTCCTTTTTCCCTTCAGACTCATATTCACTACTCCCTTCTCTTTACACAGCTTTAGAAACAGGCGCCTCACTCTATTAAATAGCTTCAAAAGGATTCAACATGAATACTAGAGCCATCCTCCAATTCAGTCACTCTCAAATTCTGATTACAATGCTTTCGTTGTGTAGTAAGCTTGAAAATCCTCCCTACAGACGAGCACCAAAAAAAAAGCTCTTTTCATTCAAAGTAGCTTTCAAGGCAGAATAATTCACTGACATATATTTGCTTCTACTTACATATTATATTTACTTTACATTTTTAATTCAGTTCCTTTAGAATGAATAACAGTGCTTATCCAAGAACATGGTCACACAACTGTATCAGACTGTAACCACAGGCTAACCGCAGTGAAGACAACTCAAGTCTACAGAGGATTTCCAGCCCATGTCTTTTCTTTTCCCTAATGGGAGCAACCTCATCAGCCGCTCTGAAACTAAATAATAAAACCGGAGTCACAAAACTTTACCTGGTATTTGTGAGACAGACTGAATATCAAAGCTCTTCATGTTTTGAAACTTGTATCAAATGACAGCTATTCAAGTTGTAGCCAACAACTTACATGACAGTGTGTCATCATTAACCGTTTGAAGGTCTGCCATCTTGGTTTAAATGCCATGCAATGAATTCTGGGAAATGATGAGACATATCACCAATAAATTCACCTAATGACACAATAAATGCATTTGATGCACCCTTCTAAGGGTGGAGATTCTGACGTGGCATGTGGCTTAAAGAGGGGTATTGTCCCTCTAAATCCCCTGTAGTAAAAAAAAACTGTTAAAAGAAATCCCAGTGTTTTTACCAATGACTGTATATAGAATGGACAGTGTGGCTCCGCCTGTCACCGTTCTACGATTTTGAAGCCAAAAACCCCCGTTTCTCTAGCCGCCATTTTGCAGCCAGAGTCTGCGCAGCAGAGAATTTCCGGTGGAGCCAAGTAAAAAAGAGAAATAAAAATATTTATTTCTTCTTCTTCAGAAGGTTTAGTCTCCTTTTGGCTCTTTCCCGAAGTTTCTTATATCCCCGATAAAAACTACTCACGAACGGCAGCTGTCAACTATCGTAAAACGAAACTTATATCGCGTTTTTTAACGTCCAATAACTAATGAGAAACCAACTTCTCAGAAAAAAAAACACCTGAACACCATGCAGCCAGATGACATCATCATACTACCTTAGTGTAAAGATGAGAGAAACGTTTCTACGAGGTATTGTAATTTTTTTAAGTTTTCCCGGCTCATATCTGGAATACATGGGGAGGCGGGGCTTATGACCTATACTGCAGCCAGACACCAGGGGGCGGGGCATCTGCTGGAGGCTTCAGTTTGAGCCGAACGTCGTTACGTCCAATCATTATACAGTCTATGGTTTTTACACTTGGGTTTTACAAAACACTTTTTTTCAGCTTCTGTCAGAAAACCTTTGTTGCAGCTGCTATCTTTTCAAGGCTCCCTGCTCTCCACAAATCCCCCCGTCTTTCTGATTGGCCAGCCCTCTGTCAGGGAGACAGTTAGAAGACGTGTGATGATCTCATCATTTCAGTGAGTTTTGTGAAGATCTGGTGCTATTTTTAGAATGGGTTATTTTGAGAAGTTTACAGACAGATTCCTCAATTCCTTCACCATAAATACTTGAAGCAGTTTGGAAATCTTTACATGTTTAGAAACAAACCCCAAGCATTGAAACTTCACCATGTTTAAAACATGGGAAAGCAGAATACCCCCTCTTGAATGTTACACCTCGAAGACTGTTCCAGTCACCAATGAAGTGAAAAAACCTTTTTAATCAGTATTTCAGAGAAATCTACAAACTTTTCCACTTGGTCACAAATGTCATTTGGGGTCCTCTGGCTGATGCAGTTTCCTGTTTCCTGTTTTATTCTCTTCACTTTAAAATAAAAGTCTAATGTTACGGTTGCACCACCCTGACATTTGACAAGGTGAAAATTACAGGACAAAAGTTTTTTACATTTCTCAACAGCTTTAAAATTCTTTTTATTTGCAAAGAATGTTTTATTTAAAAAGGTTCAAGCATAAAATAATGCCACTGTATTTTTAATTTCTATTTACAATAACTGACATTCAATTTTTAGAGTTTAATTACTGTGGATACTTGACAGGACGGTTGCACCACCTGACATTTTGGGGGTTTGAGGAACCAAAACACAAAAAAACATGTTATATTTTAATAGTTTAAAGATGTGTTCAAATAACACAGGTTTCATAGAATAAAGAAATACATGTGATGAAATACTCAATTCATGATGGAAGGAAATATTGCACTCAGACACAAAAAAAGGGACGCCACGTCATTGACCCATATATGATTTTTAGGTTCAATTGCTGAGAGACAAGCCTTTGAGGAGGCTTTTACGCAGCATGAGCTAACACTGTTGGCACGTCAAGCAGGGAGCAGTTGTTTTGTAAATCCAGCTCCCCTGGCATCAAATCTGAGTGTCAAGATGGGGACACTTCTGTATTATAGCCAGAAGTCTAAGAAAAACAGACACCTCCAGCTTTGTCAGTTTCACATTGAGGAGGAAATGCTCTAAGACTGTGAAGCTGCTGTTATTGATGAGACACGACAGACAGACAAACAACGGACTTTACAGGAGAAATTTCACCACTTGGAATAATTTGATGAAACAATACTTTTGATATGTTTGAACTCTGGATTCCTCTGGTGGAAAGGAGAGTGAATATTTAGGGTGCGGGCTACGGAACTAGGAGGTTAGACTCAGGCCATGAGCTGCTCCTGCTGTTTGAAACATTATGAGTCTCATCATTTGGTGCAGTGGAGCAGCGAACAATTAAACAACACAACAATCAATATCTTGGCTTCTTCCTTGGTAAAGTCTTACAAAGATATGAGACTGAGACAGATCTGTTTTTGCTTGGAGTTTGTAGCATTTAGATTCAGCCACCAGCCAAGATCATTAAATGCAGTATTTGTGTGGGGAAGTATTGTGTTAAAATTGCAGTGTGTCAAAAAAACAAAAAAAAAAAAACTTGGCAGCCAAAGGATGCATCAGATGGGAACCCACACCCCAGGGGGCGCTTTCCCATCTCAGCTTTTCCTTATTTGTCTGTCAGAAAGGCGGACGTGATAACACCCAGCGGGCTCTGGCATTCGGCGAGATGATTAAAATGTTCATTAACACCGGTCCGTCTAGGTGATGAAATCTGTCACACACCCCTGCTGAGTCCACATGGAAACCCCTTAGAGATATGACGCTGCAGGTGCATAAATACACACACACACACATATGTGACGGCGGGGGCAGAGCCCACCTGGCCCCACCTGTGACTAATAAAACACAATGTCACCTCTCTTGTGCCAGGTAAATAAATAAACGGTGTGTGTGTGGGATTCATTGTCACACATACACACACACATTTGGACCTCCCTGTGCTGAATAAATGAAAGTCCCACACACCTTTGAGCTGGTAAACAGGCCCAATCTGTTGGATTAAGACCTGAGAGGCTAAACAATGTGAGCTGTTCAGCCTCTCGTGTTGTGATCGCTGTAATGAGTGGGCACAATTAAACTCATTTCACACAGAGAATGACTCATCATTTGCTCTTTTACAGTCGCCCTACTGGGGAGTAAATAGATTTATAACGTAAACCACTTCCACACCACTTACAATGAGTTTGTACCCACCTACAGCCGCTAATGCACAGTTTAATTTCGGCCTCACACACTCATATCTCACCTCCACTCCCTCAAAGGGACATGGGACTCCTTTGCAGAAGATAATTAACACTATCACAGTATCATAGTGCACACATATGCCCTGACGAAACACATACCTACACACATTTGCTTCGTAATAACCCCCTTGTCGACAAAGTGACCTGCTTTTCGCACATTAACCCCTAAACACACTCAGTCACCCAACATATAATGGAAGTTCTCTCTCATCACAGCACATAGACGCACACACACAGCCTCCAAAAACTTTATTAACACACAACCTGACTCTCATTTCTGCACACGAACAGCAGCTGACGCCTCGGAGCAGGTGTCCTGACCTCCCCGTGGTCCTACAAGGGCAAAGAGGAGCATGCACGGTGACAATAAACGCAGCTCTGTGTGTGTGATGAATAAGTTACACTCTCCTATTAGGTCAGGCAGCACTGACAAATGCCTCTCATTCACTCATTAAGCTGTCGCAGGGTGCAAGGGGAGACCGAAACACGGCGAGGGAGGATTATTGGGTTTCAAAGAGGCATGTAATCCATTTCCTTATTGGAGATGAGTAAGCTGCTGTCCACCGCTGCTTTATTTATGGGGGAATTAAATACGTACACACTGACAGAATAAACGCTGAATGAATTGAAGTACAGGTTCTGCTGCTGTTCACACCTGATTCTGGAGGAGGGAACTCATACTGTACTTTACATAACTATAATTTATGGTGGGCAAGTTTAGTTAGGAGTGAAGAAAGTTAAGTTAAGAGGCATCAACCATGCAGGCTGTTTGTTATCTTTAAAGGTAGGGTATGCAGAATTTTCATGAAAATTAAAAATGTAGTTTTTACAGGACTAATTCTGCTCAATAATCATCTCTGGGCCTCTGTGCTTGTGTGATTGTGTCTGTGTGTCTCACCCCCTTGTAGACCCCCTTCCTCCCCTGTTTTGATAATATTACACTGGACTCGAGACGCTTCGAGGCGTAGAGCAGGAGTTTTTATGGATGATGACCAGCCAATCACGGTGCGCCCAGTGTGCATGTGACGTTGTGTGTTGCTGACATAGACTGTATAAAACACGGTGTAGTCCCCGTGACATCACCCGCATGTTACTCCAGCCCCGTTTTGAAGTAAAACAGCGGGCGTGGCCATATTGGAATTAGGAAGAGTGACGAGTGCCCACCCTCAGAGCTATTGGGCGCCCATTAGTCATGTGATCTGAGCTGTGGCTCTGATTGGACAATCTCGCGACCTTAATATCTTCCAAACGGCTGAGTTAGAAAAAAATTCACCCCCTCACAGTGCTGTTAGTGAAATTAGCGATCCAGGCGCGTGACAGGTTTTGTACCAGGCTATGAATACGCTAATTTCAGCTCTAAAACTGGCTATTTGGCTTCATGTGTACGTGACTTTTGGTCTGGTGCTTCTGGAGGTAGCCTCAAGCGGACACTGGATGAACAGCAGTTTTTTAGCACTTCTACTTTGGCTCATTTTTTCAGACCAGAGGTTGCCGCTTGGTTGCTGATAGTGAGTGGGAGAAGCTATCCAAAGCGGCTACGATAGAGGCTGTAACACAGAGAAAGACTGATTCTGTATCTGCAGCGTATCTCATTTACCTGCAGGTGCTGACAGGGCTGTTTTTACCATCTGTGGTGTGTTTACGAAGCTACAACTGTTAGCCATGCTGTTAGCTACAGTCAGGGGCAGTGAGCATGCGCAGCTGCTGACACTGAGCCACGGAGGAGTTTGGATGCTGTTCGTAAACAGGGAGACAAAACCTATCGTAAATTTCTGCATACTACACCTTTAAATAAGCTTTATTAAACAGTTAAATAACCCTTGAGATCAGAATCTCTTTTACAAAAGTGACTTGGCCAAGAAGGCAGCAGCACACGCCATAAACAGCCATACATCATCAGTACCCATGAAATTTGACTTCCTGGATTGATACGTCTTTGACTTTCAAAAAAGGAAAGAATGACATAAACCCTGTAACAGAAATCAACAGATAAGTCATTTTCAGGAAAAAATAGTGATTAAAAAAATCAGATGCCTTTGGTTTTTTTTGCTTTCCTTCAATGATAAGATACATTTGCAATTTCCAGATTCATATCTGTCACAGGGTTCTCTTCTCTGGCTCAAAAACAATAAAAAATACAGTTTGTGTGATGTAATTGTTTGCCGCTTGTTAATGTGGACATGCAGGACTCCAACAAGCTGCCATGGCTTTAACAGTCTCATTAGTTTCTTTTCTCTGTATCTCTCTGTGTCTGTGTCTCTCTGCATCTGTATCCCTCTGTTTGTTTCTCTCTCCCTCCGATCTCTATCAAACATGAGTCTGGTTCTATCCGAGGTTTCTGCCTGTTAAAGGGAAGCTGTTTTTCTTCAACATACAGTTGTGCTTTTAAGTTTACATACCCCAGCAGAATTGTTGATTTCTTGGCCATTTTTCAGAGAATATGAATGATAACACAAAAACTTTTCTGTCACTCATGACAGGTTCTAGAGTGGCCATCTCAGTCTCCTGACCTCATCATTATTAATCCACTCCGAGGAGATCTCAAACCTGCAGTTCATTCAAGACAGCCCAAGAATTTATGGGATTTGGAGGCTTTTTGCCAAGAAGAATGGGCAGTTTTACCATCTGAGAAAAAAAAAGACCCTCATCCAGAACATCAACAAAAGACGTCAAGCTGTTATTGACGTTAAAGACGGAAATACAAGTTTATAATACAGTTTAGAACAATAAGCTACTAGTAAACAACTCTTTACAACGTGCAGATGAGATATGTGATATTATCTCGTTATTTCAAGATAATTATCCTGTTATTTGGAGATAATTATCTCATTATTTTGTGATACCAAATCATTATGTTATGAGGTGATTACTTACATTGCTAAACTCATGTTTGAATCATAGACTGTATAATGAGTGTACGTAACGACGTTCGGCTCAAACTGAAGCCTCCAGCAGATGCCCCGCCCCCTGGTGTCTGGCTGCAGTATAGGTCATAAGCCCCGCCCCCTGGTGTCTGGCTGCAGTATAGGTCATAAGCCCCGCCTCCCCATGTATTCCAGATATGAGCCGGGAAAACTAAAAAATTACGATACCTCGTAGAAACGTTTGTCTCATCCTTACGCTAAGGTAGTATGATGATGTCATTTAGCTGCATGGTGTTCAGGTGTTTTTCTTCCTGAGAAGTTAGTTTCTCTCTTTAGTTATTGGACGTTAAAAACCGCAATATAAGTTTCGTTTTACGATAGTTGACAGCTGCCGTTCATGAGTAGTTTTTATCGGGGATATAACAAACTTCGGGAAAGAGCCAAAAGGAGACTAAACCTTCCGAAGAAGAAGAAATAAATATTTTTATTTGTCTTTTGAAATTCTCTACTGCGCAGACTCTGGCTGCACAATGGCGACTAGAGAAACGGGGTTTTTTGGCTTCAAAAACATAGAACGGTGACAGGCGGACGCACGCTGTTTATTCTATATACAGTCAATGGTTTGAATGGGGAAACTGTCTGGAGAACAGAGAAGAGAGAAATGCCTATGGCTCACTAAGATTATTTACTTAAATTTTATTTCATACTACATGGAGAGATTCTGCAGTTATTGCGCTCTGTGGATGATATAATACTAATTTTGCGTACACTCAGATGGATTTTGAAATGCATGAGGCTCTACAGGAGGAAGAATCAGTCTGACCCTCTGGAAGTAGATCCCTGATCATTTACTGTAACTCTAGGTTTGTGTGTAGGTTACCTTCTCACAGGCTGTGGGTTATAAACAGGCTATAATCATCTTTATCTTGTCTTTATTTTCTTCAGCCAAACGTCAACAGCATCTCAAAATAATGAGATAATATCACAAATGCTTTTTTTTCTACCGTGGCAGCAATACGCTCCTGTACTTTTAAGATCAAGCCCAAGATTCGGAGCAAAACAAGACTCCAACATTTTCAAGTCATTTTGGAGTGGGTTCTAAAAACTAAACGCTATTTCCCCTAGCTCAGTGCCAACACCAGAAACAGACAGTTTAAACTCATGGAGGCCATATCATTTACATACTTGGAGTATAAATACACTGTGAAAGAGAGCAGAGAAATGTGAGGAATAATATCCCACAGATTTAGTCACACCCCCCCACTCATCCAAGAAAAAAAGCATCACAGGTCAAATCAGCTACGAGGGCAACACAGGGGGTTGAATCCATTATCATTCCAGATGACTTGAAACCGCATGAAAAAATAAGGTCCTGCAGTCAAGTTGGAAAAACAACAGTGGGGGGTTGTAACAGTGGTAAAGGTCACTCTCTCCTGTCTCTGCTGTTTCTAAAGAAAGCAGAATTGATTGAACAGAATAATGGATCGCATGGATAAAACAGAGAGGAAATAGAAATATCACAAAGCTCATGACAAGAGAATGGATGAAAGCGAAACTCCACGGCCTGATGAGCTGCCCTCTGACCCCTCATCGATCTGCTCCAGCATCCTCGCCGCGCCCAACCAGCACTTGACAGGTTAATAACCATTGAACTCAACCCTAATCTGTTTTTTATACAGCAGTTCAGGCCATTTTACGTTCAACACCAGGAACAATGAGACATCTCAAGGGAAGAAGGTGAGAGGGTTTTTTCTAAGTTTGTGTGGCTATCCCCTCAGGAGATCGATCCCCTGGGTACAGCAGTCACTCAAACCACAGACGGTCAAGCAGTCGGCTGCTAAAGCTTCCTCTGGGAGAATGCAACGCCTTGAAACATCATCTCCTCAGAGATGAAAAGGTTTCAGTGAAGAGGAGGTGGCGCGGGTGTATCTTCTTATCCAGTCAAAGCCATCACTTCCAACCCTGACCTTCTGTCGTTGACTTCAAATGAAAGCACTCCACTCTCACCTTTGACCTTACGGATTCCAATAAACTCACCTGAGCTGAATCTTTTTATGGCTATCACTGAGTCCAAGGCTTTTCCAGTTCCTGACCCCCATCATGTGGAGGAAAGCTGCTGTGATTAAGTCAATTTATACTGAGCTTATCCTGATCCACTCCCTCTGGGTGAATGGGGAATGGGCTCTGGACCAATGACGTTTCTTTATTGTCTTCTCTCAGAGCTCTGGGAAATTTCCCTCCATTTTTTAACTCTTTTTTTTCACTTTTGTAAAAAGGCATACATAATCTCGCTGGGAAAAAAAGTAAATCCATGCACCTTTTTTTTTTCCACAACACCTACAGGCAATTAGAACATGCTTTCCCGAAAAGGGGTCGAATGAGGCCTTTTAGGATGGTCCCCAGAAATACCAAAGAAATGTACAAAGCAACCTTTTTTGAACATGTTGGGGCCATAGACTGTATAATGAGAGGACGTAACGACGTTCGGCTCAAACTGAAGCCTCCAGCAGATGCCCCGCCCCCTGGTGTCTGGCTGCAGTATAGGTCATAAGCCCCGCCTCCCCATGTATTCCAGATATGAGCTGGGAAAACTTTAAAAAATTACCATACCTCGTAGAAACGTTTCTCTCATCCTTACGCTAAGGAAGTATGACCATGTCATCTGGTTGCATGGTGTTCAGGTGTTTTTTTTTCTGAGAAGTTAGTTTCTCATTAGTTATTGGACGTTAAAAACCGTGTTATAAGTTTCGTTTTACGATAGTTGACAGCTGCCGTTCGTGAGTAGTTTTTACCGGGGATATAAGAAACTTCGGGAAAGAGCCAAAAGGAGACTAAACCTTCTGAAGAAGAAGAAATAAATATTTTTATTTCTCTTTTTTACTTGGCTCCACCGGAAATTCTCTACTGCGCAGACTCTGGCTGCACAATGGCGGCTAGAGAAACGAGGTTTTTTGGCTTCAAAAACGTAGAACGGTGACAGGCGGAAGCACGCTGTCCATTCTATATACAGTCAATGGTTGGGGCTGAAAGATCTGTCGTTATTGCATAGATATCGAGATATGAAAATTCAAGATATCAATAATGTACATTTTCCCAGCTCACCCTGCATGTAAAGCTCAGACAGTCACATGATTATTGGTGACTTTATGTTAATGTTGATGACTGACAATTAACCAACCACAATTAACCAATTACACATCCTGTTATATTATCATGCTTTTATTTTTCTGAAAAATGCATCGTTTTTTCTAAACCCAGAGTCATATTGTAATATCAAGATATGAAATTTTGACCATGGGTTCAGCCTTAACATATGTATATTGCAATTTATGTAAAATAACAGTACCCATGAAATTTGACTTCCTGGATTGATTCTACTTTGACTTTCGAAAAAGGAAAGAATGATATAAACCCTGTGACAGAAATCAACAGATAAGTCATTTTCAGGAAAAAATAGTGATTAAAAAAATCAGATGCCTTTGGTTTTTTTGCTTTCCTTCAATGATAAGATACATTTGCAATTTCCAGATTCATATCTGTCACAGGGTTCTCTTCTCTGGCTCAAAAACAATAAAAAATACAGTTTGTGTGATTTAATTGTTTGCGGCTTGTTAATGTGGACATGCAGGACTCCAACAAGCTGCCATGGCTTTAACAGTCTCATTAGTTGTTTTTTTTCTCTGTATCTCTCTGTGTCTGTGTCTCTCTGCATCTGTATCCCTCTGTCTGTTTCTCCCTCCCTCTGATCTCTATCAAACGTGAGTCTGGTTCTGTCCGAGGTTTCTGCCTGTTAAAGGGAAGGTGTTTTTCTTCAACATACAGTTGTGCTTAGTTTAAATACCCCAGCAGAATTGTTGATTTCTTGGTCATTTTTCAGAGAATATGAATGATAACACAAAAACTTTTCTGTCATTCATGACAGGTTCTGGAGTGGCCATCTCAGTCTCCTGACCTCATCATTATTAATCCACTCCGCGGAGATCTCAAACCTGCAGTTCATTCAAGACAGCCCAAGAATTTACGGGACTTGGAGGCTTTTTGCCAAGAAGAATGGTCAGTTTAACCATCTGAGAAAAAAAAAAAACACCCTCATCCAGAACATCCACAAAAGACGTCAAGCTGTTATTGATGTTAAAGACGGAAATACAAGGTATTAAAAACGGGGGGGGGTGTAAACTTTTCATCAGGGTCATTTTGGAAGTTTCTGTTGTCATTATGATTTAAAGAGTGAACACAGTTGTTGTTATTAAAGGGCTTCACCCAAACCACCAACCATGAGTGAAAGAAAAGCTTAAGTGATATAATTCAGAAAAGGCCAAAATTTCATAAATTCATAAATTCTGCTCGGGTATGTAAACTTTTGAGCACACTTTTGATTTATTAATTGATTTTTAGGTGTCCTCAAAACTCAAAACTCCAATGCAGACAGTTACCTTGAAATTTTCATTCTTGCAGTGTAGATACACAAACTCACTCATGACTACTCAAATGGCAGCACAGTGATGGGATAACTTGGTCCCATCTGCACCTCTAACATTAATACTGTCAGTGAAACAACACAAGAGCATTAACATCCTGCTTTTAACTGGGAGCAATCTGGGGTTTGGTTTCTTCCACACCATGACAGTTGACTAGTTATGACATAGTTGCTTTGGCCACTTTGCCTCCTGAGTCACAGTCAGCGTTCATGTTTTTCGAGGTTTCATCTCGTTTTAATGACTTCATGCACGTCAGGTTTAGTTTGCGCACTGAGTCTGTTTTGGGACCTGGACCCATACACAGAAAGATGAACTCAGTACATGATGTAACTGAGTGCAAACCTACAGAATCTGGCTGAAGTGTGTCATAACCATCACTGACTCTGAGACTGTATGTGAAATGCACTGCAAGTCACTGATCTTCTACTTACATCTTTATCAAAAAAATAATCCTCCAAATATCACACTCTGCTCCTCCAGGGCTGCTGATTTATGTTCAAAAGGTTTATACGCTCTTGTTTCATTTGCGCAAACCTTCAAGGGCCTGGAGGAGCCTGGAGCGCCGTAAACTGGGTTGTTGTGTGAGTGTGATCCCTCCACGTGTTCGGATTGGTGTTCGGCTCTCTGGAGATTTCTCTTCATCTCATTCTGCTTTATGGTAAACACGACTGTCACTTTTACTCTCAAAGCCCTCTGGGGTTCTGCTAATGGCTTCTCATAATGATATAAATACACACAAACACACACATGTAGGTAGAAATCTACACGGAGCACTTGAAGGTGGAGCTCACTTTGCAGAAATCAAAGCCCATTAATAGGACATATGAAGTGTTCATACTGTACATTCTGATGTCTACTGAAGCAGATCTTCATATTTGAATCATGCATGTGATGCACATTTGAGCAGGAATGTAGCTGAAGAGGGGGAATCCCCAAAACTAACACACATAGACGGAACCACACTTCAAATAATTAGCATTTTCTGAAAGAGGAAGAGGAGCTGTCTTTTGTCGGGTGTCAGTGGGTCTGACAGCGCCTAGGGAGCGTTCCAGAGATCACGTTCGCCTCGCGATCATTAGACAGAAGAGGTTTCAAGAAGGCAGCGCGCTGATCATCGCAAAGCCCGCTGACAGCACATGAAAACGAGCGCTTGTGCACCAATTCATCCCCCGTCTACTCTTTTTTCACCCCCAAATCTTTCACTTCCCCCTACGCTGCTCTAACATTTTTTATTTCTTACTCGCGCCTCAGCCGAGTGTGGCAGTCGACATCAAAGAATGACGGAACGAGGCGCATCATTAGCAGGAGAAGACAGAGGCGAGGGAGGATGAAATCATTTAGACGCCGCCGTGGAGGGGGAATTACTACGCCTGTCGGGATGGAAGGAAGCGGGAAAAGACAAGAGGAAGGAAGAAGAGGATGATAAGTCGACAGGGATGGGAAAGAACAAAAAACTCAAAACAAGCAGGAGACCACACACCTTAAACACCAGCACCCAGAAATGATTTGTCAGGACTTTAAAGTTGATTAGAGTGATAACTGCTTCCTGATAGAATGTGAGGGGAAGAATCAGCGTCTCTTCCTCCAATCAGCTCCGATCATCAGCCTCCCTTCCTGCAGAGCTCTCTGGTGGTTTCAGGCCAGGCAGCTGTGTTTGACAGGCTGAACACGGTAATTGCCAGGAGACGGGGGGGGGGGGTGAAATGTAACTTATGTTTTAAACATGATGCTGTGGTCGAGCCAGACGCATATGTCTGCATTTAGCAGAAAAAAGTGATGACATTGGAAGATAAAAAAAAGTGTTAATGTATTCACTGAAGTCAAAATCAGGCAAATTGAATCAAGTCTCAAGTGTGACCACCCTGNGGATAGATCTGTTTTTCCTGAAAATGATTATTGTGTCAACTGTTTCAAATTACAGAATTACAAAAATTATTAGAGATGCTCTGACACAATTTTTTCACTCCCGATACCAATTCCAATACTTGTGCTGTGGGCATTGGCCGATACAGAGTACCAATCGATACCAGCTTGGTATGAAACAATATACTGTGCCTGCATGACTGTGATATAATTATCATTGTGGTGAGGTCTGGCTCAGGTTAAACCCTTTGTACCCTTTGTCATGACTGGACGTGCATGACCACAAATGTATGCTTACATTGCTCTGCGGGTAACTCAGGGCTTTTGGCTAGTCAGTTAACTAGTAATGTAGGTAATCAAAGAATAGTTATTTCAGATTACACCCTTTCCTGCTGCCCCAGAACAGACAGAGAGGAGGAAAATTTATCACTTCAGGTTTCTGGAATGTATACAGACCTTCTACAAACATTTCTATTTGATTAAGCAGGAGGAAAAGTTCAACTGCTCAAACCATGTCTGGCACTGGAGTCATGTCACTCCTGTGGTGTGGATTGATCATCCCTTATAGATAGAACAAGTCGCTGCCTTTTCTACATTTCTGAACTTTGCTTTCTTTAGTTGTACTTTTATTAGATTGATTTTGTGAAAGCACTTCCATTTGAATCGAACTGTTTGATATTTCTTGTCTCCCTCAGCTAAAGCTGTGAGGGTTGACAGGTATTGATCCAACATGCTCACTTCAATAAGTCCTGAAAACACAGAACAAACTTTGCCACTGGTGCAACCACAGCTGGGGATCAACTGTGATCTGGCTCTTGCCTTGTTTTTAAAGTGCTAAAAAAATCATTAAAACCCACCTAACTCTATTGACACTCCTGAACTTAAGATGCTGCCCAGAGCAACTTCTACCCAAACTTCTGAAGCTTTTCAAGAATAACACTGTTCTCTTGCTTTTTCTTTGTGTTGTTTTGTCTACTCACAACAGATTTTCATCACTGTAAATAAATCATCCTCTAAACAAACAGCTTTAAGTGCAACACCTTCACATGAAATTGAATATTCAACTCCAGGTTACAGCAGCTTGATAATGAACACATATTTTTGAATTATTGATCACTGTGATACCACAGAGGGCTTTTACTGCTGATGGAGTGTGTTTGCGCTCTAAAATATTAAGAACAGAAAACACCTCTGGCTATGAAAAACATGAATGTTTCAACCTGTGAAATTTTCATGGCATAAACTATTCATCATTTGATACCTCTTTACATAAACAAACAGCAAACTAGAGTACAAACAACAATTACGCAACCTAACTATTACACATGTGAACATCTACTTTTATTAAAACACCACCAGAATAATGCCCTTTATGAAAAGAGCTCGGTCCCTGAGTTATTATATGATAGGATGGAGACAGACAAAGTAAACAGAAATCTGAAAAGGGCATAGATCATGATGTGGCTCTAAAACATAAGTGGTCATGAGGGAAATTCAAAAAGCAGTATAAAGGTACAACAATGGGCACATCATCAAATCCAATTTCAGAGCAGACTGATGAAACATGACCTGCAGGTGTAAGACACACCCCCAGAGTCTCGTCTGAGTTTGAGCGGATTCCCTCAGGTCGTCCAGGAGCTCAGACCTCCATTTGATAAATCAAACAATGGAATTATTGATTTTGTGCAATAAAAACATAATAAATGACAAGTAAAATCTCCTACACAACCTCCTTATCTATTTGACGTGACTTTTTTATATCTTACAGTTGTGCCCCAAGGTTTACACCCTCCAGCAGAATTTCTGGGGTTTATTTTTTGGGCCAGAAAAAATCTCAGAAAATATGAATGATAACACAAAACTTTTCTGTTTACTCTTTTTAAATCATAATGACAACAGAAACTTCCAAAATGACCCTGTTAAAAAGTTTACACACTTCAGTTTTCAATATCTTGTATTTCCCCCTTAAACACATGTAACAGCTCGAAATTTTTTGTGGACGTTGTAGATGAGGGTCTGTATTATCTCAGATGGTAAAACTGCCCATTCTTCTTGGCAAAAAGCCTCCAGTTCCTGTAAATTCTTGAGCTGTCTTGCATGAACTGCAGGTTTGAGGTCTCCCCCCACTGGATCCAGGATATCAAGGTCAGGAGACTGAGATGGCCACTCCAGAACCTTCATTTTATTCTGCTGTAGCCAATGGCAGGTTGACTTGGCCTTGAGTTTTGAATCGCGGACAAGTTGGAACATCCAAGTACGTCTCATGTGTAGCTTCTGGGCTGATGAGTGTAAATTTTCCTCCAGTATTTTCTGATAACATGCTGCATTTATCTCTCCACTAGTTTTGATCAATTTTGCTGAGCCTTTGTAGCTCACACATCCCCAAAACATCAGTGATCCACTTCCGTGTTTCACACAACAATGGTGCAACTTTCATCATAGTCCTCTTCAAATGTAACGTTTATGCTTGTGGCCAAAAAGTTCAATTTTGGTTTCGTTACTTCAAGTGACTTTGATTCAGAAGTTTTGAGGCTTGTTTCTGTGCTGTTTGGCGTTTTGTAGGCGAGACACTTTGTGTAGAAATGGCTTTCTTCTGTGAACTCTCCCGTGCAGCCCTTTACTTCTTAAGTGCCTTCTATTGCGCATCTTGAATTTCTTTTTATCGTTCTGTATTTCAGCTGAAGTTATTAGTCGGTTTTTCTTTGCATCCCTAACAATTTCCCTGACATTTGTGGCTGAATTTTTTGTTGGTCTACCTGACTGTTGTTTGGTTTCAACAGAGTCCCTCATTTTCCACTTCTCAACTAGAGTTTGAACACTGCTTACTGGCATCCTCAATTCCTTAGATATCTTTTTATGGCCTCTTCTTGGTTTGTACAGTTCAATTAACTTTTCTTGCAGATTCTTAAACCATTATTTTACTTTCCTCATGACTCAGAACCCAGAAACTTCAGTGCAGCACTGAATTAAGATGCATGCGCCTGTCAGGAGCTCAGAAACTCACTGACCTTTTATACACACACACTGATTACAATCTAATAGATCACAGGTGAGGATGGTTACCTTTAGTAGACATTCAAACACATTTGTGACAACTTGTGTTCATGTTATCAGGACAAAAAAACCCGAGTGTGTAAACTTTTGAACAGGGTCATTTTTGAAGTTTCTGTTGTCATTATGATTTAAAAAGAGTAAACTATTTTTTTTTTCAATAGATGTCTTCACCCAACCACTAACCATGAGTGATGGAAAGGAATTTCTGTTATCATTCATATTTTCTGAGAAAAGGCCAAAAAATCAGAAATTCTGCTGGAGGGGGGTCAACTTTAAGCACAACTGTATGTATAATGTCGGGGGGAAACGCGTGCCTGGCTAACAGCTAATTTTGTTCTGTTCCTCCACAGCATCAAAGATGAAAGGTTTTAAACAAGCCAATATTTGTGAGTCCACTGGCTCTTCTCCATCTCACACAGACACACACACACACACCAGATCCGTGTTCTTGCATGATGACTGCGTTCCCTCTAATCCGTCAACTCACTCTGGTCGCATGTTCAGCCTGGAACATAGTATAAACACCAAACAGCTAGAGTCACAAGACAGAGGGGTTCCTGCACTTCCCGCCCCAATGATGAGCCTCTCCTGATTCATGATGGGGTCTAAAAGCTCAAACCTGTCGGCCAAAGACTCCTACACTCATTATGTTGAAATGCTGAGCATCAGGTGTCAGGTCCTTTGAAGATGAAGGTCCCTTAGAGACTGAGATTTAATACATAGGACTCATGGGCGTCACTCACTTCAGTGCTGCTCCAGTAGAGCAATGGAGATGTTAAGGTAAGGGTTGTGGCTTCGCATTTCAACATTAAGCTTTCTCTGTAAGAGCACTTAATGCTAGAATGGGGCTCAGCATTTCAACAGCTTGCATTTGCTGAAAAGAAATGCAGGCCCCCCCTCTAATTATTATTGCTGTACCAAAGATAAATAACATCTGCTGTCAAGACAGAATGTTTCATTCTGAAAGTCATCTGGATGTTATGATTTTGTTTAGTGCCCGACCTCCTGTCCTATCCAAATTAGTGTATTACTGCTCAGTAGGGTTGTCAAAAGTATCGATACTCTGAAAAGTATCGATACTGACACGCTGTATCCAGATATGATACTGACTTGCCATGGTATCGATACTATGGTGCGCGTTCCTGAGCCGCCCGGCGTGCACTCTGCAGGTAGCGTCCGTCAGTTGTGAGAGCCCCTGTTTTGTTTTGTGTTGTTATTAGCCGTTAGCTGTGGCTAGCAGCCGTTAGCTCACTAACATAACTCAAACGTGTTTTCTTCTGTTAAAGATGCAGACTGGAGAAGAGGAGTCAACCTGAAACTAAACCTAAGAAATTACAGCCAACTCCACCACTACTGTTTGAAAAACAGTGAAAATATGATCCCAAGTTTCCTGAAGCAATAGAAAAACCGATCTGTGGCAGAGAACATCTGTGAGGATCAAGTGATGTTCAAAATGACTAGTAGTTGTTTACTTATATAGTTTAATACCTCAAATTATTAATCTAATTGTTGTTTCATCTGCATGTTTTTACCTCAGACAACCAAAAATGTTGTAATTGTGGCAATTTTTGTTCTTTGAATCTTTATTGCTGGTGCTAAATTTAGATTTTTTTTTAAATTTGCAAGTTAAAAGAGTAATACCTCAGTAGAACAGTGAAATTGTGTTACAACTTGTATTTATAAATACTTATTTTGTATTAATGCAATTAGTGAAAACATGATTGCCTTGTTTTTCAATCTTCTGATTGTTATTCAAGTGGGGTTCTGTATTTCATGTCAATAAAATGTATTTTGTGCCTTTTTAATTATTGTCATTTTTTTATTCCCTAGTATCGAAAATGGTATCGAGTATCGAATATTTTCCTGAGTATCGGTATCGAGTTTGAAATTTCAGTATCGTGACAACCCTACTGCTCAGTCAACCTGGCAAACATGGAAGTCTTGGGAATTTGATCAGGAGGAAAACAGCCTTCCAAATCTGACACCCAGCTGAAAGCAATGGAGCAACACCAGTGCCAGATGTCACACACCCCCTTTCAACAAAGTTGGTGCTAATGCTAGTTGTAGGCGAGTGCCTGGCTTTGCAATGGTTCCATGAGCTGAAAACTGGTGCTTAGCAACCACCAAGTCTTTACTGGGCCAGGAAAAGGCACCAACTACGTTAGAGGCTGGAGGGAAGGTCACCATAACCAATGATCAGCTGTGAAAACGGCCATTTTAAAAAAGAAAAGCTGCCAAGCAAGTCGTCTGTTGTTTCGTTAGTGTTTCCTCATCCAAAACTTGAAATGTTGGTGAAGTTGAAGCAGCAAAGAATTTCCTCTCTTATAGATCAGGTATGTACCTTGTTATTTTATTTAACAGGTTCATGTTATTTATCTTATTTACATAACAGGATAATTTCTGAATTATGGTCCCGTGTTCGCAAGTTTCCTCGGCTCTCTGTATCACACACAGCTGGGTTCAGCCCCAATGTAGTCACGTAGACACACAAACGTGGACATACACACAAACTGATTAGCACACTCTGTGTAGCAGACAGAAAACCAAGAAAACCACAAAAACTCAGCAAAAGATCCCTACTTTTTTTATGTGCTCGCAGGGACATATATTTACAGCTATGTTCAAAATAATAGCAGTGTTTTTAAAAAAGTGAATAAAGCTCAAAATCCTTATGATATTTTTTTATTTTCTTTCATTAGGAACGCTGCACATGGTATTGCACAACAAATCATGAAGAAAAAAGTATCAATATTTAATTACTTTACAGAATATGAAGGAAAAGGTGATATTTCTGTGTTCAAAAAAATAGCAGTGTCGGCATTTCTCATTACAAACTCAAATATTTACTAAATAAACTGAAAAAATATTAACATTTAGCAATCCTGACAATTAGTTAACTAATATTTTGTTGAATAATCCCTGTTTTTGATAACTGCTACACATCTGTGCTGCATGGAGTCAACCAACCTCTGGCACCTCTGAACAGGTATGCCAGCCCAGGAAGATTGGACAACCTTCCACAATTCCTCTGCATTTTTGGGTTTTGCCTCAGAAACAGCAAATTTTATGTCACACCACAAGTGCTCAATTGGATTAAGGTCCGGGGATTGGGCTGGCCAATCCATAACCTCAATTTTGTTGGTCTGGAACCAAGATTTGGCTCGCTTGCTGGTATGTTTGGGGTCATTGTCCTGTTGAAACACCCATTTCAGGGGCATTTCCCATTCGGCATAAGGCAGCATGACCTCCTCAAGTATTGTGATGTATCCAAATTGATCCATGATCCCTGGTATGCGATATAAAGGACCGACGCCATGGTAAGAGAAACAGCCCCATATCATGATGCTTGCACCACCATGCTTCACGGTCTTCAGAGTGTGCTCTGGCTTGTAATCAGTGTTTGGGGGTCGTCTGACAAACTGTCTGCGGCCCTTGGATCCAAAAAGAACAATCTTACTTTCATCAGTCCACAAAATGTTTCTCCATTTCTCTAGAGGCCAGTCGACATGATGTTTGGCAAATGCAATCCTCTTCAGCACATGTCTTTTTTGCAACAGTGGGACTTTGCAGGGGCTTCTTGCTGGTAGATTAGCCTCACATAAGCGTCTTCTAATTGTCACAGCACTCACAGGTACCTTCAGACCGTCTCTGATCTCCCTGGAGCAGACCCTTGGCTTAGTCTTTGCCATCCTGACTATCCTTCGGTCCATTCGAATGGTAGTCTTTCGTTTTCTTCCACGTCTCTCTGGTTTGTCTTTCCATTTTAAAGCATTGGAGATCATTTTAGCTGAGCAGCCGATAATTTCCTGCACTTTTTTATACGTTTTCCCCTCTCCAATCAACTTTTTAATCAAAGCAAGCTTTTCTTCTGAACAATGTTTGGCATGACCCATCTTTCATCAGTTTTCACAGAGAATTGCATGCACAACATGTGCTGGCTTCATCCTTAAATAAGGGCCACCTGATTGACACCTGTTTCTTTCACATAATGAATGATCTCACTGATTGAACTCCACACTGCTATTTTTTTGATGTGCGGGGAAAATGAATTAATCAGTTAATGTGTCTGGGTCCTCATAAGTATACATCAAAGTTGGGTCTGTTGGTTCCTCTGACTTTACTACACCTGCTGGTAAATTATTTTCCATTTATTATTATGTTTTATACCAAAAACAGTGATTTATCTGGTTAGTCATGTTGGACTGCTATTATTCTGAACATAGCTGTATATACAAAAATAACAACACCATTAAAAAAACAGCCACTGAAAAACCTGACACTACTATAAATGTGTAAGCCAATATCAGCTTATAATATCAAGAATATCATCAAGAATCCTTAATATTGACATATTAATACGGTGACATTTCATCTCAGCCTTAAAATCTACCTCGTTTTCACCTTTTACAGTACAGAGAAACATAGCTGTCAATGTTTTTCATCTAAGCTCTTTTCTGTGGGGCCAAATGAGTACACTTCCAGGCATTCATTGTGTTTTTCTTGCATCTATACTTTCCACAGTTAGCAGGCTGTTAAATACCCACTTCAGGCAGCAATCTGAGTTTTTCTGTGTTATATTTGCTTCTCTAACCAGCAGCAAGTCTATGATTACAAACACAGTTTAGTGGACAATCCCTATTCAGAGCGACATGACACAGCAGGAATGATGAATACCAAACAAAACTGGACTAAAAAGCCCTGTGGGGTCCACACAATTTCCTCAACCAAAAATTATAGCTGTAGTTTCCACTCTGTGTCGATGCTTTTCTATTTGGAACACGCGGTAAACTTCCCTGGTGCTCTGAGTGTCGGCTCACTAGAAGCGTGTTTAAAAGTCATCTGAAACTCTAAGCTGCTCCTCTGCCCTCAGGGAAGGCAAAGTTTTAAATGAGTTGCTGAAAGTGAAGTCCTTGCTCGGCATCTCTGTTTGGAAAACTGCGTTCATTGTCCAGTTCATGTGGGACCAGACACAAGCCACTTTCTCATTAAGACCAAGAGTCTGACCCAGAAACACTGTTAGTGTTAGTGTCTACTCAGTGAGGAGGCACGTTAAGTAATGTGATTAATAAACTGATGAGGTCATCTCATCTTTTTCCACATGCGAAAGAAGCGTCAAGGACTAACGCTGGTGCAAGAGGAAATCTATAAGAGAATGTGTGCAAGGTTCGGTACAAACGCAAAGTGTCATGAAGCAAGCATTTTATTTGTTGAATTTTGATCATTTCTGCTAATAACTTTAACCCTTTAAAGCCAAACGTATTATATTTGATACATGAGTTCAAAGACCTCTACCTCATCAAAATGATAAACAGTTTGTTCAAAAACCTGTTCAAAATATTTCTTAAAAATATATTCTACCACCTGAGGATTGTCATATCACTACAGTCAGCTAAAGTTGTATTTCTGCCTTTTTCAAAATGTCTGCTGTCATGAAATCATCCACTCACATATTTTCAGGAAAATCACATCCCCTACATCACCGTGCAAATGTGCAACCCCCATTTAAAATCAAGAGCTTGAAAATATTAAGTTAGCAAACAATAAAAATCCAATGGGAAGTATTGAATTTGTCTGTCTGTTCAATTTTAAGCTGCATGTAAACTATCATTTTTGAATTTTTGACTCTATATTTTCACAGATAGTGAAATAAATTGCATAAACACAAGAAGAAAAAGGGACCTGAAGTTAAACTTAAAAACATGCAGTATCACTAAAGTTGGGTCCAAGCCCTGCAGGGACTCCCCCCTCTCTGTTTTGTTTAATCCCCTCCTGTTCCTTTATTATCCCGGAGCATCAGTATTCGTCTTAATGTGCATTAAAATCTGCTTAATTGGCTCTTCTTAAGGTAGACTCTGATCTTGTCTGGCAGAAATAAATGAGAGCTAGAAGCCTTTAGAGGCAGACAGCTAAGCTGCTGGAAAAAAAAAAAAAAAAGCTCCTGAGTGGAATTTACTGCACAGCCGCACAGCCAAAAAAGCTTACAGACACACACTCCTGTTTCACTCTCTTCCAGCCTGGATGCTCACATATACATGAAACTCTCCATGTGCTTAGATGGGAATATAAAAGGAAGGGAAATTGAGTTCAGGTTTGGGTTGTTAGAGCTTCAACGGTGAATGAAGAGCCCGCCATGGGCCAGAGTGACACAATTGACTTTCCTGGAGAAAGAAAGAAAACAGCAAACCCAACAAGTGGAGAGGGCGAACTTCACAGACGCTGCCTGCAGAAAAGACAGCAGCTCTGCCAGCTAAGAAAAAGGCATCTGCTCCTGTTTCTTTTTGCGTGTGTGTTGGAGTGTGTGTTTTCACATGTCCAACCACCCCCACTCCCAGTGACGAGGTAGCGCTTCCTGGCCCAAACCCACTCGACTGGCCCGTTTCCCACCGTCCTGCTGCGAGAGGCCTGCTTCCTGCTCTGCCAACCCACGTCTAAAAACGGGGACAAGAAATGGTTCTGGGGGAGAAAGTGGCGTCTCTGTGTGTGTTTATTTGTGTGTGGGTGTCCTAATGTGTTCTCACTCTCCTCCTTGAGGGAATGAGTTTGAAGGCATGATATTCAGAGCGAGGGCATTTTGGCTTCA
>RPOG01000820.1:95957-159433 GCA_008086565.1 Thalassoma bifasciatum
GCCCCGCCCCCTGGTGTCTGGCTGCAGTATAGGTCATAAGCCCCGCCTCCCCATGTATTCCAGATATGAGCCGGGAAAACTTTAAAAAATTACGATACCTGGTAGAAACGTTTCTCTCATCCTTACACTAAGGTAGTATGACGATGTCATCTGGCTGCATGGTGTTCAGGTGTTTTTTTTCCTGAGAAGTTAGTTTCTCATTAGTTATTGGACGTTAAAAACCGCGATATAAGTTTAATTTTACGATAGTTGACAGCTGCCGTTCGTGAGTAGTTTTTACCGGGGATATAAAAAACTTCGGGAAAGAGAGCCAAAAGGAGACTAAACCTTCTGAAGAAGAAGAAATAAATATTTTTATTTCTCTTTTTTATTCAGCTCCACCGGAAATTCTCTACTGCGCAGACTCTGGCTGCACAATGGCGGCTAGAGAAACGGGGTTTTTGGCTTCAAAATTGTAGAACGGTGACAGGCGGAAGCACGCTGTCCATTCTATATACAGTCAATGGTTCTTATATGCAAGTTTTGTGGTGAAAATGCTGATTTATTTGTATTATTTCAGATTCAAAGACATACAGACACACTGTAAAACTCACAACTAGCACTTGATGACCCAGCAATTGTCTTCTAATTCATCTGACTCAACATTCTAGCTCACACATAAGCAACTAATTAAACCACTTTTTCCCAACAAATTCTACCTTTCTTTGACTTAATAAGGATTTCCATATCAGTGTAACAAGGGGATTTGAGTTACTATTAGGGCTGAAAGTAGGCCTGTCGCGATAATCAATAAATCAATTAATTGCACGGTTACTAAAAATGAGCTTGATAAGTCTGCTGAGCTCCATACATTTTTATTTACCAAAGACACTGGGTAATGAGTGAAGTTTTCTGTATCTGTCGTGACTGCCTGCTGAGGATGTTTAGAGCAGTGAGTTTGTAATTCTCTTCCTAGTTGCGTTACTTTCACTCTCTGCTGCTGCTTCTCACAGCAGCGGCTCACTCCTCCGCCCATCCAGAAAACTCTCCTGCACATGCGTGTTTTTGTACAAAGGGACGAGGGACAAAGTACATCCCATCAGTCGCAGGTTGTGAATTTTTGACTTTCTTTAATCAAGCATAGTTTTGTATTTGGGCTTTGATGCCTGTGTAATCCTCACCTGATTCTCTGTACGAGCTTCATTTGGTGTTATCTACTGCTGAATGCCAAAATACTACAAGCTGAGATGTTTTCAGACAACTAATTAAGTTTTACAGCGTCACCACAAACATATACAAACGTCTAATAATAGACCCTGAATGAAACTCTGAGCTGCAAAGTAAACACAGGGAGGGGGGAAATCCTCAAGTTGTCGTGTTGTAGTTCAGGATTGCCAGAGACGGCTCACGGAGCATTAATACGTCTCATTCTGTTGTTGTTCAGTAACTTCCTATGATGGACCTGTGTCCTTCAAAATAAGAGCATGCTGTAAAACTAACATTACATCACAAAACTTCAGTGAGAGTCCAGGCTCAGAGACAGAAGTCAGTAACAGAGTCCTTTCAGCACCAACAATGTAGAACAATATCCAGGTGGCTGATTTATGTAAATGAAAGTTAGATTAAGTCATCCCCAACTTTAGTTAGTCATGTTGTTTTCAAATTGTATTTGGTCTTCATGGTTGTAATTTTATAAATCTCTTGAGACAGTCATGTGATACATTCAGCCAGATTAATTAAAACAAATTAAATATTTTACTTTTAGTGGTAAATATATTTACTACTAAAAATATGTAAATATTAAGGGTGTGGTTTGGAATAAAAGGTTCGTTAGACTTTGATTTTGAGTTTTCCCTTTTGAGCTGCAAATTTTAGAAATCTGACTGAAAGGTTTGCTTGAATCATTATACTGGTGTCATTTAATTAATTTAAGGGCCTTGTGAGTCCAGCGTAATACCAACAAAACAGGCGACGAGGGGTGAGGCAGACACAGATACTGACACATAAGTACGGAGGCCCAGAGGTGACGATTGAGCAGAATTATTCCTGTTAAAGTTAACATTCATTTTTTGGGGGGGGAAATCCTGCACACTCTTCCTTTAAAAGACAAAAATCCTCATTAGATGTGAGCGTATCAGTTTCATCCCTCTTGCTCCCTCTTTTATTTCCTGAAATATGTATAACAGATAACTTTAGAGCATTTAAATGAACTCAGTGCTTCAGTCAGCCCAGTTCTCTGGAGGTTTCCTTATTGCAAACTCCTTCAGAGTCCATCATGGTCAAACCAGGCAGCTAGTCGTGATGAAAATCAGATTAATCAATAAAGAAAAGGTTATCCATGATCGCATTGCCCTTCCCTTGAGTTTCCTCTGCAGAGGATTCCAGGTGAGCGTGTTTTTCAGAGACCTCCAGCATCTTCACATGCATTTTTGATTTCTACAGGCTAATGGAAGATGGGGGAGATATGGGAGAGAGGGTCTTACACTTCCGTGTTATATTTGGATGTGTGTGTGAGTGAGGGGATATGTGAGTTCTGCGTGTGAGTAACTCAGTAAGTGAGCAGAGGCTCGGTTTAGCCCACTCCCCTTCGCTTCACCGCAGCCAACGTCAGCCCAAATCTATCTATGGAGGCTCACTCATCCTCTGCCACCCCCATATACAGCAGGGCTCATGATCCACACACACACACACAACTTCCTCCTTTCTGGGTGCTGCTCTGTTATAAAAGTAAGATCACTACATGAAGACTAAATTTAGCAGATTGCAGGCAGCATCTTCTTCAAACAGCAGGACCATCTGCTGCTGGGTATAAACATTTAACCTGAACATTTCTGCTCCGGATGAAGTGACTCCAGTCAAACACGGTGCAGATGAAACGATCTGTGACACGTAAACAAAGTAAAATCAGGAGAGGAATCCTTCTACCTGTAGATCAACCAGCATCTGTCCTCTCACATGCGGGGACAAACAAAAAATCACAGTGTAAGTTACAGTCCGAAAGACTGAGGGTTAAGTGGGAGTGACACTCACTTAGTGTTTCTTAACACCCTATGTATCTTTGCCAACGGTCATCCGAAAAAGTGACTTACTACGACTGTCGAAGGTCGGGAGTAAGTCGCTGCTCGACGAG
Source organism: Thalassoma bifasciatum (assembly GCA_008086565.1). NCBI lineage: Eukaryota > Metazoa > Chordata > Actinopteri > Labriformes > Labridae > Thalassoma > Thalassoma bifasciatum. The sequence goes on from RPOG01000820.1 coordinate 99,067, forward strand.
GAAGTGACCATAAATATCGGCGATAACTAGCTCTGAGATTTGGCCGAGGAGGAAAAGCTGCACTTGAGATTTAGCAGTGGACTACAAGAACAGGCTTTGTGTGTTAGAGAGAGAGTGTGTGTGTGTGTGTGTGTGTTTGGCTGTGTAAATACTGTATGTCTCTGTCGCCCGCAGGGAGAGTGAGGCAATCATGAGGCCACTGCCTGTTGCTTGTACTCCTTTTTTTTTTTTNGTGTCACATTCAATGTCAGGCTTTCTGACTCCCAATTCACCCTCACTGTGAGTGAATCACAAAGAATTGTGGGATACATAGAAACGGTTGCCAGTAGGCTTTTTCACTGAATGATGCTGACAGCTTCCAGCCCTCATTCAGCGACGAGCTGCTCCTTCACTGGTATTTATAGCCGCTATTGATCGAGACAGATTTGGCCGAGGAGGAAAAGCTGCACTTGAGATTTAGCAGTGGACTACAAGAACAGGCTTTGTGTGTTAGAGAGAGAGTGTGTGTGTGTGTGTGTGTGTTTGGCTGTGTAAATACTGTATGTCTCTGTCGCCCGCAGGGAGAGTGAGGCAATCATGAGGCCACTGCCTGTTGCTTGTACTCCTTTTTTTTTTTTCAATATGCCTCTGTGTGTGTGTTCTCTTATTTTCTGCCCTCTATCTATGTCAGATGTTCATTTTATATGTAGCAAGGAGGGATAGAATGGTTTTCAAAATCACAATTCCAGTCTGTCATTTGATTATGGTCACAGTTTTTGGTTTGGTTCAGTTTATATTATTGATGTTCTTAAAGGTAGAGTCTGTAGGATTTCCCTAAAAAATGAAATGTCAATTTTTTAAAGGTAAAATCCTGCTCAATCCACATCTGTGGGCCTCTATACATGCATGTTAGTGTCTGTGTCTGCCATGACCCCGTCCTCACCTCCAGTGCGCCCAGTGCACATGTGACTTTGTGAGTTGATAGCAAGTGGGATAAGCTATCCCAAGCAGCTACAATAGCAGCCTTAACATGGAGAAAGAAAATAAGCAAGTTAAGCATTTTTACCCTCTTCAATGAGTATAGACATACTTCACTGGCTGTGTGCAATTTGAATAATTGTACTTTGAGCATTCAAAAATCCCAGGCAGCAGACATGCCAACACACCAGAGTTAGTGGGGAGTCCACTGCTTTTTAACACTGTCTCCCACTTTACGCCCGAACTGTAATTGCCCCTGATTATCCCCGTTTTTCAATTTGGTCCTCTCATCTCTGATATTTTTTGAAGTCAGAGTAAGTCGGCTGCTTATGTCTCATTTTGAAACTTCCAAAGGGATCCACTCCTCTCTTGTAGTTGGTTTGATCCAAAGATGCGGCATGAGCTCCTCTCTGGCTGTAAGTTACACAGACACACTGTGTGATAACTGTTGTTGAAGATTTGACTGTAGCATCATTAGCTCCTTGAAAAACCTATCAACGTTATTACACGCTATCTTTAACCGAAAATCATTACTGATGTGTCTGCCAGGTCATATACAAGGCAACATGCCACATTTTTACTGTCGGTAATGGTAACGGCGATGTGACATTTGAAAAAGTCACTAATTTGACTACCTGTTACTGTAAAAAAGCAACAGCATTATCTATAGAGACATTAATCCCAACACTGTTCAACACCATTCTTAAGTCTAGTTCATATTGGAGTAGTGTGACCGCCGGCTATACTGGCCTGCAGGGAAACAAGGCTACAGGGGGGGCAATCATGCTTGAGTACAGCACAGTTCAGATGGCCAGTGTGACTGTACTGATAGATAGATAGATAGATAGATAGATAGACAGACAGACAGACAGATAGACAGATAGATAGATAATTCTTTATTGTCCAAAAAGGAAATTTGTTTTCACAGTCATATCACGTTGGTGTTAGCAGCAGTACATTGAACATAAGCAAATAATAAATAATAAAAAAAATAATAATAACTCCTATGAAAACAGACTCTTCTGTATTTAACAGTTCTGTCCCTGGCTGCAAGGAGCTGGAAGGAGTTATGGGGGNTGAAAGGCTGAAAGTTTCCTGTTGTTCTGACTTTTAATCTTCAATACTTTTAATCTTCCATCACCCTCGATGAGGAGACACAAATAAAACTCCTGTCTGGTTAAGACTCTTGCCATTAGGGGGTGTTGGGGTAATTACTGTGATTATGTTGAGAACACTGGTGCTGTAGGTGCGAGGCTCAATCAGCAGCAACACAGCAGCTTTAATCCCAGACACGACTGTCCTCGGGGCTGTTACAGCTTTTTACCCAGCGCTCACTGATGCTGTGCGTGATTTCAATTTTAAATGAGCAGATAGAGAGCGCAAATAAGCTGAAATAAAATCAACAAACCGGCTTAAAATCATCAGCTAAAGGCATTTAGAAACATCAAACTCAGGTGCAACTTGTAAAATCAATAACCTCAGCACAGTTGAGAATGTTTTATAACACCTGTGTATTTTGAAGTCCAAGTACCTGATGTGGAAAAGTTTGTTGAAATGAGCTGAAAGTCCATGCAATCAGGTCTGAATTATTCATTAAGTGTCCCAGTCGACAGCACAGAGCAGCCATAATCCAGCTGCAGGTGGTTGATGGTCAACAGTCAGTACCAATCCAAGGACTTTCAGAACATGAGGTGATAAAAAACCAGGATTAGCTTCAGTGTTTTTAAGCTTTATACTGTCCCTATGGTATCCCTGTGGTAGTTTTGTATAATTTACAGCTCAAAATATTCATTTTCCTCTCACACAGGTGATTAACCCCTTACATCCAATTCTGGCTTATTTACCATGCTACCTTTCAGAGCTTATAACTGTAGAACCATTAAGTCAAAATTCATCAGTGACACCTCATTTGAAAGATTAAAGTCTCTCCTTTCAGAAGATGTCATGTTTTTATAGGCGTTTTTTTTTTTTCACCAATTTTTAAACATCATTAACTTCAAATGCTTTGTGCCAGACATCAGACTTCCACTACATCACCTCTACACCTTGTAATCTACATCTGGGTGAAATTGGAGCTTTCTAGGTAAAACTTTGTAAGAGTTGGAGAGTTTTTAGTCTCAGGTGACCAACACCAGCAGATGCGTTCTTTGTTTTCCGCACACCAGTGTGACGACTTTGCGCAAACAAAACCAGCTGTATCAGTGCTCAGTGTCTTCTTTGTAGTAAATTTTGCGCTCTCTGAGAAAAGGTCCACTAAAAACCATGAAATTGTAGCTCCTTGTCACAAATTGTACCTCTCCTGTTGCACATATGAATATGAATGATTACACGCGGCAAAAAAAAGAAAAAAAATTCTGCAGTTCAATGAGTGAACGGTTTCCGAAACATATAGATATTTAGAGGCTTGAAAGAGAGTAAAATAAACCAGAGAATGACTATAACAAAAGGGTAGTTTCACCTTCAGATGAAAACAAAAATGACTGCCAAATCCAACAATGAACATAGAGGCCAAGCCAATGCTTTTCAGTCCAAGTAACGTTAGCTTGTTGAACGTCCAGTTGTTTTATTTTTCCATTATCAACATCCCAAAGTGTCCGATACAATCATCCAGTCACCCACTGGAACCACACAACTGCATCATTTAGGGGTTGGTACCTCGCCACACAAACAAGGTGTGAAACCTTTGACAGTTAATCTCAACACAAAGTAGAGTTTACATCACATGACTCAAATTTCTTTAGGTATCTTCTAATCAGGAAGCATGTTAAAGGAAACATCCCCAATTTTGAATTTGTTTATTGTCCTGTTAGACTTCAGTGTCTGTTCACCAATGTTTCAGATTATAGAAAAGTGGGCTCTAAGTTAGCAAGTGCAGTTTGAGATGAGCCTGCTCCATCTATGACAGCATCTTGGGAGAGTGAAATATGAGCAGAAGTAATAGAAGATGTATGGGCTAAATCTCTCAGAAGCATTCACTCCTGCTCAATTAACTCTAGACATCAGCTAATTCAGCGTGAAGTCAAACATAGACTTCAATACTCAGGAACAAAGCTGCATTCATTTTATCCATCTCCATCACATCATTAAAACTGCAGAAATGCAAACAAGCTGATGGAACCTTGGTGTGTATGTTTTGGTTCTGTGTAAAAACCCTGAATTTTAGTGGAATTTTTTTTTTTCTTTGCTGTTCAGTAGTTTATGTGCTTTTTCTTTTTCCAAACCTAACAGCAGCTAAAAGCTCTGAGTCATTGGAAATTATCCTCACTTCAGAATGGAATAGTAATTGAAAAAAAAAAAAGCTGGAACAAAAAGTAGTGTAGAACAAAGAGGGATCAGCTTGTCTTGAGGCCCTTCAGGATTCCCTCATATCTTATATATATATATATATATATATATATATATATATATATATATATAAAATAAAAGTCTAATGTTACGGTTGCACCACCCTGACATTTGACAAGGTGAAAATTACGGGACAAAAGTTTTTTACATTTCTCAACAGCTTTGAAATTATTTTTATTTGCAAAGAATGTTTTATTTAAAAAGGTTCAAGCATAAAATAATGCCACTGTATTTTTAATTTCCATTTACAATAACTGACATTCAATTTTTAGAGTTTAATTACTGTGGATAGAACAGTCCTGCCAACGTGGTGGACTGTAAAACCCCCAAACTCCTTGGTTTTGTGTAAAAAACATGTTATATTTTAATAGTTTAAAGATGTGTTCAAATAACACAGGTTTCATAGAATAAAGAAATACATGTGATGAAATACTCAATTCATGATGGAAGGAAATATTGCACTCGGACACAAAAAAGGGACGTCACATCACAGACCCACATCCTATTTCAAACATAATGAATTTTGATGAGGAAATACCTCATTGTGCGCTGACAAAGGCTCTGCATCTACAGCTTTAATAGCCAGACAACTCCTGGTGTTTAGTGTCTGATAAAAATGCACTGGTGTCCTCTTCACTCGCCTCTGTAGACAGTTTTTTTGAAATTAGAGTCACCAACTAGAGTCGAAACTGCTGTGACTTTTTAAAGGTGAGGATATTCATCCATTGCAGCTCATTTACACTCTGTACCAGTCTGACCAGCAACACTCACAGTAAAGCAGGGGGGGGAGCGCAGGGTGCACATGAGCAAAGTGAGTGAGAGGAGCACACGTAGAGAAGAGAAACTGAAACTTAACTATAGTTACAGGTATGAGGAGTCAAATGACTTTTAACTGTTTTCAAAAGTATAATATGTCACCTTTCAACAACCCCACACATGAAGTGAGTATCCTTTACGTTGCGCCCTGAATTGAACTGACTCATATGAATTCTGCAGCTGTTCCTCACCTGGCCAGCGCCTGGACCTTGGCCGTGTGTCTCTCCTCCAGCTCTGCCAGCTTCTTCTTCAGCTGATCTGTTTCCTGCCTGAGGCCTGCAGAGTGCTCCATTTCCCCGTCCAGCAGGCTGCGCAGAGACCTGTCCAACACACAACACACATCCTTCAGCTTCACCAGCCTCTGCATCCTCACTGTTGGCACCCTGAGCTGTGATATTTTCACCAGGAAGTCAATCAGAGACGCATTAATATGCTTCTTTATTCGCAGTAATAAGTGAGAGAATAAAACGCTCTGCTCTGAGATAAAAACACTTCATCAAAACACATCTGTGCCTGTTATCGCTTTTAGTTTGACGCCTCCAACAAATCACAGCTTTATCTCTTAAATCTTAACACAGCTCAGCGCTGAAGATTAACATTTATTTATGATTAATCACAGCAGTGTGTAAACATAACCCTGTGTTTTCCCCTCGTTAAACAGAATTTTATTGAAGCGTGCGTTGATTTGCGTCTATGATCCTTATTTGCAGCTGTTAAAGGAGAATAAATCACCCTCTCTGGTGGCTTCCTGCTCAAAACAAAACACAAGCAAACAGTTTCCTGCCCTAAAGTCAGCACAAAAAAAATCCTCTGGTCTCCAGATAAAAGGAAAACAAGCTGACAGGATTTAAACAGAAAGGTCATCAGATATCTTCCTCCAGTCTGTTGGTGTGTATCAGCGTGTGTGTGTGTGATTGTGTTTGTGAGCAGGAGATCGAAAGGGAGATGATATCCCAACGTACGTGTTTTGTTCCTCCAGCTCGTCTTTCCGGTTCATCATGGCAACGATGGCCTGACGCAGCTCCACTGCAGAGAGGAGAGAAGAGAGAGAAGAGTCAGATTTCTGCGTTTGAACTCCCTCACACACAGACAACACACAAAAAACACACAAAACACACACACAACAATATGCTTAAAGTAATAAGTGAAAGTTTTCTAATGTTGTAATACCACCAAACCTGGAGCAAGTTTTCTTCCATTTTTTAGATGAACTACTTTCATAAAATCTGTTTTTTACCAGTCCGGCAGAACTAGAGATGGGCAAAGCAGTTCTTTTAAGTGAATCGAATCATTCGAATCAGTTCAGTAAAAAGATTTGTTCAAAAGATTCGTTCACCAAATCATTCAGTACATCACCGCCGTTACATCTATCACTCAATACACAGTGAGCTGACACAACGCCATATATCCAGTTTCCTATGATCCTAACTGCTGACAAAACTCACTTTACTCATGGTTGTCCTCCAGAAACATAACCCAAGTCACCACTGGGTCAACCTATACTGAAATATAACCCAAAGAATAAAAACTGCTCGATAAAATGCAGAACCAGCTAGAACTAACAACAAACACTTGTTGTACAAGAATATTCCCACAATCCCTTGGGAATGGCCAGGATGCTACAATACGTTTACATTGCCAAAGCAGGTGTGACATAAAAAAATGTACACACAGTTAAACATCTTGTTAAATAAGCTAAACAGATGTGCAAAAAGAGTATGCAGTGCAAAATATAAAATAGGAATAAAATATGAATGAAATAGACTATATCTCTGTACATTAGACACAGTACATCATTATAATTATCAACTTTAAAGATTAAAAATATTATCAAAAAGTGTACAGAGTGTATGATATTTATACATTATATACATTTTCAGGACCAGTCAAGGGCTTTAGTCCGTTCTGAGTTTATCTCTCTCTGTCAGCTCACGATTCATTCACGTACTGGATGTACGTGCCTTCAGTACGTTCACTACGAATCACTGACACAGAGCTTCAGTTCAGTCCGCGATTCGTTCAGTTTGTTCAGTACGTTCAGTTCGTTCAGTTCGTTCAGTTCGTTCAGTACGTTCAGTACGTTCAGTACGTTCAGTTCCTGCAGTCCGTTCAGTACGTTCAGTTCCTGCAGTCCGTTCAGTTCGTTCAGCTCGTTCAGTTCGTTCAGTACGTTCAGACAATCAGAATTAATTTTAAAACAACCAGCTGAGTAATTATGGATATAGAAGCCGTTTGCGAACCAACAGCAGCCATAAAAAGCTCATATATATTTTCGCGAAACGACTACTTCATCAAGTTTGGTGACACGAGAGGGAGATGTACGGGCGGGCTTGAGCGACATAGGACTTCTGACCGACTCTGTCCTGTTTGTTGAGTCACTATCATTGACATAAATGGGTGCGGGGGGGGACTCTAACCGTCAAGAGAGACAGAGACAAGAGTCAGGAGAGGGAAGTGCAACTGCAGTTCATCAATGAACAAATCTTTTCAAGTAAGTGATTCGGTTCAGTTCGTTCACCCAGAAGATCCGTTCATTTGAACGAATCGTTCATTTGAACGAATCGTTCATTTGAACGAATCGTTCACGAACGACACATCACAAGCAGACAGGTTATACAGAACGATATCTATCAGACTCAGAGACACAAATTTAAAGCTCCAAAAACGCTTCTTAAAAGCAGTTACCAAAGCTCAGAGAAACAAACTAATCTCAGATAAATACAGGGGATGAAAACACAGGCGTGAAAGTGCATGATAAGAACATAAACAGCAAATTCTGCTCGGAAATTGTTGTGTTTTTATGACAGCCAAGACACACCCACTAAACCCCAACACTAAGAGATTTACACTTGAATGAAAGCCAGTCGAGAAAGTATTATTGTTAGCAGCTCTATTGATGCAGAGAATGATTCTCCATTTCACACCATCAGAAAGAAAAACATGATCTCCTCTTCCGTTTTGGCTCGTGTATCTCATCACCAGCACCGGACACTTTTATTGAGTTCCCACACAGAGCAGTCAGCAGCCAGACACACTAAAGCCCTGTTATTAATTCAGCGATATATTCAGCAGATACAGACACTCTCGTTTCTAAATATGGAGGAGACAAAGTCCTAAGACTGGAGGAAAAGCTGTGCTGCTGGACATAAGATAACATTTTCTTTTAATAGATGTGTTGGGAGAGAATCAGAGGAGTTATTAATAAAGTAACATGACTGCAAATTAAAAATGATCAGACAGTTTAAAGCTATGATTAAAACAGGGTGATCAGGCAGGTTTTTATATTTAGCTGTTTCAACCAGGAGGCCCAGGAACTTGAAGTTCTTCTTAAAATGTTACCCAGAATGATTTGCAATTATTTCCTGTATTGCTATTGCATTTTTAGTGTGTTTATTTCTTGGTTCCCATCTTCTATGTTTTTAAACAAATACATTGTAAGACATGAACAGTTTCTTTAATTACAGCACAACAACAACACCAACCTACTACCACTCCAACCAGGACTGATTTTTATACATTTTTGACACTTTTAACTTCTTTTTTGTCACTTTTGGACCTTATTTTGATGCCTTTTAACTATTTTCCAGGTTCACTTCCAATTTTATTCCAATTTTTGATGTTTCTGGCCTTTTAAGTAACTTTTCACCCTCTTTTTTGACACTTTTGGACCATTTTTGGGATTAACTACATTCTAGGTTCATTTCGAACTTTCCTCAATTTTTGATATTTCTGGCCATTTTAGTCACTTCTCCCTCTTTTTCACCACTTTTGGACCTTTTTTTTTTTTTTTTAACAACAAACTGAGTATTTTCCAAGTATTATCCAAGCTTTCTTTCCATATTTGTTGATTTTGACCATTTTTACCACTTTGCACTGTTTTTCATCATTCGTTTTCACCATTTTTGCTACTTTCTGAATTTGGTAAAATTCCTTTCCAAGTGTTTTGGCCTTACAACTAACTTTTCACTCTTAGTTGCCACTTTTGGACAATTTTTTGCAACTTTTTTAGTATTTCCAGGTGTCAACCCAATTGAAATGCCAACTTTTGTTGACTCTTTATCAACTTTTACTGCCTCAAACAAGTAAATCTACCTCAAGTTTTATTGCTACTCTTTGCTGTTTTTGCCTTTTTCTACCACTTTGATTGTTTCTTTTGTACAGACAGTTTTTAACAGTTTGTCTCTTTGGTTGGGTAACTCTGGTGTAGAGCAGAAAACATCTGCTGGAAAATTTGTAGCTGTTATTTTGAAATTTCAGGTTATGGAAATATTGTCCTGCCTGCTATTAGAATATTGCAGCAGAACACATTGCAATTTAATCAAATTTGCAATTAATTGCAGGGCCCCATCCAGAACTGATTTGTCCCTGTGGTTAGAGCCCCATGATATTGAGAAAAAAATTATACTGGGAATTTTTGTAGGTGACCCTCCATGACTAAATTATATTACAGGGATATTTATTAAATGTGTGAACATGCTGCTCCCTCTCCAGCCTGCACTCAGATACAAAGAGACAGTGTTTCACACACAGGCTGAGCAGACACACAGTAGCTCACAGTTTGTCCTCCTCCTGCATTTTGCCTTCTTTGTAGGCGTGAATAATCTTTTTCCAGGGACAAAAAATAAATGAAAAGTAACATTAAGAGACAATTCCACAACAAACAATGCATTTTGTAAAGATAGTCCACCTTGGAAAGAGACAAAAGGCAGTTTCTGCAGGAAGCAAAGCAAACATTGAGATTTAAACGTTAACTTTGACATTAAACTACGACTGTTTCAAGTTTATCGCTGCTCATGAAATCATACTGCGTGGGAGGGAGGAGGTGAAATAAACAGTTATACGGTTGATTAGAAGATCCAAACTTAGATCTGAAAAACAAACAGAGAGCTCATTCTGAATAAAGACAAAGCTAAAGAAAGCACAGATCTGGAAGCTGCTGCCTTTAACCCTGGAAGTTTTAAATAAAGCACCTTATGTGATATTCACTATAAATAAACAATCAGATTGTCCAAATCCCTGCTCTGCTCACATTCACACATTCACTCACATTCACTCACATTCACCGCTCCCTCTCTCTCAGTCACTCGCCCATTCACACTGCATGTCACTCTGCCCGACCCTGATAACAGCAGGTGAGGTGTAACGTAATTGGGCGTAGACGGGCTACATAAACTTAACTGGAAGGCTCCAATAAATCACACAATCAAGTGATAAAAGGTCATAAGCTCCACTTTCTCCAAATATATAACACGTGTTTTGATGTCAGATAGAAAAGGGTTAAACTGACATCAAAATACATGTCACAAACATGTTTTTAAAAAGCCCTCTGTTATTACAGTTAACTCCAACCAAACCTGTCTATGTATGAGTCTGACTGACTTTACATGAGACATATTTGTGTTTTAGGTCACAGAAAGGGCAGAGAGTCAACACCACTGTAGATATTATTTCTTCTTTTTTGTTTTATAAAAGTCGAATTAAATCTGCACTCACATACTTCGTCTGATGATAAATTAATCCATTCGATCTCAAAAACAGTTCCAGAACAACAGGAAAACAAACTAGACTGTGACAGTCTCCCTCCACATTTAAAACTAATCACAGAGAAAAATATTTCCTGTTTCAATCTGAACTTTATTTCCTTTGGGAGCCATTGTTTTTAAACTTCAACATATGAAGCTTATTATTTTCTGTAGCAGCTTCTTCATGGGTCCAAGGGAAGGAAACCCTGTTCAAATTTGTAAGATGTCATTAAAAAATACAATTTTTAGTTCCTTTTTTTTATTAAGCTATGAACAGATTTGGAGGGAAGCCGAGTGTCTCCTTTGATGAGATCTCATTGCCTGTTTTTATTTGACTTCTTTTGTTTTATTTTTTCAGATGTTTTTAATTAGTTTCAAATTACTTTTTAATTGTCATGATGTCTCTTGCCTTGTTTTGCTGGCACATTAAGCTGTTTCTGTACTGATTTTGCCTTGAATTATGTTCAACGTTGAAGAGGGGTCTTACTAACACTGTGGTATGAATTTTTCTGTATGACAGTATTTTATTTGTTTAAACTGCTGAGATAGACTTTGTTTTGAATTTTATTTTCTTTTTTCTTTTGAAAGCCTCTCGAAAGTCTTTTGTCGCTCCCTCACATCTTCTGAAGTAACTGTTTGTTGCTTTAATTTATCCCATTCACCCCCCCACCAATCATTATGTATTGTTTATTTTGCATTTTATTTTCTACATATACAATGAAAATAAGGATGTGCCATTTAGAATTGGTATAGTATATCTCAGGTTGTTTTCAGGGTCTTTCATTTTATTTTATTTAATTCTATTGTAGTGTATTCTTATGTTTAAGAATAGAATGTTTAAGGTTAAAAGGTATGTAACTAACAGGTTTATTAAATTATTATTGAATTAATGGGTCAGTTTATCTCAAAGCTACTGTTGCTGACTATTAGGGTTGAATGATTTATCATTTTCTGATCAAATCGCAACTTCAGACATTGTGATCATGTGATCACCTAAAGTGATTTTTTTTTTTTTTTTTTGCTGCACTGCTGACTGACCCAGGATTTGTTGTGTCAGCTGTTTTACACACACATGCCTTGAGTTCAAGGCTGTTGGGAAAGATCCTTTTCCCAAGGGATGTTGAATTTTGTTTTTCTTATTATAACTCATTTAAGTTTGCTTTTTTAAATGTTTTTGTTATTAATTTATTTTTTCAACTTAGCACAATTCAAGATATTATGCACTACATTATTTTAAAAAGTAAAGAGTCAAGATGGGTCTTTTTATACAGAGGATTGGGCCACACTAAAAGGAAAAAAGAAGTCTTAAGAGATTAATCTCATAAATTTACAAGAATGAAGTCAGAAAAAGGAGAAAAAAAACGTCGCAAACATACAAGGATAAAGTCATAACTTATGAGAATAAAGTCAAATTTATGAGATAAAGTCAGACATGATATTTAAGTTTTAAACTTGTGAAAATAAAGTCATAACTTATGAAAATATGGTTCTTGCTTTACAGAAATAAAGTTGGGAACTTACAAGGATAAAGTCCTAGACTTTTGAGTGATGAACTTATGAGAATAACATCATAAACGTAAGGGTCAATGACAAAAAGAGGGTCTAAAAACTTATTTTTAAAAAGTTCTTTGAAAATGGATAAAAACATATTTCTGAGTGAAGAATTATGTTTTCTAACAGATTTCAGGAGATGACCAACATTTCAAAGTTTTTAGGTTCATTATTTTTTAGTATTTTTAATTTGAGCACCCAAAAATGTCAGGTGGCGCAACCAAATAATACTTTTATATAAATATACAAGGACAATAAAAAAGACACACTTTAATAACCGTTCATAGAGAGTTCACAGACATCACTGAGTATGTAAAAGTAAAACACAAAAAGTAAAGATTTATTTGTGAATAAGATAAATAATTTGATGTTAAAATAACATTTCACATTATTACATTGGTTGTACCACCTGACATGGAAATTGTTGAAATTGGTGAAAATTACGGGACAAAAGTTTTTTCAATTTCTCAACAGCTTTAAAATTCTTTTTATTTACAAAGAATGTTTTATTTAAAAAGGTTCAAGCATAAAAAAATGACACTGTATTTTTAATTTCCATTTACAATAACTGACATTCAATTTTTAGAGTTTAATTACTGTGGATACTTGTCAGGACGGTTGCACCACCTGACATTTTGGGGGTTTGAGGAACCAAAACAGAAAAAAACATGTTATATTTTAATAGTTCAAAGATGTGTTCAAATAACACAGGTTTCATAGAATAAAGAAATACATGTGATGAAATACTCAATTCATGATGGAAGGAAATATTGCACTGAGACACAAAAAAAGGGACGTCACGTCATTGACCCGTACAGGAATAAAGACATTGATATGACATGTGATTTGTAAACTTTCTATAATAAAGTCATAACTTAGGAAAACATCGTCATTGACTTTAAAGAATTAAGTCATAAATTTCAGAGGACACAGTCATAAACTTAAGAGAATAAAGTTTTAAACTTACGAGAATAAAGTCATGAACTTACAAGGATTAAGTCATAGACATGAAATTTAAGTTGGAAATTTACAAAAATAGAGACATAACTTATGAAAATATGGTTGTGAACTTCAGAGAATAAAGTCACAAACTTTGGAGAAAGTTTTTATCCTTGATTTTTCAATGGTTTGATGTAAGTTTCTGTCGAGTTTGTCAATGTAACTGTACTTTGTGAAAACTTCACTGAACTTGATTTGAAGAAAATTGTGAATCAGACTGAAATTGCAACATCTGCCAGAATAATCACAGTTTGGTCTTTTTCTAAATCATTCAGCTCCACTGACTATTGCTCTCTGTTTGAGTAAAATCAATTAGTCTAGACTTTTTTTAACCATTACATACAACAAAACAGGAGATGAAAGTATTGATGATTTGCGCTGTTATCTTATCAGATCAATATCAGAAATAGGCCAATACTCAAGGCTGCAATATCAGTACTGTGTGAAAAAGTTGTGTTGGGACACCCTAAAAGTTATAAACAAGTCAATGAGCAGTTGATGGTTGATGTTGATCTTTGCGCTGATGTTTCAGACAGTTTGACACCAGCTCTGTGGAGGTAAAATGATTCATCTCCATGGTGATGTTTGAAAATGAGCGGAAAAGTTTCAGAGAGTCTAACAAGGCTGCTACCAGGATGTACAAAAATATATTCTATAAGACAAGGAGTTAATCACCCCTGCACCACGCATCCAACCATTCACACACTAACACACATACACACACACAGACCACGACTCATTTCTCATCCAAACTAATGTAGGGTGTCGATGGGGGCCAGGACACAAGTAGGTCTCCTCCAGCCCAGAGCAAACAGCCTGGTTACAGCAGGGGGGGGAGGAGGAGGAGGAGGAGGAGGAGGAGGTGATGAAGAGTGTAAAGGAGAAAAAGATATTATCTCCCTGAGTCTGTTCTCCACATCAGCAGTCCAGAAATAAGTGTGACCTTTCCTCTGACCATGCGTTCACAGCAGGGTGCCACAGAGGAGCCATTAGGGACTCCACTGGAGCCAGACGCCCCATGTCCTCACGGGGGGGGGGGGGGGGGGGGGGCACACAAACTACAGCATGAGAGCGTGTGAGGGGTTACATTTACGTGCATCTTTGTGCTCAATGAGTAAGAACAACCTCTACTTAGAGAAAGTCTGAGTCTCAGTGAGTGTGTCTGAGTGTGTGTGTGTGTGTGCCCCTCCACCGGAACCTACACGCTCCTGCTCAATCGTTCCAATAATAGATGCATTAGCAGAGAGCCAGGCCATGTAATGGAGGTGCTTGGTGAATTATAGACTCCATACTCTCCAATCAATGCCCTGCTCGGTTCACACGCGGGTTGAAAATCACTGGAGGCCGTTTTCTCTGGAGCAGGTTTTTCAGCTCTCAGCGTCTCAAGAACAGACTAAAGAACAGGAAGTTTACATTTACACACGTCACAGCCTCAGTCACACAGAGAACTTAAGCTGCCATCTGTTCTTTTAGTCTGATGTATTGAAAAAGCACAAGCTGTTTGAGGTATAACTTTTCTGATTATCCAAAGAGAAAGGATTTTTTCTACCCAGCTCAGAGAACTCAGATCTTTGAATTCAAAGAAAGATGCTTGAATCAAAGAAGACAGGTGGCGTTATGACCAATGACTGTATATAGAATGGACAGCGTGCTTCTGCCTGTCACCGTTCTACGTTTTTGAAGCCAAAAAACCCCGTTTCTCTAGCCGCCATTGTGCAGCCAGAGTCTGCGCAGTAGAGAATTTCTGGTGGAGCCAAGTAAAAAATAGAAATAAAATTTTTATTTCTTCTTCTTCAGAAGGTTTAGTCTCCTTTTGGCTCTTTCTCGAAGTTTGTTATATCCCCGATAAAAACTACTCACGAACGGCAGCTGTCAACTATCGTAAAACGAAACTTATAAGACGGTTTTTAACGTCCAATAATTAATGAGGAACTAACTTCTCAGAAAAAAAAAACACCTGAACACCATGCAGCCAGATGACATCGTCATACTACCTTAGCGTAAAGATGAGAGAAACGTTTCTACCAGGTATCGTAATTTTTTAAAGTTTTCCCGGCTCATATCTGGAATACATGGGGAGGCGGGGCTTATGACCTATACTGCAGCCACTGTGGTCCCCCGCCCCGAATTGACCTATACTGCAGCCAGACACCAGGGGGCGGGGCTTATGACTTATACTGCAGCCAGACACCAGGGGGCGGGGCATCTGCTGGAGGCTTCAGTTTGAGCCGAACGTCGTTACATCCACTCATTATACACTCTATGGTTATGACAGTGGGCAAATGAGCTTAAAATGACATAATCTGATTCACAAGGTGTGTGAAAATGGTTCCATGCTCAAACAGAGCTGCAGTGCATTTGTTCAGTAGTTTTTGTGGACTTTTGGACGCTCTATGCAGCCAATGAGAAATATCAAGCACCAGCCTTATGACAGCCTTGTGTACCTACAACCAACAAAAACCAAATAATAAGTAACAACAACGCAAAATGTTGCACAACATGAAATGTAACAAAAAACTAAATTCCAAAAGCACCACATCAAAAAAAATGTAACAATCTGAAGTGTAATGATCCAAAATGTAATGCCTGAAATAACAATAACCTTAAATGAAACAACTACCCAAAGTGTATCAATGACACAACATGTGACAACAACCTGATTGAAAACAACAACCTGAAATATAATTACAACCTAAAGTGTTACAACTAGAGCTCAACCTATGCAATTTTTGGGGCCGACGAAGATACCGATACTGGGGAGAAATATCCCATATATCCACTGATACATGAAATCAGATCATTGATATGCAGAATGTATACTGTACATGCACACCAATTGTTATAATACCCCAAATCGCATTTTGGGTATGACACAGCTACGTTAAAACGCACGTTAATTAGTATTTTATTAGAAAAGTTTGGACGTGTGTATTGGCAAGAGCATTTATCTCTGTAAATTTTGCAAAGGTCTATAAAAAATTATTCATCCCAACTGCAATCACAGCCCTCAACAGCAAAGGTTTCCCATTCTTCTTTTCCCCAACTTGTCACACACAAGTTTCCTGTGGTGGCGCAGAACTGGGAAAGTTTAAAACATTTAAACTTATTATTTAACCTTGAAGACTTACAAATAGAGCTGAGTGTCACAACATTCCTGCTGATTTCATATTAGTTTAATATCAGTATCAGCCAATATTCAGAGCTGTGATATCAGTGTCATGTTGTAAATGTAAAGATTGTAGAACAGCTCTTCAAACGATATCTTACTGACTGAACTTGATGATTTCCAGCTCATGTGTAGGTGGTGTTGCATGGTAATGACAGACATGAAAGTTGGTATCTCTGCCCCCCCGCCCTCGGTGATGACAGACTTCATATGATCCTGCTGGACGTTTGTCCGTCTGCAGAGAAGCTCTTTGATCCTGAGCAGCCGTCACCATCAAACTCTGATGTTCCAGTGATGTGACAGAGTTTCAGGCTGGATTTGACTTCAAACTCCAACCTTTGCTTTGACGCCCCCCCCCTCCTCCTCTCAGGTCCCCAGGATCCCTGAACCCACGAGGCCAATCTCTCCTCCTCCGCTCCACTGATTTTATGATCACCAGCTCTTTCTTGTGACCCCCCGGCCTTTTCTTACCGGGGGGGCTAATAGATCAGATGAGGGTCTATTACAGGGCTTACAGGTGGCGCTGCCCCCCTCCCCTCCCCCTCACACTCATACACACTCACACAAACTCTACTGAAGGAATCAAACAGAGGTGGTGAGCACATCCTCAGCTCTGAACTCTGAACTGACTGTAAACACCTCAAAGTGCACATCAGGTTTATTTGAAGTGAATATTTGTGTCCACACCTGGAATCAAAGTCCTTATTGAAGCAGCAGCTTCATATTTTCTATGAGGAAAACCAGGCTCATTTTTAAGTCACAAGTTTACAGCGAGTTACACAAACTCTAGAGCAACACTGCCACCTGGTGGAGGATTTGACAGAAGAAACTGCATTTGATGAATATAACTGCAAACACCAAATCATGAAAAGTTTGATTTAGTTTGGATCAAAAGAAGGATGTTTGTTAAAAAATTTGGAGATAAGGGCAATTTAAATCTCAGCAATAATAAAAGAGCAGACACTCTGAGGGTGAGGTATTTGTTATATAGAACAACTGACTATGGCTGAAAAATTTGACTTTCAAAACTTTTATCTTATTTCAATGAATACAAAGTAACTAGGTAAGAACAAAGCAGAAGTTTTTCTTATGAACCTTGAGCATCAAAAAGCTTTATCATCAAATCTTTCTTCCAATCCAATCACATATCTCCCCTTTTAACCCTTGTATTGGCTTCAGATTTCCTTTGCATCTTATGTGTTGCTTAACAAAAACAAGCAATAAATCACTATTTATTAAAGCGGCACATTTAATGAAAAGGATTAAGACTAAATAACTTTGAAACAAAGAAGAGCTTTCCAGATTTACATGGTACATTTGATTTTAGATAGAAATGTGAGGCACCTGAAAAGTTTGTTCAATAACATGTTCATGCAGTCAGTACCATTTTTGTTACTTGTGGCTGTTTTTAGCTCACTTTAATTATTTTTTACTCTTTCATTTCACTGCTTTTAGACAATACTTTTGCTAGTTTGCAAATATTTTCCAAGTTTTTTCTCAATTTTTTTCTCAATTTTTCTAAAAAGCGGTGAAGGACGAAAATAGTCAAAAAGAAACAAAAATCAGCAAGAAAATTCTAAAAAAAAAAAAAAAAAAAAAAAAAAAAAAAAAAAAAAAAAAAAAAAAAAAGTAGTCAGAAGGTCGCAACAATGGAGGAAAATGTGACAAAAAATCAGTAAAAAGTGGTAAAAAAACATTTTTTAAAGAGCCAAAGGCAACAAAAATCAGCAAGAAAATTCTGAAAAAATAGTCAAACTGTAGCAAAAATGGGGAAATGTGGGAAAAAAAGCAGTAAAAAGTGGTGAGAAAAAAAGAGCAAAGGGCATAAAATCTGGCAAGAAAAATATGAAAAAATCAGATTTAGCAACAATGGGGAAAAAAAGTGACAAAAAACAGTGAAAAACGAAAAAAAGGAGCCAAAGTTAATAAAAACTGGCGACAAAATTCTGCTAAAACTAGTCAGGGGATAGCAACAATTGGGGGGGAATGACAAAAAACATTCAAAAGTGATTAAACAAAGAGCCAAAAACATAAAAAAGAAAAAAAGAAATAGTCAGGCGGTAGCAAATAGTGGTTTAAAAAAATGGGAGAAGTGACTAAAATGGGCAAAAATCAATCACATGTACCAAAAAGAAATGTCATGGGTTGTTGTGCCATAATTAATGTGCCTACAATTTGTTTGTTTAAAAACACATCGAATGGGCCTAGAAAGAATTGCACAAAACAATCGCAATTCAAATTACAGGGAAAATAATCTCAATTAGATTATTTTTGCAAATCATTCAGCCCTATTTATGAAGATAACTTTGTTTTTGTCTTTATATCTTCAATTATTCATGTCTGTCTCTAAATCTGTGAGACAGAGCATGTAAGGGAATGGAGAGAAAGTGATACATTCCTGTTTCAAAAGTTGACATTTTCTGTCAGTGTTTATCAACATTACTCAGTCTTTTCAAGAATTTTAAAGTTTTATCTTTTCTTGTACTTTTTCAATTATTTTAGATCTGGTTCCTGAGTTTATAAGTTTTGGCTACATGCTTGTATAAAAGGTGCTGTGTGTGTGTGGGGCGCAGATGGCCTAGTGGATATGGCTACGCACCATGAGGTTTGCCCTCGAGCGGGTGGCCCGGGTTCGATTCCCGCCTGTGGCCTGTTTCCCGCATGTCATTCCCCACTCTCTCCCCCTTTCCCACATATCTTTAAAAAAAAAAAAAAAAGGTGCTGCGTGTAGGACAGAAAGACAGAAAAGAGGAGAGAAAGATAAGGGGGGGGGGGGGATAAAGGAAGACAGATAAAATACAAAAAAGATAGATCAGAGAAAGGAAAGATGAAAAAGAGGAAGTGAGGTGGCACAAAAGTATCAAAAAGATAACAGAACAAAGTGACTATATTGAATGTAGAAAAAGGAAAAAATTGAGAATGTAAAGATAAGGGAGAAAAAGTAAAAGAAGGAATAAATGACATGGCGCAAAAGAGGAATTTAAGTAAGAAACAAACAGAAAAAGACAGAAACAAAGAAACAGAGAAAGGAAGGAATAGAAGAAAGTTTGAGCTGTGTTCAAAGAGTAATGTGATGTGATGTCACCAGTTGCTGGGCAGATCAGTTGGACGACAAGTTGGAAACATACAAACATGCATTTGGCTGCATGTTTGCATAATTAATGCTTTTTGTAAGAAAGAAAGAAAAGAAGAAAACAGACATGGGGTAAAGTGAGGCAGAGATAAAAACATGTGAAACAAGTTAAGATGAGGCAAGTAAAAGAAGAAAAATAAACAACTAAGTGAAGGAAAAGGTCAAAGAAAGCAAATGTGAAAAGAGCAGAGAGATGACAAAAAAAATAAAGAGGTAGAGGAAGATGAGGAATCAAAACATGAAAGGACAAAAAAGTGATAATGTAAATAAAGGTAGAGGAGACAAGAACTTAGAGAGAAAAAAAATATTTGAGGACATAAGAGAGCAAACAAGGAAGTAAAGTAAAAAAAAAAAGACAAAGATTTTAAAGAGGGAAGAGAAAGAAAGATGAGTTTCAGTGTAGTGATGTCATCAGTTGCTAAGCAGATTAGTTGGTCTACAGAGGTTGGCACATGCAGCCCATGAGATGAGTCCTACATTTTAAAGAAATTGGAATTTAATTTTTTCATTATTAGGACAATCTGGCTGGAATCAACTGAATGAATTTTCTTCATTTTTTATTTTCTTCTCTCACAGGTCAAGGATTAGATGAAAGAAAAGAAGCAGTGTTAGGAGCAGAAACAAGGTTATTGAAAAGTTTGCTTTGTATGAAAATCTTCTCCCTGACATTTTTATCTCCACAGATTGATTTTGACTTTAGATTTCTCACATTGGACGAGAGAAAGACAACAAGTCTAAACGTCCCTCGAGCTACAACGACGAGACTCAGTTCAACACACCTTTTCGACACGTCGACAAAACTACGACCGAGTGTACACCACGTTGGGCCGCTACCACTACTGAGTATTGTGTCTTGGCCAGACTCGTGTTTCAGTCGCTCTTCTCAGAGAGACGGAGGGAGAGAAGGCAAAAAACACAGAGAGGTGGAGGAGAAGAAAGAGACACTCACCCTGACAGTACCTCAGCCCGTCTCGTCTTCACCCGTCCCTCGACCTCTCTCCTCGTCTGACTCTCGACCCTGACCTGAGGTCTGACTTTGTGTTTCCTAGTTCAGTAGGAGAGACAAAAACATTTTAGTTGGTTCCGAAATTTTTGTAGACATTTTGACCAGACTTTAGTGTTTGCGTCACTCTCTCGTACTTCTCACTACGCTTACTTGAAGGACAGCATGGACCTGCTGCTCTCACAGTTCCCCATAGGTCCTGAACTCTCACACTGAGCAGGAAACGCAGCCGTGTCCTCCACAGAGCTCACTGAGGCAGAACCAAAGAGAAAGTGAAAGAAAAAGGTGAAGAAAGTCCCCTGATTGATGTATCCATTGTTTAATCACTTAACTCAAGCTACAACCTGCTGCTGTCAGCAAGAAGATGAAATGAACAAATAGAAGTGAGGCTGAGAATTAAAGAAAGACTTTCCAGACCGCCTACCACTTAGGCTGAAATTCAGTTTGTAGTAGGGTCAATGACGTGACGTCCCTTTTTTGTGTCCGAGTGTAATATTTCCTTCCATCATGAATTGAGTATTTCATCACATGTATTTCTTTATTCTATGAAACCTGTGTTATTTGAACACATCTTTAAACTATTAAAATATAACATGTTTTTTTGTGTTTTGGTTCCTCAAACCCCCAAAATGTCAGGTGGTGCAACCGTCCTGACAAGTATCCACAGTAATTAAACTCTAAAAATTGAATGTCAGTTATTGTAAATGGAAATTAAAAATACAGTGGCATTATTTTATGCTTGAANTCAAATTATTTATCTTATTCACAAATAAAAGAAATAAAACACACAAAATGAAAATGTATGAGTCACTACAGACACTTGAGAGATACTTGCCAATAATTTCACACAGAAAAAATAACAGGAACATATAAATATATTTTCATATATTTGGTTGCGCCACCTGACATTTTTGGGTGCTCAAATTGAAAATACTAAAAAATAATGAACCTAAAAACTTTGAAATGTTGGTCAACTACTGAAATCTGTTAGAAAACATAATTCTTCACTCAGAAATATGTTTTTATCCATTTTCAAAGAACTTTTTAAAAATACGTTTTTAGACCCTCCTTTTGTCATTGACCCATGTAACACTGTTATTGTGATGAGAAATACTGAAGTATTAATATCAAACACCTGCATCTATCATAAAGAGATCCTGAAACAAAATTCAGATAGAAATTATGATGCAGAGATCAAACTTTTAAGAAATAGAATAAAATATTGAAAAAAAATGTGCACAGAGAGAGGGAGAGCACAAATGTTCACATTTAACTGATTTTGATTAATCATTTTGATATTCAGTGATTGATGAGTGTATATACATACATATATCCAGGGGTGGAAGTAAGTAATTACAAACACTCAAGTTACTGTAATTAAGTAGTTTTTTTGTTTTTCTGTTATTCTTTTTTTAGGGGGGTGGGGGGGTGCTTGTACTTTTATGAGTAGATTTTCAGGTTTGTACTTTTACTTGTATTTAAGTAATCATTATACCATGTCATCTACTTCGTTACCTTTAAATAATTGAGTACTGAGTACAATTTTAATTCATACCCAGACCTTTTATCTGTGTTGTTACAGCCAATAAGGTGATTTGACAGAAAACAAACCAATGCAAATTTCCCAAAACCAGACCCTAAATCTCTCCCTGAATTTTTTTTTTTTCTCAATGAATTCAAAATGTTCCATGAACCACTGGAAATAATGAAAAGCCAAAAAAAAAAAAAAAAACGTGAAAAAAAACCTTTTCAATTACTATTCCCTTTCCATGCTTAATCTTATTTATTCATTTTTTGATGTATTTTATTAACTTCTAATTTGGCTTATCTGATTTTTTTCCCTGTAACTTCACCTCTGGCCGATATAGTGAATTAATGACTGAAAAGCCAAATGTACCCATGGTTTATTTTCTATATTTATGATAAAGTTAAACATTAGAAAAAAAATCCATGAGCTCCAGTTTTGAAAACAGAAATCCAGAGTCGTATACTACTAAACAGATCAAACAGAACAGTCATACTACATACTACATGTGAAAGTAGTTGTACTTTCACATGTAGTATGTAGTAGGCGGCGTGGTAAACAGCCTATTTGACTGCTCTCAGGTCAGTGTTCATCAGGAAGTGTTTAGCTTGAGTTCCTTTCTTGTTGGTGCAGGGATCAGAAAAAGAAACATGCTTTGTTTTCACTTTGATGTTGTAAGGATTCTCACCGGGCTGAGGGTCAGCTGGGTTCAGAGGGATCAGGATGTCCGAGCTGCTGTGGACCTTCATCCCCTGTAAAGGACTCCATGTGGAGACAGAGGGCAGGCTGCCAACCACCATCCTGTTACAAGACCAGAGAGAAGTCACTTTATTCATCAATCTGAGCTCTTTTATCTCTGTTCTTTTCAGTCTTTGAAATAAACCATCAGAATGTCTTATCAGCATTTGTTGGTCATGGACTCTAAACTCAGGGATCCTAATCTCTCCGTGTCCATTATGTAAAAATATAGGAGCTCATTAAAAAAATATTTCTACTTTTACTTCTAATACTTAAGTACATTTTATATTAGGAAATAGGAAAGCTAATAAGTAAACTAAATATCAGCTACTTTCAGACTTTTACTCCAGTCATATTTAAAAGGTGATTTAACTTTTTCCAAACTTGTTTCCTGATAGGATACTTGTACTCTTACTCAAGTATTACTTTTAAGTGCTTTAAACAGACTGGTCTTGAGTATCAGTGTCTGGCCTCAGCAGCCTTCATGACGACCCGATATCTTGAAGTCAGGCTGGTATCAGCCCGATACTGACACCTGGTCTCTGCACTCGCTCGTCCCTAGTTTTTATTAGGGATGTCCTGATACAACATTTTCACTTCCAATACGATACCGACATCACAGTCCTGAGTAATGGTCCATACCATACCATAGCATGAATGGTGTGACATTCAGCTCTATTTGTATGTACTCAAGGCTTGAATAACCTTAGGGGGAATGTTCAAAGTGTAAATGTATTCACATTCCCCAGTTTTGTGACATCACAAGAAACTTGTGTATGACTAATTTTGCACTCAGTCGCAATGTCTTTTTCTGACTAGAACAAAAACAGCTGCCACTACTGGCCAACTTCACCAGTACTCTTTGCTGCTTTATAAAAGTCCAAGTTTTATATAGTCTACGGCACTGATTCCCAACCTGTGGTCCGCGGCCCCTTGGTGGGCCCCAGAGTTCTTACAAGTGGGCCACCAGATCATTTCCAAAAAAGCATGATTTTAGAGGAGGGTAATAATATAAAGATACAAATATACAGAATAATGAATTATGCTAAAACTCAAATAAGTTTTAAAACAAATTAAAACTGTTCAAATAGTCGTTAAGAAAAAAAAAACCTTTAAGAAGTCATGTTAGAGCCCAGTATATAACATGGCCCACAATGCAAAAAGAGCCTGAAATGTACTAAAAAGATTAAATAAAGCTGAAAACACAAACTAACCAGTTATTACATTATTTCAACGACCCGGCCTTTCATTGTTTTTATTACGTCATTTTGGGGTTTATATTATTGACTGGGTGTTACATTGTTGAACAATGTGAACCAACTTATTGGGTCAGAAG
The DNA here is from genome assembly GCA_008086565.1 of Thalassoma bifasciatum. Taxonomy (NCBI): domain Eukaryota; kingdom Metazoa; phylum Chordata; class Actinopteri; order Labriformes; family Labridae; genus Thalassoma; species Thalassoma bifasciatum. The sequence continues at coordinate 123,158 of RPOG01000820.1, forward strand.
TCAAAAGTGGGCCGCAAACATTTTTGAGACTTATAAGTGGGCCCTGAGTTGGAAAAGGTTGGGGACCACTGGTCTACGGCTTAAACTAAACATGCTTGCTTAGTCAACAAATTTATGTAAAAATATGGCACTGGAACCGAGCGGCAACTTCAAGGTTGGAAAATATGAGACAATGCTGAAGTGCTAAAAAGCTGCTGTTCTTTCAGTGACCACTTGAGGCTGGCCCCAGAAGTACCAGAAGTCACATACACACCAAGCAAAAAAGCGGTTTTCAGAGCCAGAATTACTATGAGTACAGCCTGATAGAAAACCTGCTTCCCTCTGTCTCAATAATTTTGCTAACGGCGCATACTGTGGGGGGATGAATTTTTTTTTTCTAACTTGCCGGTTTAAAAGATAATAATATTCGGAGCTCAACCAATCAGAGGCACAGCTCAGATGAGGTGACTGACAGGCGTCACATCGTTCTCAGTTTGGACCGTCCCATTTCCAATATTACCAGCTGTACTGTTTCAAAACTGGGCTTCAGAAACAGACGGGTGATGTCACATAGACTACATCCATTTATCATACAGCCTATGGTTCATCAAGCGTCTACATGAGGCTGGAAGTGCACAGAGTCACATACACACCAAAAAAAACCAGCAGAAATTAACATGTTTGCAGCCTGGAACAAATTCTGTTTTATTGTCTGAATTGCTGAATTGTCACTTGGCAGTTTAGAAGATATTAAGATTGCAAACTTCCCCAATGAAGTAACTTAGCACATGTTGTTGCTGTGATCACATGGGCTGGGTCCAGAGCTGCTGTAGCAGAGTCTGGAATGAGCTACTTGTATCAAAGTGCTCACACCGGAGATAATAGCTACAGGTTGACGTAATCGAATATTCGTTTTTTGCTGCTTTTGGACCGATAGCCAATATCAACATCAGCTCGGGCCACCCCTAGTTTTTAAAAAATTACTTGACTTCTGCTTCTAAAAACTTCTACTGCCTCTCATTTCTGGTTAAATAAAGCTAAATTCTGCACAAGAGGAAGCTTACTCCTTGATTTGATACATCATTTCCCACAGCCCATAATTTGACATCTCTATATCTAAGAAATAAAAACTAAGAGTGTGTCTTAATTAAAGTCATTATTTTTTATGATCTGCTTTAACGACTTTCCACAGGATTGATGAGGTTAGTGCAGAGCAGTTTCCGTCAGTACAATGAGAAATTTAGAGGATTTCTCCTTCAGGGTTTGATGATAGGACTCACTGATCAGAGCTGATCCTCTCCTCCTCCTGGTTTTGTGCTTTAGGCTTGTACACCTCCTCCTCCTCCTCTTCCTCGTCATTGTCTATACTCTTTCTGTCCTGCAGAGGAGGCGTGGTAGGAGGGGGAGGGGTGCGACATGGATGCGGAGACCCCACCCAGCTGACGATGCCCGGCTCGTCCAGGCCGTTCTGAGCCGGTGATTCCGACAGGTCCGGCTCCAGCGGGTCCACTCCTTCCTCCACACTGCTCTGAGCGGGGGCCGTGTGGCTCTTCCTCATGGCGGCGACCTTCTGGGAGTCCTCCTCGCCTTCCTCTTCATCCTCAGCCCCTCCGTCCAGGTCGTCATCAAAGGAGATGATGTTGGTGATTTTCTTTTTCCTGCGGCGCTCTTTCCTCAGCCCTGAATCTGGAGGGAAGAGATGAAAAAGAAATGTTTGAAAACTCCATCTCAACGTTTTTTAACCGTTTTTTCTCCAGTTCCCGACAAAAGTTCAAACTAAAATATGAACATGATGACATCAGAGCCATGAGCTTATTTCAATAAGACCTTAAGAGTTGCGTTACTCAGCGAGTCCTCTACCATTTAATAATCAGAACAAGTCTTCCCACTTAAAGGAGCTGACACGCCGAGTAAAGTATCATTTAAAATTCACTGCAGAGTAAAGTTTAAACCACAAGGCTAAAACGAAAAAGTGTCTTTATCCCTCTGAGTCCTGCATAAGAAAAGAAACGGTGAAAGTTTTCTCTCCATGGGACGGACAGAGGCAGACAGCTAAACGAGGTCAAACCAGGAGGCAAAGACTCTGAGAGTTTATTCCCTTCATGAGGGATTTCATGGCTGCTACAGCTCCCTGCTGCTCAGAGGCTGTGCCTGTCCTTTGATTTACTCCACCTGTGGATTTATCATGAAAACTCAGGATGGAAATCACTAAAAACAGCTTTAATTAGCAGATTAGACAATAACATTACCAGGCTGTCTTAATCATCACCCAGTTTCAAATACTACATTCTGATTGGTCAAAAAGTGTTGACAGCCCCTTGATAGTGGTTATTATAGAACATTAAATAAAGCCTTACTCACACAGGAATAGTCTCACCTGGGGACCTCTGATCATTTGTAATAATTGCAGAGGACGTCTGTGTTTTTGTGTGTGCTAATAAACTGAAATTTGTATCCTACAATTTGTATTTCAAAAATTCAAGGGCAAATCCTCAACCATTTTACAGGACACACTTTGGTCCTCTGAAAACACACCTCCTGGCCATAAAGAGAAAAAAAAAGGTCACACATTCAAATATTTTGTTGGATAGCCTTTAGCTTTGATTATAGCACACATTTGCAGTGGTATTGTTTAGATCAGCTTATATAAGCTTCTATAAGGAACCCCAGATCATACACTTCACAGAGTTTCACCCTAAAATGCAGGAAACATGATGAAAAAAATCTGCGTTTACATGGAAACGTCGTAGTATATATGTCAGGACTGTAGATGGCAATATAATTGTGCAAGCCATATACACGTAAAGTGTTTCGAGGCTGAAGAAGAGGTGAGCTGATCATCTGGAGTTTAGACTAAAACCCTCTTCTCTGATTACAGAAATAGTGCAATAAATGCACATTTTGTAAGAAGGCAGTAGGGCTGAAAGATTTATCGTTTTCTGATCGAAATTGTGATTTCAGGCATCACGATCATGTTTTCGCCAAAACTGCAATTTTTTTGCTCCTGACTGACCCAGGATCTTAGTGTCAGCTGTTTCACACACACACACACACACACACACACACACACACACACACACACACACACACACACACACACACACGTGTTTAAGTATAAAACTGATGGAAAAATTCCTTTTTTTCCCTGGGATTGTTGAATCTTGTTTTTCTTATTATCCCTTATTTGATTTTAGGTTTTTTTTTAATTGTTTTGTATTTTATCTTTTTAACATAAAACAGCTATTTTGCACTCAATTGTTTTTAAAAGTTAAGAGTCAAAGGCAGCTCTTTTTGTTCTTCAGTTATTAAACTAACAATGCGATTAAAAAGTCTGGTTTAAAAAAAGCAAGAGTCGTACTTAAAGTTCCAACTCAGTGGAGATGTTCGACTAAGGGTTTTAAGAAAAGTCTAACTTTGGCTATTTATCTCAAAATCTTCTCTTTTTTTTCAAAATTGTGCCTTTTATTTATTAACGTTGTCTTAATTTCATATGGTTTCGACTTAAATCTTAGAATTTTAACTTTTTTTTATCAAAATTTCTGCTTTTTATCTCAAATGTTGCCTTTATTTCAAAATTTTGATGCTTAATCTAAAAAATTTGACTTTTTATCTTGGACATTTGCCTTTATCTAAAACTTTGACCCTTAATGTGAAAGTTTAGACTTTTTTCACATAATGTTGGATTAATTACATAAAATTTGGATTTTTTTAAATCTCAAAATATTGACTTTTTGTCAAAGAATTTTGTCTTTATTTTTCAAAATTTCCACTTTTTAACTTAAATATTGACCTTTATATCTAAAACTTCAAAATAATACTTACCTTCATTTTTATCCTTGCATTATAATAAAAACTTTGATGTTTTGATGGTTTGATGTAATTCTCTGCCGGACATTGTGAAAACTTCACTAAAGCTTGATTTTAAAAAAATTGTAAATTGAATTGAGATCCCAATATCTACCAGAAAAATCGCAATTAGATCATTTTCTAAAATCGTTCAGCCCTCGAAGGCAGTCAATAGATTCAGCAGCACACGGACGTAACGGTGGGTTGCTGTTGTCGTTGTTGTTTTTTGGCTCACGCATGACACAGTGGAAGTTCAATGCACACGCACAAAGCTGAGCGTGACATCAGCATTTCCAGGGGAAACACCAGCATTTACAAGAGAACACTGGAAAAGGCTTTCAAGAAAAATTCCAAGGCTGAAACACAAGAATACTTTGGTATTTCACCCAAAAACCAGTATTGTGTTAATGGCCCCTTAGTTCCTGTTGGCATCATATTGGTAACCACTGAGACCAGAAAGTTATTTTTGTTTGGTCTGCTGTACAAGTCAAACGGCACAGGTGTTCTACACTGGATTTTCAGTGAAATACCAACAACATTAGAAAAGCAAAAGAGTGCAAATTAGATTAGCCCACTACTTTATGTTGGGGTTTTATCTCACTTTGTTGTGATTCTGTTTGGTATAACCACCACTAACCATACATGGTCACTTATACATGGTCACTTACTCTACAACGTTTCACAGCGTTTCACCCTGAAACGTATGAAAACATAATGACAAAAATTTGCGTCTACACACCATAGACTGTATAAAACACGAACACGCTGTCAGGCCTGAAGAGGGTGACATAACTGTAGGAGCTGTGTACATGACAACAGTATAGAGGCAGAAGAAGAGGTGAGCCGGTCATCTGGAGTAAGTATTAAAAACTCCTTCTCTGATTGCAGAAATAGTGCAATAACTGTACGTTTTGGTAGAAGTAAGTCAGTAGATTCAACAGCAGAAGAACGAAACTGTAAGTCACTGTTGTTGTTGTTGTTTGGTTCGTGCCTGGCACAGTGGAGGCTTATTGCACACGAGCACTGCTGAACGTGACGTCAGCTTTTCCAGGTTTTAACCATAGACTGTATAATCAGTGAACATAACGACAGTCAGCTCTAACTGAAGCTTCCAGCAGATGCCCCGCCCCCTGGTGGCTGGCTGCAGTATAGGTCATAAACCCCACCTCCTCATGCATTCCAGATATGAGTCAGGAAAACTTTTAAAAAATGACTACACCTGATAGAAATGTTTCTCTCAGCCTTACGCTAAGGTAGTGTGACAATGTACTTTGGCTGCATTGTGTTCAAGTCTTTTTTTTTTTTGCTGTTCGTGAGTAGTTTTTATCGGGGATTTAAGAAACTTTGGGAAAGAGAGCCAGATTCGGCTCCACTGGAAATTCTCTATTGTGCAGACTCTGGCAACGCAAGGGCAGCCGGATCTGGCTCCAGTAAAGCAGCTTTTTTTTGTTTCAAAATCATACAACAGTGACAGGCGGAGCCACGTTTTCCATTCTATATACAGTTTATAGTTCAGTGTTTACACGGAGACTGTGAAAACGGCCAAAAGTTCCACTCTGGAGTGCGTTTTCAAAAATTTGTGTTTGCGTGTCATTTGAAAACCGTTGTCGTGTAAACAGGGCCAATAACATTGATATTTCTGTTTGTTACCAGCAGAGGTGCTGCGGGGAAGAACAGGTAGGGGGTCTGAAGCTCCGTCCGCTCTGGGGTTGAAGCCTGGTACCACAGCTGTGGCCGTGCTGATCTCCCTCAGCAGGCTGCTCACCCCCTGGGTGGACTCCTTCCACAGGCTGCCGATGCCCTGAGTGGACTCCTTCAGGAGGTGAGACACCGAGGTGCCCCCCCCTCGAGTCACCCCACCGTTCAGGTCGCTGTTGTCGATGTTGATGGCGAACAGGATGGAGTTCAGACCTGGAGAGGAGCAGAAGGTGATTTATTACAGAAACATCCAGGTTCAAACTACTGTTCAGTGCTTGGTAAGCCTTTCAGAGCACACACACACACAGACACACACACACACACACACACACACACACACACACACACACACACAAAACCAGGAGATAAGAGATGAGCTCAGTTCTCCTGCTTGTGCATGAAAAGAGAAGAAAAAGCTCTGGCATCAGATCAGTGGTTTATGATTTTAATATTTCAGAGTTTATGCTCATCTTGGTTTTGCTTATCAATAGTTCAACAGCAGGAGCACATCATTATCTCTTAGCATCAGCCACGTTCTGCTACGCTGAATAAGGAAAATGCAAAGTCGGGAGATGTTTTGCTTTGGTAGCAGCTTTTTTTTTTCTCTGTGACACATGTTTGAATTTCACAAACAATTAAAGTAAGGAGATACATATTTAAATACTTAGAGTAAAAGTGAGGACTTTGCTGTTTTTCAAATCCTTTGTACTGTTCCAGAGAAAGAGTAATAATGGAAAAGAACAAAGGAGACAAAGGAAAAACTGGCATGGAACAAGGTGATGACTGAAAGAGGTGTTTGTTGTCTCTGAACACTGTCATGCAGGAAATCTCACACTATCTAACTTAGTCCCATGAGCCTTTGCCCTGAAAACCTGTCACTGATCCAAGTCGCTACCCACCTATGGGTCACTATAATATCAACCAAAGCCATTAGAAAACAGGATCGTCAAGATGGCGGTCACCATGTTGGAAATTCCAACTCCGTTCTTGACACTTGCTAAAGCGTGGTGTTGATACTACACACCCTTTTATCCATAACTACTTCCTGTTAAGCACTTAAGTCTGGTAAAAAAAACTAAAGGATGATAAAGCTGCTATTTCTTTATGAACTCACGAGAAAAAGAAAAAATCATCCATGCACTGCAAAAACTGAAATTTAAGCAAGTCATTGTGTCTTATTTTTAGTAAAAAATTGTCTTACTTTTTTCATTTGAGCCACATTCACCAGACCAGGTCATAAAAATGTCTTAATTCAAGTTTTTTACAGACAAAAATACAGTTTGAATTGCTTGTAGCAAGTAAAAAAAAATCTGCCCATGGGACAGGGCTGAAAGATATAACGTTATCGTATTGGTATCGAAATATGAAAATTCAAGATATTAATATTCAGATATCAAAGATATCAATGATGTAGATTTTCCCAGCTCCCCCTGCATGTAAAGCTCAGACAGTCACATGATTATTGGTGACTTTCTGTTAATGTTAATGACTGACAGTAAGCTCCAATCAATTAACCACACTTTCCACATCCTGTTGTATTATCATGCTTTTATTTTTCTGAAAAATGCTTAGTCTTCTCTCATCCCGGAGTCATAATGTATTGTATCAGTATCATTATAATGTTATGATATTATTATTATGACATCGATATTAATGTTGAAAAAACTGGCATTAATAATGTGATACAAAATTTTGTCCATATCGTTCAGCCCTTCCATGGGATAAGACAAAAGTTTCTTGTATTACGACATTTTTCTAATTTCAAAAAACTTCACATGGAAATTTTCTTCTCCCATTGGCAGATTTTTTTTGACTTGTTACAAGCAACTCAGACCTCATTTTATCTTTGACCCTTAGTTCCCAGGGCCCGCCGGCGGGCCCATTGCCATTCCTCTGACAGTGTTTTCACTGCATTTATCCTGATGTGAACTTAAAAAACATGTCATTTTCTGGAACTAGAGACTTAAATCTTTCAAATGAGGTGTCACTGATAAATTTTGACCCTGTGGTTCTTCAGTTGTAAGCTTTATGGTATGTAGGCCAGGATTGGGTGGGAACTAAGGGGTTTTAAAAACCTTGAAATAAGACATTTTTATGACCTTGTTTGATGAATGTGGCTCAAATCGAGAAAAATAAGAAAATTTGCACTAAAAATAAGACATAATGACTTGCTTAGATTTCAGTTTTTGCAGTGCATGGATGAAATTTCTTGCTCCCCTTCCTTCTTTTTAACATAACTTGTTTACATATTGCCACCCATTGTTTCTATGAGACTGTAAATTAGACAACCAGCCGTCGGGTTCGTTCAGGTGAACACCATTCTGTGCGTGACATCATTAATGTCTAACTGAGTGAGTGTGTCACTACACCAGCATCAGCTGTTCACATTCTTCAGCATACAGGTCAGATTTAAGAATTTAATCTGAACAGTCAAATAAAAAAGAGGATCTGAGCATTAAGACCAAACATGTGGACATGGCCTTAGCCTTCGAGCCAGTGTGAATAAAAAAAGCCTCTGATTTCTTCTGAGTCACTGTAGATCTTTATTAGGCCTTCACTCCTTCATCCCTATTAGCTGCTGCTATTTATCTCTCTAAAGTCGTCCTCAGTGCTCACAGTCGATCTAAGCGTGACATGCAACATCAGGACGTTAACAAGTCTGAGCTTTCCTCTCTTGCTGCTCCAGCCACAGCTTCAACAGCAAATATCAAAACAGAAACTCACCTGCTGCCATAGTGGGGAGCATGCTCGCTCTCTCCTCATCCAGAATAAAAGCCCAGTCTTCATAGAATGTTCTAGAAAACACACACAGAAGATGAATGAATGTCTCTTTTTAAGAATGACAGGTAAAATACAGCTGTGCTCATAAGTTTACACACTCTGGTGGTTTTGGCCTGATAACATGAACACAAGTTGACACAAATGTGTTTGGATGGCTACTAAAGGTAACCATCCTCACCTGTGATCTATTTGCTCATAATCAGTGTGTGTGTATAAAAGGTCAGTGAGTTTCTGAGCTCCTGACAGACCTTTTCAACTTTCATCCAGTGCTGCACTGTTGTTTCTGGATTCTGAGTCATGGGAAAAGCAAAATTGTCAAAGGATCTGCGGGATGCCAATAAACAGTGTTCAAACTCTAATTAAGAAGTGGACAATGAGGGATTTTTGTCAAAACCAAACCAAGGTCAGGTACACTAACAAACATTTCAGCTCCAACTGCCAGGAAAATTGTGTGGTATGCAAAGAAAAACCTACAAATACTTTCAGCTGTAATACAGGAATAGCAGAATAAAGTGAAGGTTCTGGAGTGGCCATCTCAGTCTCCTGACCTCATTATCATTGAGCCACTTGGGGGAGATCTCAAACCTACAGTTCGTGCAGGAGAGCTCAAGAATTTACAGAAACTAGAGACTTTTTGCCAAGAAGAATGGGCAGTTTGACCATCTGAGATAATAAAGATCCACAACAACCACAAAAGACTTCAAGCTGTCACTGATGTTAAAGGGGGAGAAAACCCATTTTTACAGAAAAGCTTTTATTTTGTGATTTCATCTACTTTTACTTTTGATTTTACTAGTTTTGCTTTTGTTGTTTTTGTGGTTTTATGAATTATGGTTTGCCTATGGTTTTATTTTTGCTTGACTGCTCTTTTATTTGTTTTACTGTCTGCTGTTCATTTTTACCTGTTTTTATCGCTTATTGTGAAGCACTATGTTACCTGTAGTGAAAAGTGCCATATAAATAAAGTAGTAGTAGTAGTAGTAGTTGTAGTGGTAGTAGTAGTAGTTCTGCCAGGGTGTGTTAACTTTTGAGCACAACTGAACCAGTGATCAGTGGGAAAAGAGGATTCTTATGTTTTTGGGTCAATGACAAAAAGAGGGTCTAAAAATTTATTTTTAAAAAGTTCTTTGAAAATGGATAAAAAACATATTTCTGAGAGAAGAATTATGTTTTCTAACAGATTTCAGTAGTTGACCAACATTTCAAAGTTTTCAGGTTCATTATTTTTTAGTATTTTTTAATTTGAGCACCCAAAAATGTCAGGTGGTGCAACCAAATATATGAAAATATATTTATATGTTCCTGTTATTTTTTCTGTGTGAAATTATTGGCAAGTATCTCTCAAGTGTCTGTAGTGACTCATACATTTTCATGTTGTGTGTTTCATTTCTTTTATTTGTGAATAAGATAAATAATTTGATGTTAAAATAACATTTCACATTATTACATTGGTTGTACCACCTGACATGGAAATTGTTCCAGTCACCAATGAAGTGAAAAAACCTTTTTTATCAGTATTTCAGAGAAATCTACTTTGAAAAGGTGAACCAGTGTTTACAGTATACCCGAGGAGACCGACTACGTCAAAGGACAAAGGACAAAATAAGAGAAGTGAAATTTTATTTTCAGATTACAATGCCAACGTGGTGGGACTGTAAACTGTTCCACTTTTAATGCCCTGTTTTCAAAAAATGTAAAGAGTTGTCGAAATTTTAAGAAAAATAAACGTTTCTATGTTTTATTTAAAAAGGGTCAAGCACAAAATAATGCCACTGTATTTTTAATTTCCATTTACAATAACTGACATTCAATTTTTAGAGTTTAATTACTGTGGATACTTGTCAGGACGGTTGCACCACCTGACATTTTGGGGGTTTGAGGAACCAAAACACAAAAAAACATGTTATATTTTAATAGTTTAAAGATGTGTTCAAATAACACAGGTTTCATAGAATAAAGAAATACATGTGATGAAATACTCAATTCATGATGGAAGGAAATATTGCACTCAGACACAAAAAAAGGGACGTCACCTCATTGACCCTTTTACATCTCGTCAGCCTCCTTTCAGACACAAAAACAAATTCTATGGAAGCATGACATATAAAACAAACATAGGAGTACACAGTGCACTCACCCCAGGCGTGGGCGATCAGCCAGCAGCGTGTGCAGGTAACGCTCCAGCGAGTGTTCGTTGAGAGCGCAGCGCAGCCAGGCACGACCTCGGCCCAGCTCTGAGGAGATCTGACGCAGCGAGTAGAAGCGCTGCAGCTCGTGACGGTTCAGGTGCTCCTTTACGTAGAACCAGAAAGTCAACTCTGTGGGGAGGAGGGAGGAGAAAAAGGGAAAGAGGGAAAGTCGGAGAAAAGGACGACAGGAGTTTGTGGAATATGGAAAAATAAGAAAGATTGGAGCGTAGGGGTGAGCAAAGTTTGAGGGGACAGAAGGTTGAATATATTGTCAGAGAGAGGTGTGAAGAGAGGAGGAGGAGGAATACAGTCACAAAGGTGAGAGTCAGTTATCTCATTTATGGAAAAGTGGCTGTCCTGAAGTTAATAAGATGTTCAAAAGGTCACTAAAGCTGCAGAAAAACACTCCAGAAACCCTCACAGTCAGCACATCCTCCATGTCTGATCACCTATTACTCATTATTAAGAGAAATCCACAGCTCTGTCCTGACCCTCTGAAATACGCAGCGCTGACAGGTACATCTATATCACTGTGTTGTGTTCCAGTGCAGAGAATTAATTCTTAGGAGTGTTATTTAGCATATGATTAGCATATAACCTCAGAACAATGTGTTGAAAATGGAAGCTGCTATTTCTGGTTTTGTCAAAGGGCCTGGCTTCATTAGGGAGCTCTGACTGCAAAAGTTCATCCACAATCCTCCCTCCTAATAGACTGTGGAGTACAGGAAAATGTCAGATATGCTAATGAGTATGACATGGGAGCTCCTACAGAAATCATGCATTTCCCTCCGTTTGGCTTTAATAAGTACCAGCTTCTTAAATATGACACAGTGGACACACTTTGTTCTCATGTGGAACTAATGTGTCTCTGCCAGGAGGACGGTGCATTTCAAGCTCCAGTGACTGCAAGTCCAAGTCAGTGTGGAAGATTTAAACAGCTTGTTTCTGGATTCAGATACAGTAAAGCAGTGAAAAGAGGCACAAAGGCCTCAGGCTGGAGTTTGTGAGGATGACGGTTCGAACTGGAAAGATCAGATTCAAGATTTGATGTAAAAACAGGAACACTGAGCAGAACCTCCATAAGTGTGTTTTAACCCATTTAGACCATTTCAGATGCAACATTAAACCCTGTAAAGCCTTATCTATCAAAAATATTCAGAAAAGTCAAATTTTTTGGAACTGAGATGTTTGTTAACCCTTTTAACAGAATCCACAAAAAATATTGATTTATCTTTTCATTCATGATACATTTCTTGTATCACATTCAGAGACTGTATAATGAGTGGGCGTAACGATGTTCGGCTCAAACTGAAGCCTCCAGCAGATGCTCCGCCCCCTGGTGTCTGGCTGCAGTATAGGTCATAAGCCCCGCCCCCTGGTGTCTGGCTGCAGTATAGGTCATAAGCCCCACCTCCCCATGTATTCCAGATATGAGCCAGGAAAACTTTAAAAAATTACGATACCTGGTAGAAACATTTCTCTCATCCTTACTCTAAGGTAGTATGACGATGTCATCTGGCTGCATGGTGTTCAGGTGTTTTTTTTCCTGAGAAGTTAGTTTCTCATTAGTTATTGGACGTTAAAAACCGCGATATAAGTTTCGTTTTATGATAGTTGACAGCTGCCGTTCGTGAGTAGTTTTTATCGGGGATATAAGAAACTTCGGGAAAGAGCCAAAAGGAGACTAAACCTTCTGAAGAAGAAGAAATAAATATTTTTATTTCTCTTTTTTACTCTGCTCCACCGGAAATTCTCTACGGCGCAGACTCTGGCTGCACAATGGGGGCTAGAGAAACGGGGTTTTTTGGCTTCAAAAACGTAGAACGGTGACAGGCGGAAGCACGCTGTCCATTCTATATACAGTCAATGGGGTACACAGGGTGAAAAAGGTTGGGAACTACTCCCATAAGGGACCGTTTTGGATGGAGCCCTGTGCTCCTTTATCTTAAACTCCAACCCTGATTTTACAGACCATGGGTGTAAAAGAAGTTCTGTACCTGCTTCAGTTTTGCTGCTGAAGCCTGCAGCCTGTTTCAGAGCAGCAGCAGTGAGAGCCAGACCTCTGCTCTTCCTCAAACCGTGCTGCAGCACCGCTTCAAACTGAGCACACAGACAGATGACCCTGCAGAGACAAGAGCACAGATTCACTGAGAGACAAGATGTTTTTTTATAATTATTTTGTACTTTGAAACTTATTCGAGCTGCATTTTAACCAAAGGTACTCAGAACTTTTACTCTAAGAGTGCACTGTTCAAAGAATAAAATGTTTCTCTGAGTTTTAACCAAGGTCACATTTGGTGCAGTGAGTGCTCAACCAATCAAAAATGTTTTTAGCTGCAAGTCTTCGCCCAATGTCACTGTTCTTTCAGATGATACAAAGCTCATCATTATGACCTGAGTCCACAAGAGAACTCAGCGCAGGATCCTTTTTAAAAGAGGTAGAAACCTTGCACCACAACCTCAGAATGAGATCTGAGCAGCACTTATGGAGTTGAATCAGATGTTTTTATCAAATGAAACAAGAGGATATTACAGCCCTGCAGCTTCAAGTGCTTTGAAACAATTCCTGGAAAGCAAACAACATCCTGAGAGCTGAATAAACTCAGATAAAGTGACAAATATTGGTCTGAAACAGCTTCTCTTACCTGCTGTCTGAGTCTGTGGCAATCTCCTTTCTTCCTCCAAAGCGGATTTGGCACTGGGGAGACATGAAGGGAATGATAACAGCTGCATATGAAATACTTCAGCACACAATGAGCACATTTCTAAAAGGTCAAAACCTGAAACAGCTGGAGAAGCTACAGAAAACAGACACTGATCGGTTTACAGAGCTGAATTTAAAGACTTCAGGGTTTGTTTGAAGTTCATGACACATTTTTCTCCAAATAGAAGCACTAAAAAGAAAAAGTGGAAACAGGAAACCAGTCTAGTCCAGTCCTGATGCTGTGAACAATTCCAACTTTCTCTTTCTCTCTTTGTGTGGGACAGGATGTTACATCTAACATTTTATATTTCCTCCTCAGTGAAAAAACAAACAACAAACTCTCAGAATGAAGACGAGTAAACTGCACTCAGGTTTACTTCCTTGTTGAGTTTGAAAAGCATAAAAAAGGAACTAAAAGTTTTTCAGAGGCTGATAAAAACTGACTAAGTTCCAGTCAAAAGCACCATCACTAACTCCAGATTCCTGACACAGTTTAAGAGATCAGGAGTTTTTTCTTCATCCTATTCAGCTTCTGAAAACTTCCAATAATTATTACTTCCATGCCGACTTTAGCTGCAATTTTTTACCTCCTTCCATTTTCTAAAAATGTGAACTCATGGACCAACAAAGCAAGAAATCTTCAGGAAAATTCACCTCCCTGACCAAGTTGGAAACGTGATGACATCAAGAAAAAGCAGCTGCTGTTTTGTTTCTTTGTGCTGTTTGATGATCTGATCAGTGAGGCTTCAGTTTGTGCTACATGTTGTTACAGTTCCTGAAAAAGGCCAGTGTGTGTGTGTGTGCAATTAATGTGTAACTTTTATGTGAGATTTAAGGATCAGCAATGAAAGAGTTCAGGAAGCATCTTTAACCTCTTAAGTCTCTGGGGCAGGTGACATGAGCACATAATTAAAACGCATTTAAAAAAAAAACATTACAGAAGCTAGTTATAAAATTGTTTACAATAAATTAGAAATATGCTCTAAAAATCAAACAATTACATTTTCTGAGTAAATGGTCACACTCTTGACCATCTGTTAACCACAGTTTTAAATTTTTTTTAAAGAAAGGTAAGTTTGAAGCTCTCTGAGCTGAGCTGGAAGAATATTCCAGGTTTGAGTAGCTCTCACTGAAAAGTGACCAAAAGTGGATCTGCTGGTTGGAACCAATGACTGTATATAGAATAAACAGCGTGCTTCCGCCTGTCACCGTTCTACGATTTTGAAGCCAAAAAATCCCGTTTCTCTAGCCGCCATTGTGCAGCCAGAGTCTGCGCAGTAAGGAATTTCCGGTGGAGCCAAATAAAAAAGAGAGAAAAAAATATTTATTTCTTCTTCTTTAGAAGGTTTAGTCTCCTTTTGGCTCTTTCCTGAAGTTTCTTATATCCCCGATAAAAACTACTCACGAACGGCAGCTGTCAGCTATCGTAAAAAAAAACTTATATCACAGTTTTTAACGTCCAATAACTATTGAGAAACTAACTTTCTCAGAAAAAAAAAACACCTGAACACCATGCAGCCAGATGATATCATCATACTACCTTAGCGTAAAGAACTCTCTTTGCAAAGATGCTCCATAGTATTAAAAAATCAAAAGGTCTATACTGAAAAGGGCCGAGTATAGACCTTATGTACCCCTCCGCCCCGAATACTGGATATGACGTCGGTCTGTGGTCCCCCGCCCCGAATACTGGATATGACGTCGGTCTGTGGTCCCCCGCCCCGTAGACGACCTCCGAAGTCAAACTCGGCTGCATCGTTACGTCCACTCATTATACAGTCTATGGTTGGAACTACAGTCCCCTCTGCTGATAGACCTAGTGCCTGTCAGTAGCTGTTCTCTGCTTTTTAAAGCAATAAATGGGGGGGGACTAAACCATGTAAGATCTTATAGGTAAGACAGACGTCTTTAAATTTGACATGATTTTCCCATTTCAGTAAGTTGTGGTTTTTAATGCTGTGACAATGATGATGGATGTTTGTCTTTCTGTCCATTACTTTCACAGCCTGATGGTAAACTGTGTATAGGCTTTAGTGTTGTAAAAGAGGCCTGTGCCCAGTTAGTCAGACAGTATGATAAATGTGACATGATGACATCACCATCCAGAAAAAAACCCATTCATATTCTCTCTGATTTCTGCAGAACTTGACTCCACATTTGCAGTATTAATTCTGACAACTAACTGTGCAACAACCTGACTCTTTGACACTGGTAACACATTAATTCATGACTAAAGGTTTACCACTTCGACCATAATGTGCCTGTACTTTATTTGTCTCTGTTTAAAAAGCTCCATAGATGATATGATCAACACATGAACACAGACTTGTACCAATCATCAGACTCAGAGATGATGCCTACCACATGAAGAAAAGAAAAGATGTGTCTCACCTGTTTGACAGCATCCAGCAGCCTCTCCAGGAGGTGCTGCCTCTTGGTATCACTCTGCTGAGTGCCTGCTGAGAGAAAGCATCAGAGGACAGTGAGAAGAATCCATTCTGATAACGAACTCCATGAACCAGCAGCTGCTTGTTCCTGTATTAAATATTCATGACCAGGAAGTGGAGGAGAAGATGGACTGCTTGGGCGTGAAGCATGAAGACACAGTTTCAGTCACTTTACATTTAACATCCTCTGACATTTGTTTGGTTACATCTGAAATAATGTAACAATTTAGTTGGTGGATTAGAGTGGATGATGCTATAGAGGGAGAATTCAGCCATTATGTCAACTCTATTTTAGTTCCTGCATCTATAGTAGAGTTTGCTCTGTTACATTAATGCATAAGACTTAGAATACCTGTGATTGTTATCTGTACACTTGGATTATTCTGTGTGTATGTTGCACACACTCCCTCTACTCTCTCATCATGTCACTTTCTTCCATCCATAAACATTCAAACAACATCCAGAACCTCAAAGCTCCTTACAGTCATCAGGAACTCCTCCTCATGCTAACATGTCTCATAAAATGCTGCTTATCTCAGTTTAGATCATATAAAAAACTGTGTTTCAATCTTGGGGTCGTGACCCCACATGGGGCCGCCTGGAATCCAAACAGGGTCCCTTAAAATGTCTAGCAATAAATACATTTAAATAAAAAAAACTCATGACGATCTTTTTTTTCAGTAATTACTATTCAGTTGTTAACACTTTCCTGCTTTTTGTCCCCTTAATTGTCCCTTTTGGATGAATAAAGTTTTTTGAGTTTTAGAGTTCTCTTAGAATTAAGTCTAAATCCTGATCAGGGAAAATAAAATTGTCACCTGTGCACCAATCCTGGCTACTCTGTATTTGCAACACAGTATAAAAAAAACTTTGACAAAAACTCATTCTAGAAAAAAATGCCACTGGTGTCCCCTGAAATGTGTGATGTAAAAATGTGGTCAGAGCCCAAAAAGGCTGGTCACCACTGCTTTAAAGGAGGATTTACATTGAGTTTGATTGCTTTTGTTATTCCTCAGGTGACACATGTGCACCTGCACTCATTAACTCTGAGTGTTTAGGACCTTTAAAAGCTTCTCACTGGATGTAAACACTGAGGCAGAAGCTGCTCAGTCTTTGAGAAGAGTGAGCAGAAATCACTCACTGACTCTTTAAACTCTGAGGCTGTTAACAGGTGTCTGACTTCACTCTAACGTTCATCATTTGACATTTTCTGCTTCTCTGGGTAAGAGGTGAGTGAGAGGAAGGTAAAAGCAGAACTCACCGTTCATTCTGACAGTCAAACTTGGTTAGCAGTGACATTCAAATGAAACACTCCTCCACAGCAGTGATTCATCCCTTTCTGCAGCTCCGAGAACCAGAGGTTAGCTGTGCACCGGGGCCATGCTGCCTCAGTGGCCGAGCAAGACCCACCCAACCGCGGCGTGAGCACTGATGCTCACTCGGTGAACAGAGAGGCCTGCCGGGAGCCGCTGGTGCCCTGAGTCCACCACACACTGACAGAGGGGGGGTCCGTCCACAGCCGGGGGGGGGGCACTAAAGTCGAGCAAAGAGGAGCAGGAGTGAAGTCCCAGAGTCCTGGAGCTCAGAGGCTCAGGTGTCCTGAAGCGTTAGTCAGAGGAATGAAGACTTTTCAGTTTAGAGCAGCAGCGCTGAGAGGAAGAGAAACCAACTAGTGAGTGAGCCCTGCTCAGGTCACATGACACAACACACCGTCGTCATATGACAGCGACGGCCTTCTGGGACTTGTAGTTTTTGTCTAAATGTTGCAGAGCGAGACAAGTGGAGAAATTATGGTCATTCCGGGTGTTTTTAAGAACCCAGATTCTTTATAAATCTTAATTTTTTGTCTTTTTTTCGGCTTCCACTGAACCATAATGTCGGACGTAAAGCAGCTATTACAAGTAATGCTTGTATAAACCACACAAAATGTTGCTTTCATGTATTAGTTATTTATTTATGTATTTATTTTTATTTTTTATTTTTTTATTTTATTTTATTTCAAGACCCTTTGTCCACAGCAAATGTTGCGGGCCAAACTTATTAACATAAGACAAAATAACGTTTTTATGTTGGAAAAGACGACACTTTTTTACAAGTCCAAAGTGTTGTTGGTGTTTCCAATTTGGTTTGTTTGTTTGTTTGTTTAGTTTTTGTTTGTTTGTTTGTTTGTTTTTTGCAGACAAAAAAGCATCTCTTGACACCCATTTCTCAAGTATAAAAAGTAGGAAGGCGTATTTGACTATTAGAGAGGACTAAATAATATTTTCATTTCATTTTTATGTTGATAAGACTACACTTTTTTTCCAATTTAAAACAAGCGTTGTTGGTGTTGAGAACCTTGGTTTGATTGTATGTTTGTTGTTTAGTTTAGCCTAGTTTCCGTTTTCTTTTCTTTCTTTCTTTCTTTTTTTTTTTGTCTTTGTTTTGTTTTAGGTTTTATTTTAGCCAAGACCACCTTGGTTTGTTTGTTTGATTGTTTGTTGTTTATTTATTTATTTTCCTTTCTTTTCTTTCTTTCTTTTTTATTTATTTATTAATTTATTTTTTGCAGCCAAGAACCATATCTTTTGACATTCATTCCTCACAGTATAAAAAGTAGGAGGGGCATATCTAACAATAAAAAGAGGACAAAATTATATTTTCACTTCATTTCATTTTTGTGTTGAAAAGACAACATTTTTCCAATTCAAGGCAACTGTTGTGGGTTTTTTTTTTTTTTTGCAGCCAAGAACCAGATCTTTCAACACCCATTACTCAAAGTGTAAAAAGTAATAGTTTGTAGAAGTAGTCATGATAAACTGACGTCAAGTCATAAATATGAGAAACTATCCCATAATTCTAAGTCATAAAATCAGGATGGTCTGTCATAAATATGAGATACTAATTCAGAATAACTAGATGTTTTGTCATCATTATCTCATAATGATATAATATTTCATTTAGGCTAGTTTATAAGTAAGTAAATGTGAAATTGCTCAGTGGACTGTATAATAATTATGTGATACTATCTCATTATTCTCTTATCAATGCTTTTTTTTTTTAACTTTCCCATTTTTTATTAACTTGAAGAAATAGATTTCCACACTCAACACTGTTGACATGATGGATGAATGTTTGGAATATGAGCTGGAAATCAGTGTTTTTTCTTTGGTTTAACTCAAGCATTTTTATTTAGAATGAGTTGATATCGATGCACCTTTCTTTATTTTCCTCTTAAGTGAGCCATAAACTGTCAAATTGAACCACATGGCACCAAAAGTGAGTAAGATGATGGTATCATATTCTGATACACAAGTGTCAAGAAACATAATAGAATTAAACTGGTTTCAACCAAATGATTAAAACAGAAATTAATAATGTGGCAATGAGATGTATCCAATTTATTTCTCATTAATACTTCTTACTGCTCTCGTCGGCCTAAGATTTGGGATATTAAAAAACATTACATCTTGTATGGGCAGTAGCATTTTGTTAGGTTACACTCTCGCTGCATTTATGTGATGTCAGACACACAGGGGGTAAAAGAGAAAGTGAGAGTAAAGTCAATAAAAACTCAGAAACTTGAGAAGGAATTTACTGTTGTCAACAAAAAGAGGCTCAGGCTTTTTAGAAAAACTATTTACAAACTGTTTTATTATTCATCAGAGTCAGGAGAACGACTTCGCTTTGAGGCAGAAAATGTTGAAGACCTTCATCGAATCACTGCTGATGGGATATTACACACATTTTATTTGCTTCCTGTTGCTTTTTTAGTGTGCATGATATTTTAATAATTCACCATAATATTTAGATTAAATATTTCAAGAATTTAAATATGCATCATTATGAAAAATTCCCAAAATCTCATGAAGTTGTTGTATTGTTAAATGCGAAAGTAGGAACCATCTTTGAGTGATTCATTTTTATCTTAATCAATTGGGAAAAAACAGAGTAGGAATCCATTTTCGTACACATTATACTTATCAACCAAACAGCTTTAAAAAAGTGGGTTAGTGTGATCATTGTATTTTCCTGTATGATAAATTCTTATAGCTCTTTTTTGAAAAATAATAAGAGCAGACATGGGCAACCTCAGGCCCGGGGGCCCTTTGGGGTCCCTGTCAGGCCCATGGGAGGTCAACCATCGGTTAGAATATAAATGACAAAAAAAAATAAAAAATTCAATACAGCTGTGTTGCTTTTTTTTCAAAAGCGGGACATTTCTGATATTTCCATATGGACGCACATGAGCCCTGTGTAAACAGGAAAAACAAGTCAAGAAAATCTATCATTGACAATCACGCAGGAATTCATCCAGATTTAAATGAGCTTGTTCAAGCTCAAGACAGAGAGATTTTTCTCATTACAGAGGAAGAATGAAGCAAAAAGTGTTATTATTTTGTATAAATTTTCTTCAAATTTGTAAAGTATGTGTGTGAACGAACAAGCTTAACATGGAGTGAAACTCTAATGTTTATCACTTCCATCGGGATGTTTTCCTTTTTGACCTTCACTACAGTTTCACATATTTGGGTCAATGACGTGACGTCCCTTTTTTTGTGTCCGAGTGCAATATTTCCTTCCATCATGAATTGAGTATTTCATCACATGTATTTCTTTATTCTAAGAAACCTGTGTTATTTGAACACATCTTTAAACTATTAAAATATAACATGTTTTTTTGTGTTTTGGTTCCTCAAACCCCCAAAATGTCAGGTGGTGCAACCGTCCTGACAAGTATCCACAGTAATTAAACTCTAAAAATTGAATGTCAGTTATTGTAAATGGAAATTAAAAATACAGTGGCATTATTTTATGCTTGANAATACTGATAAAAAAGGTTTTTTCACTTCATTGGTGACTGGAACAATTTCCATGTCAGGTGGTACAACCAATGTAATAATGTGAAATGTTATTTTAACATCAAATTATTTATCTTATTCACAAATAAAAGAAATGAAACACACAAAATGAAAATGTATGAGTCACTACAGACACTTGAGAGATACTTGCCAATAATTTCACACTGAAAAAATAACAGGAACATATAAATATATTTTCATATATTTGGTTGCACCACCTGACATTTTTGGGTGCTCAAATTAAAAATACTAAACAATAATGAACCTAAAAACTTTGAAATGTTAGTCAACTACTGAAATCTGTTAGAAAACATAATTCTTCACTCAGAAATATGTTTTTTATCCATTTTCAAAGAACTTTTTAAAAATACATTTTTAGACCCTCTTTTTGTCAATGACCCATATACAGAAATTCCTTATTCTTCTAGTTACCTGAAGCAGATAATGAGAAAAAAATATAAGTAAAAGCATTTTAAAATGGGAGAAAATGCTTAATATTGAGTAGAATCAAGTTTACGTTCTTGTTGGTGTGGCCCTGAAAAAAAAATCAGGTTTCTCATGAGGTCTCTTGTAAAAATTAATTGCCCAACCTTGAATTAGAGGCGATAAATTTGAGTACTACTTCCCCACGATCTACACATTTAAGTACGACATCACAAAGGAATGATCAGTAACCATAAGGCATGTGACTGAGAGCACGGCTCGCTCTCCTCACAACACACACACATTTTGCAACTTTTGTCCACAAAGAAGTAACATGAGGTTTCCAAGAGATCTGCTCATCCTCACAACCTCTAAAAATACATCACGTGAAATGTTCAATTGTAATGCTATCAATGGATAATTGTACATTAATGTCATTTGTTTCAGTTTCCAATAAAAGTAATTTTTGTCTATCTCTTTATATGCATGGAACAAAAGCCATAAAAGTTATTTGCTGATGTATTTCATTAAAAAATGTTCTGAGTTCAGTTCAAAACAACTCATCAGTACGGTGGCCCAAAAGGGAAAATCACAGCAGCGTTCACCACTGCAAAAAGTATTTCCAAAACATGACAAAATCAATTCAGTCAATCTTTATTCACCAAATCTTATTTCTTTTCAGTCAGATTTTTTTTTTTTTCAAAACATAAGCAGGTCCAAAACTTTTAGAAACAAGATCCAACATGAAGACAGGATGAGGAGTCTTATCCTGTAAAAAAAAAAAAAAAAAAAAAAAAAAAAAAAAAAAAAAAAAATTAAAAAAAAAAAAAAAAAAAAAAAATATTTTTAAAAAAAAAAAAAAAAAAAAAAAACTCACCTGAAAAAATACAGTTAAACAAACATTGTCCTGTTAAAACACAGGTAGCCTTCCTAAAAAAAAAGATTTCAAAAAACTCACCTGAAGAAAAAAATCTGAATAGAAAAGAAAAATCTCAGAAGCACAAAAACTACATTTGACTGTTCACTACATTAGACAAGAAAAAACCTGAAAGTTCAAATACATTTTTTTTTAAAACAACCCATTTGTCAAGAAAGCATCTGAAAAAGAGAAACACAGAAAAAAAAATATAGAGCAAAACAACATTTCACATGATAAAAGTCATGTACAAAGGTTTCAGAAGACAAAACCTAAAAAAAAGAAGATAAATATACATAAAAAAATAAAACTTGGTTTAAAAAAAAGAGACAGTTTCTAACAAAAATATTCAACACATATTTTCTAAGAATGAGGACAAATGAATGACCCGACATCTAACAAGAAAACACCTGAAAGACAAAATGGATGTGACAGAAAAAAAAAACGGAAAAAAAAAAAATTCAACACCTGAAAAGAGAAACTTTAAAAAAAAAAGAAAAGAAACTGACATTAAAAAATGGCAAACCATGATGAGAGACATGTATAAAGCACTTTTTTTTAAAGACAGAACCTGAAAAAGGGGATAACTACACTCAAGAGTAAAACTTGATTATAAAGGGAAGACACTTTTTTACAAAGATATTAAACACAATTTTATTTCCTGTGATTAAGGTTTAGTTATTTACCAAACATTTAACAAGAAAATACCAGAGTGAAAAAATGGACATAATTATAGAAAAAAACAACTGATAAATTAAACACATCGTAACATTCGTCCAGAAAGCACCTGGAAAATAAAACATCATAAAAATAAAGAGCAGAACAGCATTTCACATGATAAAAGAGATGAACAAAGGACAATGTTTTAGAAGACAGAACCTTAAAAAAAAAGATATTAAATACACTTTAAAGAATCTAGGTTTAAAAGAGAAGACAGTTTATAACAACAATACTAAACACAATGAGTTTTCCCAAGACTAAGTTCAAGAAAATAACTCAACATATAACAAGAAAATACCTGAGAATGGAAAAAATTACAGAAAAACAACAAACAAATTCAACCCATTACAACATAGCACAAAGAACCTGAAAAGAGAAACAGAAAAAATACAAAGCAAAACATTTCACATGATAAAAAAGACATGGATAAAAAGAACAATGTTTCAGAAAACAAATCCTGAAACTGGAGATGAATACATTAAAATAAAAACCTGGGGTTAAAGGAGAAGACAGTTTGTTACAAAACACTGAACACAATGATGTTTCCTAAGACTAAGGACAAGTAAATACCTTTAAACACTGAAGAAGAAAATACCTGAAGAGATAAAATTAATGTTACTGGGAAAAAAAATGAACAAATTCAACACAAACAAAACATCTGACACGAAAAAAACCTGGAAAAAAGAAACAAAAATACAGAGCAAAACAACATTTCAAATGATAAAAGACATGTACAAAGCACAATGTTGAAAAAGACAACACCTGAAAAAGATGAGTACACTTAAAATATGTATATTAAAAAGAGATGTATTTGTTTCAAAAACACAAACTAGAGTAATGTTTGCTTCAAATCATACACAACATGACATTGATAATTTAAAAAAAAAAAACATTAAACAAGATAATACCTGAAAGAAAAAATGGGAAAACACCACAAAAAAACAAACAAACAAACAAAAAAACAAATTCAACACATCACAACATTTGACAAGAAAGGACCTGAAAGAGAGAAACATAAGAAAAAACAGACATTTACAAAACAAGTTTTACATGATAAAAAAAAACATGTACAAAGTACAATGTTGAAGAGAAAACCTTCAAAAAGACAAATCATACACTTTACACAAAAAAATACATAACCCAGAATTGAACAAGAAAATACCTGAAAAGGGAAAATTAAAAAAAGTTGTTAAAAAAATAATAAAATAAAATAAAAATTCAACACATCACAAAATTTGCAAAGACTTTCCCTGAAATGAAAAACATTGGGAAAAATACAGAGTAAAACAACATTTCACATACATAAAAAAGTACATTATTTTAAAAGGACAGACTCAGGAAGAAGAGTTATATACTCCATAACCTTGGTTAAAACAAGAGCTCAATTTGTTACAAAAAATATACACATAATGACATTGTCTGAGACTAGAGATTTGTAAATTACTTAACATTTTACAGATAAATACCTGAGAAGAAACAAAAAAAAAAAAAAGGGAAAACAAAGAAATTTACCACATCACCACATTTGTCAAGAAAGACGTGAAAAAAGCACAATGTTAAAAAATCCTTAATCCTTCAAAAGAAAATTGATAAACTTAAAACTTTTGTTAAAGAGAGGGTAATATTTGTTCCAAATAAAACGAAATTGTCTAAGACTAAAGAAATGTATATAACCAAGCACGATACTAGAAAAAAAACTGAAAAGAGGACATGGAAAACATAACAGAAAAACAACAAACAAAATCAATTCAGTATAACACCTGTGAAGAATTAACCTGAAAAAGTGAACAGAAATAGAAAAAAAAATAGAAGATCAAAAAACATGTCACATGGTTTAAGACTTGTAAGAAGCACAACATTTCAGACAAAAAAAGAAACTTAAAACTTAAAAAGGGTTACACTCTTTAAAATAAAACTTATTATGAACAAAAGATAGTTTCTTACAAAAACACTGAACAAAATAATATTTCCTTAGACTTAGAACAAATAAATAACCCAAAATAAACAAGAAAATACCTAAAGACACGTACATAACTTAACCTTTAAGAAACAAACAAATTCAACACATCATTATATTTGTAAAGAATATAGGACCACAAGACTAAGGACATGTAAATTACCCAACATTAATACAAAAAATACCTGTTAAGAAAAAATGGACAACATTAGAGGAAAAAAACAAATAAATTCAACACTTCATAACATTTATCAAGGAAGTACATTAATATTGTCTAGGACTGAAGACATGAAGACAACATTTCATATGATATGCACAAAATACAAAGTTTTAAAGGACAAAACCTGAAAAGAAGGTTAATACACTTCAAAAACAAAAAAGAACCTGGGTTAAAACAACAGCACAATTTGTTACAGTACACAGTAAGATATTGTTGAAGGATACAGATGTGGATCTAACCAACCATTAATGAGAAAATACCTGAAAGTGAAAATGGAAACATAGCAGAAAAACAACAAACAAATTCAAAACATCACAACATTTGTCAAGGAAGCACCTGAAAATGTAAAACTATAAAAAATAAAATAAAAAATTTGAGATAATGTACCTGAGAAAGTGAGACACAGAAAAAAAAAGGATTTAAACAGCATTTCACATGACATAGGAGATAAATATACTTATAAAATCTGGGTTAAAACAAGAGCCAAATCTGTTACTTAACATTAAAGGAGAAAATAAATGAAAAGAAAAAATGAAAAACATAACAGAAAACCAACAAACAAATTCAACACATCACAATATTTGTCAAGAAAGCAGCTGAAAAACAAAAAACAGAAATTTACAGAACATTTCACATGATAAAACAAGTGAACAAAGCACAAACATTTCAAGGTCAGAACCTTCGAAGGAAAACTTCACCAAGAAAAAACTTGAATGAAATAAGAATACTGTATGTTACAGAGAGACTCAACACAATGATATTTCCTAATACTAAAGAAAAGAGAAAAAAACAACAGCATTAAAGAAGAAAATACCTGAAAAGAAAAAAAGGACAATGTGACAGAAAAACAGCAAACAAATTCAACACATCACAACATTTCTACAGAATGTACCTGAAATAGAAAACTTAAGAAAAAATACAGGGTAAAACAACATTTCACATGATAAAAGACATTTACATATTACAATGTTTCATAAAACAAAACCTGAAAACAAGGTTAATACACTTTAAAAAATAACCTGGGTTAAAACAAGAGCACAATTTGTTATGAATTAAACATAGATATTATAACAGATCTTGATTTCTACATTTATTTTGGTTTGTAAACTGTTCTTTTATGGACTTTGCCTTTTAAATTTTTTTGTATTTTTTGTTTAAGTTGTGTAGTGTTGTAAAAATCTCTGACATGGACTCTTTCACTCTGTGGTCTTTTATATTGTAATTATGTTATGTATTATTGTTGTAAATTGTACTATTTTCTGATGTACAAAGGAAAATATTTGAAAAGAGAGAACCTGAAAAAGAAGCTTAATACATTTAAAAAAAACAAAAGCAAAATTTGTTTCAAACTGAACCCAACATGACATTGTTTAAGACTAGAGATGTTTTAACACCATAATATTAAATAAGAAAATACCTGAAAAGAGAAGTGGAAAATGTTATGAAAAAACAACAAACTAATTTAATACATCACAACATTTGTCAAGAAGCACCTGAAAAGTGAAAGATAGAAAAAACAGACACATGAGAAAGCATAAGAAAAGACATGTATAATGCACATAGCTTTAGAAGACAAAACCTTAAAAAAGGAGATTGATAATAAAGAAAAAACCTGGGTTAAAAAGAGAAGATTGTTGCAAAGACACTGAACACAATGATATGTCCAAAGACAAAGTTCATGTAAATAACATGTTTAACAAGAATATAACTCAACAGGAAAAAATGAGAAGGTACTTAGAAAAAAAAAGAAAAAAAAAAGGTTTAACACATCACAACATTTGTCAAAAAAGACATAAACAAAGATCAATTAAAAAAAAGACAATCCTTAAAAGGAAAATTGATAAACTTACAATCTTAGTTCAAACAAAACCAAAATTTTGTTCAAATAATACACAATAAAACATTGTCTTGGCCTAAAGACATGTCAATAACTCACATTATATGAGAAAATACCTGAAAAGAGAAAGTGAAATGACATAACAGAAAAAACAACAAACAACTTCAACACAGTAAAACATTTGTGAAGAATTGACATGAAAAAATGAATCTGAATGAAAAAAAAAGTAGAGATCAAAACAACAATTCACATGATAAAAGACATGTATGAATCACAAACTTTCAGGGAAGAAAAACTGAAAAGAGGAGTTATACACTCAAAAAAACTTGTTGTGAAGAAAAGAGTTTGTTACAAAAACACTGCACAAAATGATTTTCTTAAGACTGAGGACGAGTAAATGACAGGATTTACAAAACAACATTTCACATGAATAAAGACATATACAAACAAAGTACAATGTTTTAAAGGGCAGAACCTGAGAAGGAGGTTAATACACTGTGAAAAAAAATGGGTTAAAACAAGAGCACAGTTTGTTATGAATAATACACAGTATGATATTGTCTTAGACTAAAGATGTAAAAAAAAAGAAAAAGGTTTGACAAGAAAATACCTGAAAGAGAAAATGAAAAACATAACAGAAAAACAACAAACAAATTCAACACATCACAATATTTGTCAAAAAAGCAGCTGAAAAACAAAAAACAGAAATTTACAGAACATTTCACATGATAAAACAAGTGAACAAAGCAGAAACATTTCA
Source organism: Thalassoma bifasciatum (assembly GCA_008086565.1). Classification (NCBI taxonomy): domain Eukaryota; kingdom Metazoa; phylum Chordata; class Actinopteri; order Labriformes; family Labridae; genus Thalassoma; species Thalassoma bifasciatum. Next base: position 150,476 of record RPOG01000820.1, read on the forward strand.
AGGTCAGAACCTTCCAAGGAAAACTTCACGAAGAAAAAACTTGAATGAAATAAGAATACTGTATGTTACAGAGAGACTTAACACAATGATATTTCCTAATACTAAAGAAAAGAAAAAAACATTAAAGAAGAAAATACCTGAAAAGAAAAAAAGGACAATGTGACAGAAAAACAGCAAACAAATTCAACACATCACAACATTTCTACAGAATGTACCTGCAATAGAAAACTTAAGAAAAAATACAGGGTAAAACAACATTTCACATGATAAAAGACATGTACATATTACAATGTTTTATAAAACAAAACCTGAAAAGAAGGTTAATACACTATAAAAAATAACCTGGGTTAAAACAAGAGCTAAATTTGTTATGAATTAAACATAGTATAATATTGTCTAGAACTAAAGATGTAAATAAAACCAAACATTTGACAAGAAAATACCTGAAACGGAAAATTTAAAAAAACATAAAAAACAAATTCAACACATCACAACATTTTTAGAGACTGTACCTGAGAAACACTCTGTGGTCTTTTATATTGTAATTATGTTATGTATTATTGTTGTAAATTGTACTATTTTCTGATGTACAAAGGAAAATATTTGAAAAGAGAGAACCTGAAAAAGAAGCTTAATACATTTAAAAAAAACAAAAGCAAAATTTGTTTCAAACTGAACCCAACATGACATTGTTTAAGACTAGAGATGTTTTAACACCAGAATATTAAATAAGAAAATACCTGAAAAGAGAAGTGGAAAATGTTATGAAAAAACAACAAACTAATTTAACACATCACAACATTTGTCAAGAAGCACCTGAAAAGTCAAAGATAGAAAAAACAGACACAGGAGAAAGCAGAATAAAAGACATGTATAATGCACATAGCTTTAGAAGACAAAACCTTCAAAAAGGAGATTGATAAGAAAGAAAAAACCTGGGTTAAAAAGAGAAGACAGTTGCAAAGACACTGAACACAATGATATGTCCAAAGACAAAGTTCATGTAAATAACATGTTTAACAAGAATATAACTCAACAGGAAAAAATGAGAAGTCACTTAGAAAAAAAAAGAAAAAAAGGTTTAACACATCACAGCATTTGTCAAGAAAGACACAAACAAAGATCAAATTAAAAAAAAAAAAGACAATCCTTAAAAGGAAAATTGATAAACTTACAACCTTAGTTCAAACAAAACCAAACTTTTGTTCAAATAATACACAATAAAACTTTGTCTTGGCCTAAAGACATGTCAATAACTTACATTATATGAGAAAATACCTGAAAAGAGAAAGTGAAATGACATAACAGAAAAAACAACAAACAACTTCAACACAGTAAAACATTTTTGAAGAATTGACATGAAAAAATGAATCTTAATGAAAAAAAAAGTAGAGAACAAAACAACAATTCACATGATAAAAGACATGTATAAAGCACAAACTTTCAGGGAAGAAAAACTGAAAAGAGGAGTTATACACTCAAAAAAACTTGTTGTGAAGAAAAGAGTTTGTTACAAAAACACTGCACAAAATGATTTTCTTAAGACTGAGGACGAGTAAATGACAGGATTTACAAAACAACATTTCACATGAATAAAGACATAAACAAACAAAGTACAATGTTTTAAAGGGCAGAACCTGAGAAGGAGGTTAATACACTGTGAAGAAAATGGGTTAAAACAAGAGCACAGTTTGTTATGAATGATACACAGTATGATATTGTCTTAGACTAAAGATGTAAAAAAAAAACTAACATTTGACAAGAAAATACCTGAAAGGGAAAATGAAAAACATAACAGAAAAACAACAAACAAATCAACACATCACAATATTTGTCAAGAAAACACCTGAAAAACAAAAAAACAGAAATTTACAGAACATTTCACATGATAAAACAAGTGAACAAAGCAGAAACATTTCAAGGTCAGAACCTTCCAAGGAAAACTTCACTAAGAAAAAACTTGAATGAAAGAAGAATACTGTATGTTACAGAGACTTAACACAATGATATTTCCTAATACTGAAGAAAAGAGAAAAAAAAACATTAAAGAAGAAAATACCTGAAAAGAAAAAAAGGACAATGTGACAGAAAAACAGCAAACAAATTCAACACATCACAACATTTCTACAGAATGTACCTGAAATAGAAAACTTAAGAAAAAATACAGGGTAAAACAACATTTCACATGATAAAAGACATGTACATATTACAATGTTTTATAAAACAAAACCTGAAAAGAAGGTTAATACACTATATAAAAAAAATCTTGGTTAAAAAAAGAGCACAATTTGTTATGAATTAAACATAGTATAATACTGTCTTAAACTGAAGATGTAAATAAAACCAAACATTTGACAAGAAAATACCTGAAACAGAAAATTTAAACAAAAATAAAAAAATTCAACACATCACAACATTTTTAGAGACTGTACCTGAGAAAGTGAGACACCAGAAAATATAACATTAATACATTACATAATAACAACATTTAACATGATAAAAGACATGTACAAAGGAAAATATTTGAAAAGAGAGAACCTGAAAAAGAAGCTTAATACATTTAAAAAAAACAAAAGCAAAATTTGTTTCAAACTGAACCCAACATGACATTGTTTAAGACTAGAGATGTTTTAACACCATAATATTAAATAAGAAAATACCTGAAAAGAGAAGTGGAAAATGTTATGAAAAAACAACAAACTAATTTAACACATCACAACATTTGAAGAAAACACCTGAAAAATATAGCATTGGAAAAAGAGAAATATACAATAAATATTTCACATGATAAAAGAAACATTAAAAAACAAGATGTTTTATAAGAAAAAACCCAATAACAAGAGGTTAATGCACTACAAAAAAAACCTGGGCTCAAATAAGAATACAGTTTGTTACTAAAGATGTGTAAAAAAACAAACATTTTACAAAGAAATACCTGAAATGGAAAATGGAAAACATTACAGAAAAACAACAAACAAATTCACCACATCACATTTTTAAAGGAAGCACCTGAAAAAGTAAAACATCAGAAAAAAACAGACAATAACAAAACATATTTCACATTATAAAAGATGGACAAAGGACAATGTTTTACAAGACAAAACCTGAAAAGAAGAAAAGAAGAAATATATTCTTTCAAATGTTACTTTGTTGAAAAGAGAAAACATTTTTAGCAATTTATGACTTTTTTTGTAGTCCTTTATTTGGTTTGTTTAAGTTGTGTAGTGTTGTAAACTTCTTTCGTGGACTTTTTATATCGTAATCTTTTTCTCTTTATATGTTACGTTATAAAGTGTACTATTTTCTTTGTAATTTTTTGTTCTACAAAATATTCTGTTTTGGGTTATTGTTCTCCAATTACGACTACAAAAAAAATAACCTGGGCTCAAATAAGAATACAGTTAGTTACTAAAGATGTGTAAAAAAAACCAACATTTTAGAAAGAAATACCTGAAATGGAAAATGGAAAACATTACAGGAAAACAACAAACAAATTCACCACATCACATTTTTAAAGGAAGCACCTGAAAAAGTAAAACATCAGAAAAAAACAGACAATAACAAAACATATTTCACATTATAAAAGATGGATATAGCACACTGTTTTTAAAAGACAGAACCTGAAAAGAAGGTTAATACACTTTAAAATACAAACCAGAGAATATTTTTTACAAATAAAAAAAGATGTGTATATAAACTAAAATTTCTCTAGAAAATACCTGGAAGGGAAAATGTAAGAAGTTACAGGAAAACAAGAAACAATTTCAACACATCACAATTTTTGTAAAGAAAGCCAGAAAAAGTAAAGCATTAGAAAAAGAGACATTTACAAAACAACATTTCACATGATAAAATACATGAACAAAGTTTACATTTGTTTCTTGTCTTGGACTTTTCTTCCAATCTGATTAAAAAATACCTTAGAAAACATTTACAAAACAATATTTCTCATTATAACATGTACAAAGGACAGTGTTTCAGAAAACAGATTATGAAAAAAAGAAATATGCTCTATAAAATGTTACTTTGTTAAAAAGAGAAAACAGTTTGTCACAAAAAAACTGAAAAAAAAAAACATTGGGGTTAAAAAAAAGAGCAAAACTGCAGTGTACATCATTAAAGACATGAACAAAGTACAATGTTTTGAAGGACAAAAACCTGAAAAGAAGGTAAATACACTTAAAAAAAACCTGGGTAAAAACAACAGCACAATTTGTTACTAGCAGTAAACTGTATGATATTATCTAAGACTAAAGATGCATAAATAACCAAACATTTAACAAGAAAATACCTGAAAGGGAAAATGTAAAACNAACATTTGTCAAGAAAGCACCTGAAAAGTAAAGGATTAGAAAAAGAGACATTTACAAAACAACATTTCACATGATAAAAGACATGAACAAAGTACAAATTCTAAAGGGAAAGAACCTGAAAAGATGGCTCATACATTAAAAAATACCTGGGTTAAAAAAAGAGCACATTTTTATACAAATAAAACACAGTATGATATTGTTCATGACTAAAGACAAGTGAATAACCTGAACATTTTACAAAAATCAAACACCTTAAAGGGAAATAGAAAATATGAGAGAAGACAATATTTCAACAATATAATAAACATATATACCAACAATATCATAACAATATTTCACATGAAAATTTCAGGTACAAAGGACAATGTTTAAGAGGACATAATATGAAAAGAAGAAATGAACTCTGATAAATGTCCCTTTGTAAAAAAAAAAAAAGAGAAGACAGTTTGTTACAAAAACACTGAAAAAGAAATGAGGGGAAGAAAGAGCAAAACAACATTTTAAATGATAAAAGACATGAACAAAGTAAAGTGTTTTGAAGGACCAAACCTGAAAGAAGGACAATACACTATAAAAAAACCTGGGTTAAAACAACAGCACAATTTGTTACTAATAATACACAATGTGAATAGTCTTAGACTAAAAATGTGTATATAACCAGACATTTAACAAGAAAATACCTGAAAGGGAACGTGTAAACATTACAGAAAAACAACAAACACATTCAACACTTCACAACATTTGTCTAGAAAGCACACATAAAAAGTAAAGCATTAGAAAAAGAGACATTTACAAAACATTTCACATGATAAAAGACATGAACATACATGTTTAAAATTTTCCTGTCTTGGACTTTTCTTCCAATTATACAATTTTTTTTCGGACTCATTTTTGTTCTCGTGATGAAAAGAAAAATGTTTATTATCTGGTATACTAAAACAAGTTCTGGTTTCTGTTCACTTATTGGTATTACTAAATTCCTATTTTTGTTGGACTTTTCTTTTTATCCTGTAATAATGTCTTTTACAACAAACAAATACAACACATCAGAACATTTTTCAAGGAAAGCACCTGAAAAGGGGAGAATTAGAAAAAAACAGTTATTTCATGTTCCTCATTTCACATGATAAAACATGTACGAATCAAAATAATACACAATATGAGATTGTTCAAGACTAAAGACAAGTGAAACACCTTAAAACTTTAAAACAACAACAACAAAAAAAACACATCAAAGGGAAATGATCAATTATGAGAAAAGACCAAAAACATCAACTCATCACAACATTTGTAAAGGAAGCACCTGAAAAAGGGAGGCATGAGAAAAAAGTCAGACATTAACATGATGACATTTACATTTACATGTTGAAGGCATGTACAAAGGACAATGTTTTAGAAGACAAAACCTGAAAAGAAGAAATATATTCTTTCACATGTTACTTTGTTGAAAAGAGAAAACATTTTTAGCAAAAATACTGAAAAAAACATCAGGAAATAAACCAAACAAATTCAACACATCACAACATTTGAAGAAAGCACCTGAAAAATATAGCATTAGAAAAAGAGAAATATACAATAAATATTTCACATGATAAAAGAAACATTAAAACACAAGATGTTTTATAAGACAAAACCCAATAACAAGAGGTTAATGCACTACAAAAAAAACCTGGGCTCAAATAAGAATACAGTTTGTTACTAAAGATGTGTAAAAAAAACAAACATTTTACAAAGAAATACCTGAAATGGAAAATGGAAAACATTACAGAAAAACAACAAACATTCACCACATCACATTTTTAAAGGAAGCACCTGAAAAAGTAAAACATCAGAAAAAAACAGACAATAACAAAACATATTTCACATTATAAAAGATGGATATAGCACACTGTTTTTAAAGACAGAACCTGAAAAGAAGGTTAATACACTTTAAAATACAAACCAGAGTATATTTTTTACAAATAAAAAAAGATGAGTATATAAACTCAAATTTCACTAGAAAATACCTGGAAGGGAAAATGTAAGAAGTTACAGGAAAACAACTTTGTTAAAGTTGTGTAGTGTTAAAAACATTTCTTTCGGTCTTTTTCATTTCGTAATCTTTTTCTCTGTAAATGTTTTGTTGTAAAGTGTACTATTTTATGTACTTGTTTCAAATGTAAAGTTTCTTGTCTTGGACTTTTCTTGGTTAGACATTAAAAAATACCTTAGAAAACATTTACAAAACAATATTTCTCATTAAACATGTACAAAGGACAGTGTTTCAGAAAACAGATTATGAAAAAAAGAAATATGCTCTAGAAAATGTTACTTTGTTAAAAAGAGAAAACAGTTTGTCACAAAAAAACTGAAAAAAAAAAAACGATGGGGTAAAAAAAAGAGCAAAACTGCAGTGTACATCATTAAAGACATGAACAAAGTACAATGTTTTGAAGGACAAAAACCTGAAAAGAAGGTAAATACACTTAAAAAAAACCTGGGTCAAAACAACAGCACAATTTGTTACTAGCAGTAAACTGTATGATATTATCTAAGACTAAAGATGCATAAATAACCAAACATTTAACAAGAAAATGCCTGAAAGGGAAAATGTAAAAAGTAACAGAAAAACAACAAACAAATTCAACACATCACAACATTTGTCAAGAAAGCACCTGAAAAGTAAAGGATTAGAAAAAGAGACATTTACAAAACAACATTTCACATGATAAAAGTCATGAACAAAGTACAAATTCTAAAGGGAAAGAACCTGAAAAGATGGCTCATACATTAAAAAATACCTGGGTTAAAAAAAGAGCACATTTTTTATACAAATAAAACACAGTATGATATTGTTCAAGACTAAAGACAAGTGAAAAACCTTAACATTTTACAAAAATCAAACACCTTAAAGGGAAATAGAAAATATGAGAGAAGACAATATTTCAACAATATAATAAACATATATACCAACAATATTATAACAATATTTCACATGAAAATTTCAGGTTGTTTCCTGTTACAAATTCTCCTGTATTATACTTTTCTTCTTTACTTGAGACTATTTACAGGCTTTGTAAAAAAAAAAAAAGAAGACAGTTTTTTACAAAAACACTGAAAAAAAATGAGGGGAAGAAAGAGCAAAACAACATTTCAAATGATAAAAGACATGAACAAAGTAAAGTGTTTTGAAGGACCAAACCTGAAAGAAGGACAATACAATATAAAAAAAACCTGGGTTAAAACAACAGCACAATTTGTTACTAATAATACACAATGTGAATAGTCTTAGACTAAAAATGTGTTTATAACCAGACATTTAACATGAAAATACCTGAAAGGGAAAATGTAAACATTACAGAAAAACAACAAACACATTCAACACTTCACAACATTTGTCTAGAAAGCACANAAGAGCAAAACAACATTTCAAATGATAAAAGACATGAACAAAGTAAAGTGTTTTGAAGGACCAAACCTGAAAGAAGGACAATACAATATAAAAAAAACCTGGGTTAAAACAACAGCACAATTTGTTACTAATAATACACAATGTGAATAGTCTTAGACTAAAAATGTGTTTATAACCAGACATTTAACATGAAAATACCTGAAAGGGAAAATGTAAACATTACAGAAAAACAACAAACACATTCAACACTTCACAACATTTGTCTAGAAAGCACACATACACACACACAAGGACAAAAACCTGAAAAGAAGGTAAATACACTTAAAAAAAAAACCTGGGTTAAAACAACAGCACAATTTGTTACTAGCAGTAAACTGTATGATATTATCTAAGACTAAAGATGCGTAAATAACCAAACATTTAACAAGAAAATACCTGAAAGAGAAAATGTAAAACGTAACAGAAAAACAACAAACAAATTCAACACATCACAACATTTGTCAAGACGGCACCTGAAAAAATAAAACATTAGAAAATAATGGACATTTACAAAACAACATTTCACAAATGCGTCTGCAAAGCAAAGTTGCTTTGCTCTGTACAATTTCTTCACTGACAAAACCTGAAAACGAAGATTACTACACTAAAAAAAAACCTGGGTTAAACAAGAACAAAAAATTATATGATAAAAACATTTCTGAGAACAATAACATGGAAAAGAAAGGAGGAAAAGAAAATATTACAGAAAGACAAAAAGCACATTTCACAGAACACATCATTCTTACTTGAAAAAGTGAAAAACCTGGAAAAATACAGGATGAAATAATACAAAACAACAATATTTCCTTGGAAAAGTCACATTACTTTACACAACATTTAAATCATTCCATACCTGAAGATGAAATACAAACAAAAGAACCTGTGGAGAAAAAAAATCTGTCCATGACACTACCTGACAACAATCCACCTGAAACCAACATCCACTTCTTCTTGAGTCTCTTCTGTTTTACAGCCAAAGAGCCAGGTTTTAACATCCACCTGTGATTATAGAACAGAAACACATGACAACCACATTTACAGAAATAAACAACATGTTTGTTTTTAAACAAAACACTTTTAATATTATACAAGGTCTGAAAATACAGAACAAAACCTCAGAAAAACAAAAATGAAACCACTAACATTTTAAAATATATATCTTTAAAAATTCATTTCCAGAAAACAAAGCATTTTTAACCCTGTAAGTCCCACTGG